>JAPXFY010000017.1:3642276-3654776 GCA_030674185.1 Monoplex corrugatus | reverse complement strand
TTTATGGTCTCAGTTTTCCCTGTGAATGCAAAACACGTTCAGCTATGACTAGGAACCTCATGGAGCTGAAAAATTTCTCAACTTATTTCAGCTCAAGTAAGAAACCTCATGGAGCCGAAAAATCTCGCAATAATTTTTAGCTCTGATTAGGAACCTCATGGACCCAAAAAATCTCTCAACAATTTTTAGCTCTGATTAGGAACATGATGGAGCTGAAAAATCTCTCAATAATTTTCAGCTCTGATTAAGAACCTCATGGAGCCAAAAAATCTCTCAACAATTTTCAGCTCTAATTAAGAACCTCATGGAGCCAAAAAAATCTCTCAACAATTTTCAGGTCTGATTAAGAACCTCATGGACCCAAAAAATCTCTCAACAATTTTCAGGTCTGATTAAGAACCTCATGGAGCCAAAAAATCTATCAACAATTTTCAACTCTGATTAAGAACCTCATGGAGCCAAAAATTTCTCAACAATTTTCAGGTCTGATTAAGAACCTCATGGAGCCAAAAAATCTCTCAACAATTTTCAGCTCTGATTAAGAACCTCATGGAGCCAAAAAATCTTTCAACAATTTTCAGCTCTGATTAAGAACCTCATGGACCCAAAAAATCTCTCAACAATTTTCAGGTCTGATTAAGAACCTCATGGAGCCAAAAAATCTCTCAACAATTTTCAGGTCTGATTAAGAACCTCATGGAGCCAAAAAAATCTCTCAACAATTTTCAGCTCTGATTAAGAACCTCATGGATCCAAAAAATCTCTCAACAATTTTCAGCTCTGATTAAGAACCTCATGGAGCCAAAAAATCTCTCAACAATTTTCAGGTCTGATTAAGAACCTCATGGAGCCAAAAAATTCTCAACAATTTTCAGCTCTGATTATGAACCTCATGGAGCCAAAAAATCTCTCAACAATTTTCAGCTCTGATTAAGAACCTCATGGAGCCAAAAAAAACTCTCAATAATTTTCAGCTCTGATTAAGAACCTCATGGAGCCAAAAAAATCTCTCATTAATTTTCAGCTCTGATTAAGGACCTCATGGAGCCAAAAAATCTCTCAACAATTTTCAGCTCTGATTAAGAACCTCATGGAGCCAAAAAATCTCTCAATAATTTTCAGCTCTGATTAAGAACCTCATGGAGCTGAAAAATCTCTCAATAATTTTTAGCTCTGATTAGGAGTCTGGTGGAGCCGAAAAATCTCTCAAAACGTTTTGACATGGCTGTTGAGATTCGAACCCAGAACCTTCCAGGCGTTACTCCATTACGCCGACCACTGCACCACAGTTAAGTCACTGTCTGTATTTCAACGATTGGTAGCGTGCATCCTGTTTTTTACAAGTGGGCGAGCAAGTGGGGATGTGGAGGGGGGGGGGGGGCAGCAAATTCTGGGATGTGGTTACTTCTCATCATCATCATGTGCCCTGCCGTATGGCGTTGGCGACCATGACCCTCTACTCGAATCTATCCCCTGTCGCTGCAGGTACATCCCAATCCTCTCTGCCTTCAGCCACACCCTGCAAGTCCATACACTATTTTCTAACTGGGTCTACACGGTGTTCTTTTTCCTCCAGCTTTCTCGTTGTGACCAGGTGTTCTAATTCCCTTTTCCTCATAATATGTCCTACAAATATTGCTTGTTTTTTTCCTAATCTTCTTTATCAATGATTTTGTTCTAATTTCCTTTTCTCTGAATATGCCCTATAAATATTGCTTGTCTTTTCCTAATCTTCTTTATCAATATCTTCTTGTGTCTGCCTCCATCAAGACTGTCTCGTTTGTTTTCTGTGCTGGCCATGGAACTCTCATTATTCTTCTTAGAAACCACATTTCATTTGCCTCAATTTTGTTCTGACTTTGCGTGGTCGCTTTCAAACCTATCCTATGCCCAGTTTGGTGGAACAGATATCACTGATGAGTTGGCAGCAATCTGTCTTCATTATTGTTGGTTGTCTGATTGATTGTGTGTCTGACAGATGTCAGGCCAGGTCCACACATCTTGATTCATCTGCCATATAGATAGATTCCTTGGTTCTGGTCTTCCTCTAGGTGCCATTGCTGTTTCACCAAAAGACTGTATCATGTTAAGATGTTCCCCTTGAGGTATGATTCTATCGTTTGAACTTGGGTCTTTTCATCTATGAAAATATAACAAAACTAAAAGGTATGGAGCCATAATAGGTGTCAAAGGTCATAGTTAAGTGTGTTTCATTGCTTTTTATCTATGCAAATAAAACAAAACTGAAAGGTATGGAGCGATAATAGGTGTCAAAAGGTCATACTTAAGTGTGTTTCATTGCTGTTCATCTATGAAAATAAAACAAAACTGAAAGATATGGAGCCATAATAGGTGTCAAAGAGGTCATACCTATATAAATATTGTAATTATTATAATTATTATAATGTGTTTAATTGCTGTTCATCTATGAAAATAAAACAAAACTGAAAGGTATGGAGCCATAATAGGTGTCCAAGAGGTCATCTTTTAGTGCGTTTCATTTCTGCTACTTATCGGAAATTGATTTTTGGAATATGGGTGGAACGGGTGGTTGACTGGCAAGTTACTGACTGATAAGGAAACACTGATTGGCAGATAATGATGACAGTTAGGTCATACAAGGATCGGATTGCTGAGCCACTCCAGACACTACCATTACTCACGAGGTAGACGAATGTCTATAAATGACTTGATTGGGCATCCTTTCCTCTTTGTTCTGTCAGTCCTTCTTTTTTTCATTTTGTTCTTTCAAATATTTTTTTGTCAGAAATTTGACAAAGTGCACAAACTGACTGTACTTTCACATAAATCAGTAAAATATACAAACTAATTTCCCTTTGTGTAACATTTCATTTATCTCTTTCAGTTTTCATACAATATTTTTCTCTCGTGTCCTTTCTACTCTAGCACATCAGCAACCAGCTCCTTTACTTTTCCTGAGTGACCAGGGAGAGTGGTGCTTTAGTCCAAGCTTCCAACGCCAGACTAATTGAACGAGATGTGTCCGAGATACTTGGTGTGGTGGTGGTGGTAGTGGTAATGCTCTGAGGGCAAATGGTCCTTTGGTCAGGAGAAAATCTCGTGATAAATGGTCATAATGAGCTGAGGGGGGTGGGGGTATGTGTCTGAGTGGCCCAAATAGTAAAACGAAGAGACTGGACACCATACGAAGAACTGGTCACAAAACGAAGACTTGTCACCAAAGGAAAAGAGACTGGTCACCATACGAAGAGACTGGTCACCATACGAAGAGACTGGTCACCAAACAAAGAGACTGGTCACCATACGAAGAGACTTGTCACCAAACAAAGAGACTGGTCACCATACGAAGAGACTGGTCACCATACGAAGAGACTGGTCACCAAACAAAGAGACTGGTCACCAAACGAAGAGATTAACGAAGATATTGATCACCAAACGAAGACATTGGTCACCAAAGGATGAGACTTGTCACCAAACGAAGAGACTGATCAACAAACGAAGAGACTGGTCACCAAACGAAGAGACCAGTCAACAAACGAAGAGACTGATCACCAAATGAAGAGACTGATCAACAAACGAAGAGACTGATCAACAAACGAAGAGACTGTTCACCAAACGAAGAGACTGTTCACCAAACAAAGAGACTGATCAACAAACAAAGAGACTGATCTCCAAACGAAGAGACTGATCACCAAACAAAGAGACTGATCAACAAACGAAGAGACTGATCAACAAACGAAGAGACTGATCAACAAACGAAGAGACTGGTCAACAAATGAAGAGACTGTTCACCAAACGAAGAGACTGTTCACCAAACAAAGAGACTTATCACCAAACAAAGAGACTGTTCACCAAACGAAGAGACTGATCACGAAACGAAGAGACTGTTCACCAAACAAAGAGACTTATCACGAAACAAAGAGACTGTTCACCAAACAAAGAGACTGTTCACCAAACAAAGAGACTGTTCACCAAACGAAGAGACTGATCACGAAACAAAGAGACTGTTCACCAAACAAAGAGACTGATCAACAAACAAAGAGACTGATCAACAAACGAAGAGACTATCACCAAACGAAGAGACTGATCAACAAACGAAGAGACTATCACCAAACGAAGAGACTGATCAACAAACGAATAGACTGTTCAACAAACGAAGAGACTGCTCAACAAACGAAGAGACTGGTCACCAAACAAAGAGACTGATCAACAAATGAAGAGATTGATCAACAAACGAAGAGACTAGAAACCAAACGAAGAGGCTGGTCACCAAACAAAGAGACTGATCAACAAACGAAGAGACTGGTCACCAAACAAAGAGACTGATCAACAAACGAAGAGACTGGTCACCAAACAAAGAGACTGATCAACAAACGAAGAGACTGGTCACCAAACAAAGAGACTGATCAACAAACGAAGAGACTGGTCACCAAACAAAGAGACTGATCAACAAACGAAGAGACTGGTCACCAAACAAAGAGACTGATCAGCAAACGAAGAGACTGGCCACCAAACAAAGAGACTGATCAACAAACGAAGAGGCTGGTCACCAAACAAAGAGACTGATCAACAAACGAAGAGACTGGTCACCAAACAAAGAGACTGATCAACAAACGAATAGGCTGGTCACCAAACAAAGAGACTGATCAACAAACGAAGAGACTGGTCACCAAACAAAGAGACTGATCAACAAACGAAGAGACTGGTCACCAAACGAAGAGACTGGTCAACATACGAAGAGACTAGAAACCAAACGAAGAGGCTGGTCACCAAACGAAGAGGCTGGTCACCAAACGAAGAGGCTGGTCACCAAACGAAGAGGCTGGTCACCAAACGAAGAGGCTGGTCACCATACCAAGAGACTAGTCACCAAACAAAGAGACTGGTCACCAAACGAGAAGTGACTGGTCACAAAACAAAGAGACTGGTCACCAAATGAACAGAGACTGGTCATCAAACGAACAGACTAGTCACCAAACGAAGAGATTGGTCACCAAACGTACAGCGACTGGTCATCAAACGAACAGACTAGTCACCAAACGAAGAGATTGGTCACCAAATGTACAGCGACTGGTCACCAAACAAACAGACTAGTCACCAAACAAACAGACTAGTCACCAAACAAGCAGACTAGTCACCAAACAAGCAGACTAGTCACCAAACGGACAGACTAGTCACCAAACAAACAGACTAGTCACCAAACAAACAGACTGTCACCAAATGAACAGACTGTCACCAAACGAACAGACTAGTCACCAAACAAACAGACTAGTCACCAAACAAACAGACTGTCACCAAACAAACAGACTGTCACCAAACAAACAGACTAGTCACCAAACAAACAGACTGTCACCAAACAAACAGACTGTCACCAAACAAACAGACTAGTCACCAAACAAACAGACTGTCACCAAACAAACAGACTGTCACCAAACAAACAGACTAGTCACCAAACAAACAGTCACCAAACAAACAGACTGTCACCAAACAAACAGTCACCAAACAAACAGTCACCAAACAAACAGACTAGTCACCAAACAAACAGACTAGTCACCAAACAAACAGACTGTCACCAAACAAACAGACTGTCACCAAACGAAGAGACTGTCACCAAACGAAGAGACTGGTCACCAAACGAAGAGACTGGTCACCAAACGAAGAGACTGGTCACCAAACGAAGAGACTGGTCACCAAACGAAGAGACTGGTCACCAAACGAAGAGACTGGTCACCAAACGAAGAGAGTGGTCACTATGCAAAAAGACTGGTCACCAAACGAAGAGACCGGTCACCAAAGGAAAAGAGACTGGTCACCAAAGGAAAAGAGACTGGTCACCAAAGGAAAAGAGACTGGTCACCAAAGGAAAAAGACTGGTCACCAAAGAGACTGGTCACCAAAGGAAAAGAGACTGGTCACCAAAGGAAAAGAGACTGGTCACCAAAGGAAAAGAGACTGGTCACCAAAGAGACTGGTCACCAAAGGAAAAGAGACTGGTCACCAAAGGAAAAGAGACTGGTCACCAAAGGAAAAGAGACTGGTCACCAAAGGAAAAGAGACTGGTCACCAAAGGAAAAGAGACTGGTCACCAAAGGAAAAAAGACTGGTCACCAAAGGAAAAAAGACTGGTCACCAAAGGAAAAGAGACTGGTCACCAAAGGAAAAGAGACTGGTCACCAAAGGAAAAGAGACTGGTCACCAAAGGAAAAGAGACTGGTCACCAAAGGAAAAAAGACTGGTCACCAAAGGAAAAGAGACTGGTCACCAAAGGAAAAAAGACTGGTCACCAAAGGAAAAGAGACTGGTCACCAAAGGAAAAGAGACTGGTCACCAAAGAGACTGGTCATCAAAGGAAAAAAGACTGGTCATCAAAGGAAAAAAGACTGGTCACCAAACGAATAGATTAACGAAGTTATTGGTCAAAACAAAGAGACTGGTCAACATACGAAAACACTGATCAACATACGAAAAGACTGGTTACCAAACGAAGAGACTGGTCACCAAACGAAGAGACTGGTCACCAAACGAAGAGACTGGTCACCAAACGAAGAGACTGGTCACCAAACCGAGAGACTGGTCACCAAACGAAGAGACTGGTCACCAAAGCAAAGGAGACAGGTCGCCAAAGGATCATGAAGCCGTCAAATGGAGTAATGGCTTTGCGTCTCGTTGGTTTAAGTCCTTTTATTTCTTTCTTTCTCTTTTGTTTGCTGATCCATCTTCTTCGCCACTTCAGTGGCCTCAGAGACTGAGACGATTGTTTTCAATAGTATGATGATGCATCACGATGTGGATGAAAAGTATGGTGTTACGGGGAAATCCTTTCTGAATTGACACTGCATGACAGGGTCATACACTACGCTTACTTTTATAACATATGCTGACTTCAATCAGGCCCGAGAGATACAGACGCCAGCAGTGTTGGTCGGGACATTTGGGCAACGTCGTAAGTGACGTATCCGAGAAGTGGATGAGGCTTGACTGTGTGAACCCAGTCTAATGGGCCCATAGCACATTCCATTCCAGGTCGGACCCAGCTAAGGCTGACAAATCCAATGATGATACTGACAAGATTGAGGGGATTTGAACCCACAACCTTCCAATTACTGCACCATGGTCTTTTTTCTCTTACCTTCCTGTTCTTTCTTTCGATACAAATGTGTTATATAAAGTGCACACACACACAAAACACACCAGACACTACACACATACACACGACCACACAAGCCCACACACGACACACACACACACAGACACACACACACACACACACACACAACACACAACACACACACACACATTAATTTATCTTTCGTCACGTAACTCACCTACGAACCACCTTATGATATGTTCAAATTTTGTGGCTTTTTTTCCTTGTTTGTGTTACATCTCATTTAGTTAAACACATTCACATAAAATTCCTGTCATATCTTGGACAGAGATACTGCATCCACGCCTTAAGCACAAGACAAATTTGATCATGACGAATCTGAGAAATGTGAGGACGAAAGAGCCCTCAGAGGATATCAAGCAGTGAACGCCTTGCTATGTACGTAGTCACTACAATGGCTAACAGTGACAGAGCTATAATAATATTTTGTGAACACTCATTTAAATGTACAGGTATACACAGGCAGACAGACTGACACACACACACCACACGCACACACACACACACACACACACACACACACACACACACACACACACACACACACACACACTACACACAAAGATAGATTAGCAGGCGCGCGCGGCGCACTCGCAACACACACACACACACACACACACACACACACACACACACAACACACACACACACACACACACACACACACACACACACACACACACACACACACACACACACACTTCGTCTAAAAGCACATATGTGAATAGACGTTAAAAAAAATAACGAACGAACGAACGAACGAACACACACCACACAACACACACACACACACATACACACGCACACACACACACACACAGCACATACACACACACATCTACCGACAAACACACACACACACACACATACGCATACACACACACATACACACACACACACATACACACATACACACAAACCACAACACACACACACACACACACACCACGAACCACAACACACACAAACATAGGTCTTGTGCAGCACATCAGTGCCTTATATCCCATAACGGCATTTAAAACAAGAACAAGACAGAAAACTCGAATTGTGAGCATCCTTATTATCGCAGAAGCTTTGTCATCTTAACTTCTCCATGACCATTCAAAACGTCAGCAGACGAAACAAGACCAAAAGGATACCTCAACCACCAATTTCTTCATCCTAACGCCTCTCCTGCAATACAAAATGCAACACAAGCCTGCTGACGACGACGGAACTTAGCTGAAATCTCATCCAGCAAGAAAACACTAAATGGGAGATAAGGCAAAAGGTAAAGAAAACACGAGTTGCTGTACTTGACGCCAAACAACAAAAACGAGACGCGGGTGAAAGGGGAGAAAAAGATCAAAGGAGAAGATGACCTTTCTTGTAGAGCCTCTGAGTGGTGTGGCGGAGCAGACAGTGATCTGATTCCTTTCAGTGAGAAAGCAGCAAAATTTGTTCGGATGGTTTGAGAGGCACGAAAGATAAAGATCCAGCGCCTCAAACAACAGATAAATAAATATTGCAGGATGCCATTAACGACATATATTTTTGTTCTATATAATAGACGAAGCAGACAGGCTTACCAGCTATCGCCTTCTAGATTTTCTTTGCGTTCTTCCAGGGAATCAATGTTATGATAAGTGAATACCTTTGAGATAGCACGCGAGAATCTCTTGCTAGGTTATCAAACAGAAGTCTACGAATTTTAGTAGCTTAAATGTTATAAGAGTATGATTTCATTTGTAATCGGTTATATGTGTGACATTAATTGGAGTATGTACAAATAATGAAAATCTTGATATCCGTATCTTTTCATAATGCGATCTGGATTACATGATGTATTATTAGTGAAGATTTGTGTCTATTATGTGTAGTGTGTGAGGGGAGGCGTGTGTGTGCAGTGGGTGTGGAGGTGGGTGTGTGTGTGTTGTGTTGTATGTGTGGTTCGTGTGTGTGTAGTGTGTTTTGTGTGTGTGTGTTGTGAGTGTGTGTGTGTGTGTGTATGTGTGTGTAGTGTGGTGTGTGTGTGTGTGTAGGGGTGTGTGTGTGTGTGTGTGTGTGTGTGTGTGTGTGTGTGTGAGTGTGTGTGTGTGTGTGTGTTGTGTGTGTGTGTGTGTGTGGTTGTGTGTTGTCTGGTAGATGTGTGTGTGCGTGTGCGTGCGAGCGTGCACGTCGTGTGTGGTGTGTGTGTGTGTGTACGTGTGTGTGGTGTGTTGGTGTGGTGTGTGCAGTGTCTGTCTGTGTGTGTGGCTGTGGCTGATGTGTAGTGAGTTTTATTATAGCTAAATAACTTAGTTATGCGTCGTAATATCATGTGATTTCCGATTATTGGCATTTTGACGTGGATCTCACTTATCCTATGTTGTTGCCCTGTTGTAAATTATGTAATAATGAGCAATCAGCGTTTTGCACTTAAACACCGCAACACACACACACACGTGCGCACGCGCGCGCACATACACACACACACAGTCATACACTCACACGTAAAAACACACACACTGGCACGCACGCAAGTATGTACGCAGACACACATACACTCACGAAGGCATGCAATGCAGCATATATGCACACACGCAAACACATGCGCGCACGAGTGCGCAACACACCCAGCCATCCACACATACAAACACATATACACACACATAAAGATACACACGTACGTGCGCGCGCACACACACACACACATACACACACACACACACACACACACAACACACACTCAAGCTCACTCACATATATCATATGCTATTAATAACACTTATCGACACACACACACAAACACAATTGGATTACACAGACAAATACAGATATACGCACACACCCTGTCATTTTCACACACAGACACATAGACAAAGACAGACAGACAGACAGACAGACAGACAGACAGACAAAAAGACACAATCACTATAAATATGTATGTACATTATATATATATATATATATATATATATATATATATACATATTATATGCATATATATTATATACATACATATCTATACATATACATATATATATACATATACAGATAGATAAATACATAATTTATAGATACAAACATATGTATATAATGGCTTGTCATCGATTGTCATGTCAGTTTTTGCTTATCATCATTGTCGTCATCATTGTCCTTCTCATACCTTTTTCTTCTTCTTTTCTTCTTCTTTTTCTTCTTCTTTTTCTGTCTATCTTTGTGTCATTATTTCCTTCTTCTTCTTCTCCATCTGATCCCCCGTCCATAAGCTTAATGACGTATGTATATAATCTCTTTCATCGATCATCATCTCAGTTTTTGGTTATCATCATTCTCGACGTCATTGTCCTTCTGATAGCTTTTTGTTCTTCTTTTACTTTTGGTCTTTCTGTCTGTCTTTGTATCATTGTTTCCTTCTTCTTCCTCTTCTTCTTCTTTTTCATCTTCTTCTTCTTCCTTTTCTTCTTCTTTTTCTTCTTCTCAATCTGATCCCCCTTCCATAAACTTGATGTATACATTGAGTAGATGCTTACTGCTGAAACTTAATACGTGAAAATGAGGGTTTCCTTTGCAGGCACAAGTCTAATACACGTAGCTCTTGTGTGTTAGTGACAGTCACACTCTTAGCAAGAAAGCGAGACACGAGACTGATACCAAACATTCCAATTTTACCTAACAACCCTCCGACTCTTTGGTCAGTCTATTTTCGGTCTCATTATCAGTCACTGTAGATTCCTGGTATTTTTGCTTGGTTCCTGAACAAGGGTATTTTGAGACAGAGAGAAAGGGAGAGAGGTAGGGGTGGAGAGAAATGGAATGCGGAAATCGAGAGAAAGTTAGAGAGAGCGAGAGAGCGAGAGATCCAGAGAGAGAGAGACAGAGAGAGAGAGAAGGAGAAAGAGAGAGAGAGACAGACAGACAGACAGAGAGAGACACAGAGAGAGAGAAACAGAGACAGAGAGAAAGAGAGAGAGAGAGAAACAGAGACAGAGACAGAGAGAGTGACAGACACAGAGACAGAGACAGAGACAGAGAGAGTGACAGACACAGAAACAGACAGAGAGACAGAGTGAAAGAGAGAAAGAGAGAGAGAGAGAGAAAGAGAGAGTGAAAGAGAGAAAGAGAGAGAGAAAGACAGACAGACAAACAGACAGACAGACAGATAAACAGACAGACAGACAGACAGACAGATACCTCAGAGTCAGTCTCAGACTCAGGCTGTCTGGTCTGAGAGAGAGAAAGAGACAGATAGGGAAGACTGAGAGATAGGAGGATAGTAGACAGAAGGAGAGAGAGAGGCAAAGAGAGATAGAGAGAGAGAGAGAGAGAGAGAGACAGAGACAGAGACAGAGAGACAGAGAGACAGAGAGACAGAGAGACAGAGAGACAGAGAGAGACAGAGAGAGAGACAGAGAGAGAGAGAGACAGAGACAGAGACAGAGAGACAAAGAAACAGAGACAGGCTGAGGCTTACTGATAACTAGACAACAGAAACAGGGAGTACAGGAAACAACACAACAGCTGGAAAAGTTCATTTTTTTATGAAGGTCTGATAACACTTTAGTGGAGACCATAAAAAGGGGGAAGAACAAGGAGGATGGGTCAGATAGATTCACAAGGTCTACCATAAAAGTTATATCCCTTGTATCTTTTTATTGAAAACTTGCCAAGATCGAGACACAGATCGTAAACATGTCAGGTTTTGTCAGCCAAGCTGCCGATAAGAAAACATGAAATATTATCGAATGGAGAGCTAAATCCAAAACAAGTATGACTGCCCGCGTTCAAGCAAACAGGAACTAGAAAAAACAAAAACAAAACAAAACAAACAACAACAAAAAACGAAAAAAGAATAAAAACGCGTCTTTAATACAACAAGACAAGACAAGACAAGACTCCTTTTAAAGCTATGTGTCATATAATGAATTAAGGATGTTTTTCTGATTATCATTATCGTTTTAGAAGTCTTTCAAAGCAACGGTTCATTCCTTTTCTCACACTGGACGGAGCAGCAGGGAAGTTTCAGTCTTTTTCTGCTAACATTTGTATCTGGTGTTTGTTTGTTTGTGATCTTACGCTTGACATGGCCGAAAATTTGCGCCTGTCTTGTCTTGTTGTATTAAATACGCGTTCTTATTTTTTTTTTCGTGTTTTTTTCTGGTTCCTGAATGGAGAGGTAGCCATTGAAAGAAATGATACATACTCTGATAGCTCTGTCTCGAGTAAACCTACTAGGTCTACTGTAGTTTACAGTTCGTATGTTTTGCATTACGTTTTGTTTGCATGTAATTTCTTTCCTCCTGCAACGGCCACTCCCTCTCTAAATTCTCCATTATAAAACTGACTACCAGGTATCATGACAGGCTTATCAGGCGTTGCTATTTTGGAT
>JAPXFY010000017.1:3619776-3624776 GCA_030674185.1 Monoplex corrugatus | reverse complement strand
TTTTACCGAAAATGTTTACTCAAGAAAAGTATTCTGAAAATCATTTCCAGAAAATTACATCAGATCAAACGTTGTTAGTTAGAATTTCAGAATCATTAGTTCACAGTCCTGTTAATGCATTACTTTAATTTATTCGGTTTGTATTTTAGTGTTACAATTTCCCTTCACGTTGTTGAAGTTAATTGTTAGTGTTAAGTTCTCGTTCCATTTTACTGTTCCCCCACCTGCTAATGTCTTTTTCCTCTGTCTTCCCTCTGCCCAAATCCAACCCGTCCAACTATCGTTCTACATTTATTTTGTTCACTTTTTTTTTAATTTCCCCTTCCCCCCTCCCCCGTCTAATATCACTTATAGTGAAAAGACGTTAAATTAAAGAACGAACGAACACCACACACACAAACAACACACATACGCACACTTACACACACATGATAACACACACAGCAGCAGAAACACACACACACACACACACTCACAAATAACACACACACACACACACACACACACCACACACACACACACACACACACACACCACACACACACAAAAACACCCACCCCCCCACACCACACACACACACACTAAATCTTTTTTTTTACTGAAACCACCATACCACCTTCCTTTTAAAACACGACAAACATACGAAGCCAACGAATAGCAGAGATAGTTCCTTAAAGAGGCCAGAGCAACGAGACTGAATGATTGTCCATGTCGCCCATATAGACACAAAGTGAAGCTGATTCCAAAAGCTCTCATTGCCAGAGCCAATGACTCCGTTCTCAGACAGTGCAGTGCATGCAGAGCGTGCAGAGGATTAGCTGCGAAGACAACGACATCATTAACAAGCACATCTGGATCAGCAACGATGACGACAACAACAATAACAACAGGAACAACAACAATAATAACAACAGAACCAAGAAGAAAAGGAAAAAAGAAGAAGAAGAAGAAGAAGAAGAAGAAGAAGAAGAAGAAGAAGAAGAAGAAGAAGAAGAAGAAGAAGAAGAAGAAGAAGAAGAAGAAGAAGAAGGAAGAAGAAGAAGAAGAAGAAGAAGAAGAAGAAGAAGAGAAGAGAAGAAGAAGAAGAAGAAGAAGAAGAAGAAGAAGAAGAAAGAAGAAGAAGAAGAAAAGAAGAAGAAGAAAAGAAGAAGAAGAAGAGAAGAAGAATGCGAAGAAGAAGAAGAAGAAGAAGAAGAAGAATGCGAAGAAGAAGAAGAAGAAGAAGAAGAAGAATGCGAAGAAGAAGAAGAAGAAGCGAAGAAGAAGAAGAAGAAGAAGAAGAAGAAGAAGAAGAAGAAGAAGAAGAAGAAGAAGAAGAAGAAGAAGAAGAAGAAGAAGAAGAAGAAGAAGAAGAAGAAGAAGAAGAAGAAGAAGAAGAAGAAGAAGAAGAAGAAGAAGAAGAAGAAGAAGAAGAAGAAGAAGAAGAAGAAGAAGAAGAAGAAGAAGAAGAAGAAGAAGAAAAGAAGAAGAAGAAGAAGAAGAAGAAGAAGAAAAGGACAAGAAGAAGAAGAAGAAGAACAAGAAGAAGAAGAAGAAGAAGAAGGAGAAGAAGAACAAGAACAAGAAGAAAAAAACAACAACAACAACAGCAACTACTTCAACAACAACAACGGTGTCAGCATAAACAACTTTTTCCTGCCGTAAAGAACTTATACTGAGATATTTAGGCTAGGATCTTCAAACCCAAATGTCAGGGTCTGATGAAACAAACAAACAAACAAATAAAACAAACAAACGAACAAATGAACGAACGAACGAACAAACAAACGAACGAACGTACGAACGAACAAACTGACGAACGAACGAACGAATGAACGAACGAATGAACGAACGAACGAATGAACGAACAAACGAATGAAGAAACAAACAAACAATCAAACACAATACACAAACAAACACGATGAAAACAAGCAAACAAACAAGCAAACACAATATACTAACAAACACAATAAAATCAAACAAGCAAGGAAGCAAGCAAGCAAACAACAAATAATAAAAAAAAACCAGAAAACAAACAGACAGACAGACAAACGAACGAACAAACAAAGAAACAAAAGATACAAAGAAACAAATAACACCAAACACAACCAATCAAACCAACCAACCAACCAACCAACACAAACCAACCAAACCAACCAACCAACCACCAACCAACCAACACAACCAACCAACCTACCAACCAGACCAACCAAACAACACCAACCACCAACACAAACCAACCAAACAACAAACAACAACAAACAACAACAACAAACAAACATAACAACAACAAACAAACAAAACAAACAAACAAACAAAACAAAAAAACAAACCAAACAAACAAACAAACAAACAAACCAAACCAAAACAAAATAGCATTCCCTCTTCATCACCGCACTCACCCTTCTCTCTGTCTCGGTTCGATTATACGCAATTTTGGATGTTTTTTCGCCGTCCTACATTTTCTTTCAGCTTGTTTTCAATTTGGCCGGCTCGTCTGTTAGAGCCGTAGACTCAGGATCTTATGTCTAGAACCCAGTCACATCCTGCAAACATAAAGTCAGCTTGTTTGTTCGCTGTCCACATTAATGCTCCAATCATTCTGGATTATTCCAGTGATAAGCTGGTACAATACCAGTATCAGGAAAGGAGTTCTTGAATGTTATATAGAACCGATAATGTTATATGGCTGTGAGGCGTGGACAGTCAACAAGCAAAGCCAGAACAAGATTGAGGCAGCCGACATGTAGTTTCTAAGAAGAATGTTGAGAGTTTCCATGGACAGCAAAGAAAACAAACGAGACAGTCCTGATGGATGCAGACACAAGAAGATCATTCATTAGGAAGATTAGGAAAAGACAGGCAAAATTTATTGGCCCTTTTATGAGGAAATGGGAATTGGAACACTTGGTCACCACAGGAAAGGTGAAAGAAAGAGAGCACCAGGTAGACCCACGGAGAAAATGTTAACGGACTTGCAGGGTGGCTGAGGACGAAGGAGGGTGGAAGATGTGCTTGCGGCAGCTAGGGACAGATACATAAGGAGGGCCATGATTGCCAACGCCATGCAGCAGAGCACTTGATGATGATGAATACCAGTATGAAATATAGACTAGGTAAAACATAGGCTAGATTAGGGCCTCAGGACCTGGCCAGTTCATGGCTTTATATGCAGCAGGCTTAAGGCTTGCGCCACGATCACATTACACATGTCACCTGCGACGTTGGAATTCGTTCCGAGCGCGGAGACGTCGTCTTGAGAAACTGAAACTGAAACTAAAACTGAAACCCATTCTGAAGGTGTCAATTTGTTATAGGTCCTGTACCGATCTCCACTGTCTCAAGCCCTTACCAGCCAGTGTATAACGATTTGAACAGGCTTGAGGAAGAAGTCTGCCAGATAGCTGCTGGCAGATTTAGACGCAGGCGCATATGGCATTGTCTGAGTGCGATGAATCCCTGTTGAACACATTCCAGACCCTCACCTCCATCCCATGAACAAAACCCCTATCGCCAGACTCAGGGTGTTGCTTCCAGACAGGTGCATGGCATGCATAGATTGCAGAGGATAAGCTTAGGACGGCAACGACAGCATCAACAGTAACAACAGAACCAGAGACAACAATGCCAGCCATGAGAGCAACAGCTGCAACAATGACACAAAGAACAACACTGGCAGCTTCAAAAGCCGTCTCTCTCTCCTGAGAAATGACATTAATAACCGCCATAAAGAACTTATAACAAGGAGATTTAGGCTAAGATCCTGAAACAATATGTTAGAATCTGATGAAAAGAAAAAACAACAAAGAAACATACGAATGAGCAAACCGACGAACGAACGAATGAACAAATAAAACAGTTAATGTTCTCCACGAAAACAAAGCCCGTGGTAATGATTATCTTTGCCCATTGTAGAGAGGCAGAGAGAGAGAGAGAGAGAGAGAGAGAGAGAGAGAGAGAGAGAGAGAAAGAGAGAGAGAAGAGAGAGAGAGAAGAGAGAAAGAGAGAGAGAGAGAACGAACGAACAAGCGAAAGAACGAAACTAACGAAAACGAAAACAACAGAACAACAAAACAATCAACAAACAAACAAACAAACAAACAAAATTGAAAATATATCACATATTCATCCCCTCACCTCTCTCTGTCTCTCTCTGTCATTGCCTCTCTTTCTCTCTGTTTGTCTCTGTCTCTGTCCTGTCTCGTCTGTCTCTGTCTCTCTGTCTCTGTCTCGTCTGTCTGTCTGTCTGTCAGTCTGTCTCTCTCTCCAAAACCCACCTCTTTTCCGGAAGTAACTCTAATGACTGGCATAAAGAACACAGACAAGGAGATTTAGGCTGGAAACCTGAAACAATATGTCAGACTCTGACAAACAAACAAACAAACAAACAAACAAACAAACAAACAAACAAACAAACAAACAAACAAATAAAGAAACAAAGAAAGAAAGAAACAAAAAAAACCAACCACACCAACAACAACACCCAACCAACCAACCAACCAACCAACTCACCAATCAAACAACCAACCAGCCAACCAACCAACCAAGCCAACCAACCAATCAACCAACAAACAACCAACCAACTAACCAACCACCATCCAGCCAACCAACCAACCAACCAACACCACCAATCTACAAGCAAACAAACAAAACTGACAACAAACAAAATCACATATTGTCTCTTCACACCCCATCTCACCTCTCTGTCTGTCTGTCTGTCTGTCTGTCTGCATCTCACTTTCTCTAACTTCTCTCTCTCCCTCCTCCATCTCCCTTTCTCTGCAAAAAACACCTTTTTCTGAGAAGTGGCACTAATGATTGGCATGAAGAACACAGACAAGAGATTTAGGATAGTATCCTGAAACAATATGTCAGAGTCTGACAGACAAAGAAAGAAAGAAAGAAAGAAAGAAAGAATCAAACAAACAAACAATCAATTAAATAAACAAACAAAATCGAAAAGAAACAAATCACATATTACCTCTTCACTCCCCTCATCTCCCTCTCTCTCTCTCTTTCTC
>JAPXFY010000017.1:3612276-3614776 GCA_030674185.1 Monoplex corrugatus | reverse complement strand
TCCATATCCCTGTAACTAGTTACATTACGGTTTGTATTAGTTTCGTTATCCTCCATATCCCTGTAACTAGTTACATTACGGTTTGTATTAGTTTCGTTATCCTCCATATCCCTGTAACTAGTTACATTACGGTTTGTATTAGTTTCGTTATCCTCCATATCCCTGTAACTAGTTACATTACGGTTTGTATTAGTTTCGTTATCCTCCATATCCCTGTAACAAGTTACATTACGGTTTGTATTAGTTTCGTTATCCTCCATATCCCTGTAACAAGTTACATTACGGTTTGTATTAGTTTCGTTATCCTCCATATCCCTGTAACTAGTTACATTACGGTTTGTATTAGTTTCGTTATCCTCCATACCCCAGTAACAAATTACATTACGGTTTGTATTAGTTTCGTTATCCTGCATATCCCTGTAACTAGTTACATTACGGTTTGTATTAGTTTCGTTATCCTCCATACCCCAGTAACAAATTACATTACGGTTTGTATTAGTTTCGTTATCCTCCATATCCCTGTAACTAGTTACATTACGGTTTGTATTAGTTTCGTTATCCTCCATAATCCCTGTAACTAGTTACATTACGGTTTGTATTAGTTTCGTTATCCTCCATACCCCAGTAACAAATTACATTACGGTTTGTATTGGTTTCGTTATCCTGCATACCCCAGTAACAAGTTACATTACGGTTTATATTGGTTTCGTTATCCTGCATGCCTCAGTAACACGCTACATTACAGTTTATATTGGTTTCGTTATCCTCCATACCCCGGTAACGCGTTACATTACAGTTTATATTGGTTTCGTTATCCTCCATACCCAGTAAGAAGTTACAGAATTCGACACACTTTGAACTTGAACTTTGTGTGTGACTTTTATTTGTAGAAGAAGAAAGAAAATGTTTCTGAGTCTTGCTTTTCTTTCTTTTTTTAAAATTTTTCTTTCGTCCTTTTAGTTTTTGTTTTTCTTCTTCTTTTTTTTTCATCAATTTATGCCACATTTTCATCTTCGTTATTATCAGATGGTTCTTTCTTTTTGTTTTTCTTTCTTCCTTCTAATTTTTGTATTTGTTTTTCTTTCTTTTATATACTACATTTTCATCTTCGTTATTATCAGATGGTTCTTTCTTTTTGTTTTTCTTTCTTCCTTCTAATTTTTGTATTAGTTTTTCTTTCTTTTATATACTACATTTTCATCTTCGTTATTATCAGATGGTTCTTTCTTTTTGTTTTTCTTTCTTCCTTCTAATTTTTGTATTTGTTTTTCTTTCTTTTATATACTACATTTTCATCTTCGTTATTATCAGATGGTTCTTTCTTTTTGTTTTTCTTTCTTCCTTCTAATTTTTGTATTTGTTTTTCTTTCTTTTATATACTACATTTTCATCTTCGTTATTATCAGATGGTTCTTTCTTTTTGTTTTTCTTTCTTCCTTCTAATTTTTGTATTTGTTTTTCTTTCTTTTATATACTACATTTTCATCT
The DNA here is from genome assembly GCA_030674185.1 of Monoplex corrugatus. Classification (NCBI taxonomy): domain Eukaryota; kingdom Metazoa; phylum Mollusca; class Gastropoda; order Littorinimorpha; family Ranellidae; genus Monoplex; species Monoplex corrugatus. The sequence continues at coordinate 3,613,288 of JAPXFY010000017.1, read as the reverse complement.
TCGTTATTATCAGATGGTTCTTTCTTTTTGTTTTTCTTTCTTCCTTCTAATTTTTGTATTTGTTTTTCTTTCTTTTATATACTACATTTTCATCTTCGTTATTATCAGATGGTTCTTTCTTTTTGTTTTTCTTTCTTCCTTCTAATTTTTGTATTTGTTTTTCTTTCTTTTATATACTACATTTTCATCTTCGTTATTATCAGATGGTTCTTTCTTTTTGTTTTTCTTTCTTCCTTCTAATTTTTGTATTTGTTTTTCTTTCTTTTATATACTACATTTTCATCTTCGTTATTATCAGATGGTTCTTTCTTTTTGTTTTTCTTTCTTCCTTCTAATTTTTGTATTAGTTTTTCTTTCTTTTATATACTACATTTTCATCTTCGTTATTATCAGATGGTTCTTTCTTTTTGTTTTTCTTTCTTCCTTCTAATTTTTGTATTAGTTTTTCTTTCTTTTATATACTACATTTTCATCTTCGTTATTATCAGATGGTTCTTTCTTTTTGTTTTTCTTTCTTCCTTCTAATTTTTGTATTAGTTTTTCTTTCTTTTATATACTACATTTTCATCTTCGTTATTATCAGATGGTTCTTTCTTTTTGTTTTTCTTTCTTCCTTCTAATTTTTGTATTAGTTTTTCTTTCTTTTATATACTACATTTTCATCTTCGTTATTATCAGATGGTTCTTTCTTTTTGTTTTTCTTTCTTCCTTCTAATTTTTGTATTAGTTTTTCTTTCTTTTATATACTACATTTTCATCTTCGTTATTATCAGATGGTTCTTTCTTTTTGTTTTTCTTTCTTCCTTCTAATTTTTGTATTAGTTTTTCTTTCTTTTATATACTACATTTTCATCTTCGTTATTATCAGATGGTTCTTTCTTTTTGTTTTTCTTTCTTCCTTCTAATTTTTGTATTTGTTTTTCTTTCTTTTATATACTACATTTTCATCTTCGTTATTATCAGATGGTTCTTTCTTTTTGTTTTTCTTTCTTCCTTCTAATTTTTGTATTTG
>JAPXFY010000017.1:3597276-3604776 GCA_030674185.1 Monoplex corrugatus | reverse complement strand
AAATGAGATTCAGACTGAAGCCTGTTATATCTGACATGTCAAGGTTGTTGAGTAAAAAAAGACCAAGTGATTATCATTTTTATCCAGTTGAATCACTTGGTTTGTCTACTGATTGCAGCCAGTACAATTTGTTTTATGCGACAGTCTTGTGTCTTTATTATCTCGACAAGGACAGGACAGTTAATGATTACCGTACACTTTCCAGCAATTCCCTCAATTCTGTTATAAAAGAAGTCTCTAAGGGAAAAAAAAACTGTAGTTGTGGCCAATCAAAATGTCACGTATGAGTGATCCTTGTTTTTAACAACGCGGAAGAGAAAGTTTGAGAACACCTACCTTTAAAACCGAAAGCATGCTCCCTTCCGAATTCTGACTGGGTGATTTTGAATTAGTTTGAAGCGGTTTAAAGTTGAGATGTAAACGCCTCAAAATGATGTACGCCTGTGGAATGTTTCCGGTTCTGTAAGGTGTTGAGTTGTGGTGGCATTCTGGAAGTACCAGTAGATTCAGGTAATTTCAGCAAACATCGCAGGAGGATGTCGCCATACTTATTTGATTTCCATGCTTTTTTAGGGTGAATTTTGCTGTAAAAATATTCATGGGCACCTAAAGAAAAGCCCAAAGAATATATTACAACCAAAATCTCAGTATCACTCGAACTGACCTTACCACCTTTCTGTGGTTGCTTCTCTTGTTAGCTCACATTAAACTTGCCTGTATAATATATCGTCACTGTGTGTGAGAGCAGACAATATTTGCCCCATGCAACTAGGCGTAAAATAAAATATATCACATTAAACTTGCTGTGATATATTTTCTTTTACGCCTAGTTGCATGGGGCAAATATTGTCTGCTCTCACACACAGTGAAGATATATTATACAGGCAGACAAAGACAGCCACTTCTCTCATCGACATGACTCACAGCCTCCCCCCCACTCCCCACAGTCTAAAGGAGACACTAAAAATAAGTGGCAGTCTAAGAGCCTGCTCATTCAATAGGCAGCAGAGTAGATGGTGACTAAACTTCATTGATCCACGTAGTGGTCGTTACGAGGGTAAGTAATACAATTCTCACCACCGTCACAGGACCATCGGCGGTCCATAAGGGCCAGAATTGTTTCATGGCCCTGCCTGGAAATTCAGATCTGAAGAATCGTGTGTGTTTGATGTTCAAAGGTCAGACCATATTCATACCACGAACACGTAGTCGTTCCATGGGGACTTTAGTCTTTTATCTTGTTCGTTTTGTCTGTCATTCTTTTTTCTTTTCTTGTTTGTTCTGTCTGTCTTAGTCTCTTTTCTTGGTTGTTCTGTCTGTCTTAGTCTGTTTTCCTGTTTGTTCTGTCTGTCTTAGTCTCTTTTCTAGTCTTCTTTGTTCTGTCTGTCTTAGTCTCTTTTCTTGTTTGTTCTGTCTGTCTGTTACCATTCAAAAATCAGCAAGTGATTCACACAGTTAGGCGAAGTTTAGGAACTATTCTTTCTAGAACTGGAAGAAAGGAAAATGTTTCTAGCAATATCAAATATCATAACTTGTGTGAAGAGGGTGTGCCACTATTCTGTTAGCCAAGACACTATACAAATATGTCTATACATACAGGTGTCTTCGCCATTTAGATTTCATCGTTGGTGGTATTTGTTGTTGTTGTATTTTTTTTATAGAAATACGACCAACAACATTATACTGACAGCAAGAGTGGGTTATTTGCTCATGCAAACTTATGATGACTTCTTCGCTGTTGAATCCGTATGTAACAAAAACAGTTGATTCAATGTGATTCTTTTTCAATTTTTCCTCAAAGAAAAACAACGTCATTTTCAATAACATCAGAGGAAAACGTTGCACTAACCAAAAGCCTAAGGGCCCCTGTTGACGAAACAGCACAGCAGAGCAAAGGAGTAAATCCTCATCGATCCATTTTTGCTGGCTCCCTAGCTGGTAAGACAATTTGCCACACCTCATCACATCACCTCCTGTCGGCTTGAGGAATGGGGAGATAATTGTGACACAGTCACGTTCTGAAAAGTAGACAGGTTGTCTGTGCTTGGTTTTCTGACGACGTGATTTGACGTATGTATTGAAGTCATGGCTGATATCCCTGAGTTGAGCGTAGGATTCCCATGCTAACGGTTGTGGGTTCGAATCTCGGGGCGAGCTACATTAACCCTTTGACTCCCTCACCTTATCTGCAAGCAATTTGCATTTTCAGTAATGACAGCCAAGCAAAAGACAACCCTTTCAGTCATTCACCATATCGATCAGCTTCCTGCAGGAATTTGGTGGATAGGGCGGATAGGGTGAGGGAATGAAAGGATACAATTTTTGCAGCTTATAGACTGGCTGGGGGAGTCAAAGGGTTGAAACTGGCCTTCTCACTGTCCCATCTTAACATCGTTGTTGTCCTGGTGGTGTCGGTATAGGATTAGATAAGTTCCCCTTCCCCCCACTTCCCTGGGATGGTTATCCCCGTCGGCCATATCACATGAGGTGGGTGCCGACTTAAAAACTGAACCAAACCAAAATATCTGTGAGGGAGCTTTCTTTTTGTCTTGTTTGTTCCGTTGATATAGTTAATACTGTGACAGCATAATTGCCAAGAAATCAACCAAACGTTTTGTGTCTGATGACATATATGTATTCATGATCAAGGGAATATATCTTTCACGTTTTTGTTGTTATAGTAAGTGCTGAGTTTTTTGGAAATCACTATGAAACTAGTACAAGTTTGGCGTCTGATGCTCAGTGTCGTATTTCATGTCATAGACAGTATTCCCTAAGATGTTGACTGTCACTTTGGGTTTCTGTTGATGTAGCTGATGTTGTATTTAGAAAATGGCCAAGAGACGGGCACAACCGTGGTGTATGACAAAAAGTTTGTATTTATCTCATGAACACAATTCCCACTGGGTTTCTGTCTTCTCTCATAAGTTTGGGGGATCGTTAACTCTTCGCTCGCCAAATGTCAGAACTGTTTATTTTTTAACTCAGACATTTCTCGTTTTTTCTTCTTTTCCTAGTCTTCCACAAACTCATAGTTCCATGAAGGGTAATCTTTATAGCCTGGAACAAATTATAGACAATATCTATTTTTTTAAAACGTCTCCAAGATGTGCTGGATCCATTGTTGTGTTCTATCTTTTGTGGTTTTCTAACTGCGATATTAGCAACATCTACATAACCACCAAAATAGAAACAAAAAATCCCTCAGTTACACTCTATAAGCACCATAGTGACGTAAGCCATTCTGTGGTAAGACACAAACTTCCTGGCCTTGGAATAATAAAATTGACGATTAATCAGTTGATTGATTAACTTTTGACCCCCCCCTCATCCACCAAAAACAAAAATTTACACTTTATTCTACTCCCTATCCACCAGCTTCTAGATAGGTGAGGGAATCAAAGGTTTAAGTTTTGTATTTGCTAGAATGGTAGACAATGCAGGATGCTGGTGGACAGGGTGCGGGAATCAAAGGGTTAACTGAGCTGTAAATGTTTTTCTTAGCGCACGTATATCATCAGTGGTCAGTGGGGCAATACACAACATGCACTGAGTCTTTTGTGTCCTCTTGCCTTGTTTCTTTTTCTGATCTTTTCATGTCCTTTTTGTCGACTTTGTTGTCAGTATAATAGTCCATTTGCCTGCCTGTTTCAGCACCATCTATGTAATCTCCCTTTGAAGCAGACACGGGACATAAACCTTTGCAACAACACAGAATTCTGTGACGTTTTATCTGCCTGATTGCCAACGCCTCTTTTCCGTTTCGTAGATAACCTGTAAATGGATATAGAATTTGCATTTTGTAGTGTATTCAAGTGGATTTATCACATTGACACAAATCCATGATGTGTTCTATCCAGATCTGCCAGCAATTATTCCGCAAACTCATTGATTCTGTACGAAACCCCTTTGTGCTGACCAGAGAGGAGGGAACGTATGAAAACACTGATACCGCCAGAATGACTGGAGCATTGAGATGGACAGAGGAGAGGCCAGTTGTTTTATGTGATGTGTTCATCCTCATCATCAGGTGCCTGCCGCATGGCGTTGGCGATCATGGACTTCCATCTGTCTCTATCTCTCGTTGCCCCTAGCATCTCCCCCACCCTCCTCGTCCCCAGCCACTCTGCAAGTCCGTCTAGCATTTTCTCCCTGGGTCTACCTGGTGCTCTCTTTCCTCCAGCATTCCCGCCGTGACCAGTGCTCCAAATCCCCCTTCCTCATAAAATGGCCTATAAATGTTGCCTGTCTTTTCCTATTTTCCTTATGAGTGATCTACTTGTGTCTGCCTCCATCAAGATGTCTCGTTTGTTTTCTTTGCTGTCCATGGAACTCTCAACATTCTTTTAGAAACCACATCTCGGCTGCCTCAATCCTGCTCTGGCTCTGCCGTTGACTGTCCACGCCTCAATCCGTACAACAGTACTGGCTCTATATAACATTCAAGAACTCTCTTCCTGATGTTAATTGATAGGCATTTGTCGGCAAGAATGCCTGTCATCTTCTTGAATGCTGTCCCGGCCTGGCCGACTCTGCCGGCCACCTCCGATGTGCATCTGCCGTCTGATGAAATGTATTAGGGACTTCAAATCTTGAGATCACAGCTGTCATCTATTGAGCTAGTCATTTACAACGTAGACCAGTGTACAGTCTATGACTGTCTTGCTCACAGTCGTGACATGAGTACATACAGACTATCAGATGCCAAAAACAGACCCTCTCCCTCTGCCCTCTCCCCTCCCCCCCACCGCCCCCTTGATATCCTGGATATTCTGAGCTCTACTCCTGTCTCAGTTACCTACGTCAAGCTGTAACCACATTACTCTCCAAGGGCATCAGTATCGTGGATCTTTGATTTATGTCACAGTTCGTTCCACTTTATTCTGGTATTAGAAATAACAATCTTGATTTTTCAAGTACTGACGATAGAGATATTCTTTACAACAAAAAATAATGATATTATCTCGTTAGTCCAGCTGATTCTCAGATCCCCTGTTGGCAGATTGTTATGAGGAGTTAATAAATTGTTGTATGTTATTATTTAACACTGTTAATTCATTGTTCTGAATTATTAATTGCACTTGTTCCCCTTCTCCCCTTCTTACATTCAAACTTCTATTACCCTTCCCCATACTCATCCTCCATCCCACCTTTTTTTCCCTTTGTGTGTATGTGCGAGTGCGTGCGTGTGTGTCTAAAATCACTATTGTGAACAGACATTAAATAAAAGATTCATTCATTCATTCATTCTGGCATTAGCAGGCAGTCATACAGACTGCTGACTTACCCTACCTCTCCCATCACAGCTCACTCTCTCTCTCACTTTCTCTATTTTTGCATGAAAGAAAAAGGTAGGAGTTTCATGTGCCTTTGCGCATGCGTGTGGGTGAGCATGTGTGCATATCAAATATATCAGAAATTTCATTATATGTCTTTCATGAAAAAAAAAACTAATCTGAAGAAACCATAACCTTAAACGACATTTTAATAATGGCCTTTTGAAAAAAAAAGTCAATGTCTCATTTTGCAGCCTTTCATTAACCCTTTGGACTCCCTCAACCTATAGGGTGAGGGAGTCAAAGGGTTAAGTTTTTGCAATTAGTGGACAGGGTGCGAGAGTCAAAGGGTTAATTAATGATCATACCCTGAGCACTCACGTAATGGATGGTTTTCCCACAAGGACACTCCTTTCTTTCTCTCCATCACTTTAGCTTAAAAATCTATCAAGGCCCTCCATCACCACAGCGCCCAGCACACTTAAGCTAAGGGAAAAAAGATTGCAGATTAATATTTTGAATATGCGTGACGATGAACCCCCCAATCATATTTTTTTTAGCTGTCCCATTTTTCAAACGGCTTCAGCAGCATAACCTTATTACCCGTTCATTTCGGCTGTCCTTCACATTTTGAAACTCTGGTTTAGTTGCGCTGTCAGCAGCCCACGCTTCAGCCAGAGATGAAGGAAGCCAAGAAGAAGACAGGAAGAATTCAGCTACTTCACTTCGCTCAAGACCATCGCGGCTAGAGGAAATTGGGTGAGGACTTATGCTCCACCTGCAACGAAAAGGATTGAGCGTAAGTGAGTGTCAAGGAGTTTATAACAACTTTCAGTTTTCAGGTCTACTCTAGACCACCCACGGAGGAAACTCTGCATGACTACGATGTCACTTTGATGGGGCTTGAAACAAAAAGAAAGAAAGAAAGAAAGAAAACAGGCAGACAGACAGGCAGACAGACAGACAGACAGGCAGACAAACAAACAAAGAACTGCCTAAAATCAGCAACTTTTATTAGAAAGATGCATACACAGCATTTCCTCAGAAACTTCTGGCAGTAGTTACATTCTCTTTTCATAGTTATAGCAGTGTACCATTACCCTTAACGCACCTCACGTTTTATTCCAAAGGAAGCCTTTTCAATGTCACAGTGACCTTGAGAAACAGAAAGTCTTGATTTTCGTTTATCATGTTTTTGTTTTTTTTTATAAAAAGAGAAACTGTCAGAAATGATTTGACCATCTTGATCTTTTTTCAAAATACAGTATCTGTTCATACTAAAACGTTTGTGACTTCCAGGTCTAGATCAGAACAGCGAATGATGGTTCATCATCATCATCATCAGGTGCCCTGCCGCATGGCGTTGGCGACCATGGACTTCCAACCATCTCTATCTCTCGTTGCCCCCAGCATCTCCCCCACCTCCTCACCCCCAGCCACTCTGCAAGTCCGTCCAGCATTCTCTCCCTGGGTCTACCTGGTGCGAATGATGGTTGGTGAAAACAAACATGACTCGCTGTGTAAATTAATGTGCACAAGCTTTAGTCATCTCAATGAAAAAGTCGTTACGTTTTCAGAATAAATCTGCAGTTTTTATGAGTAGCGCACATGCCTTCTGGTAGATGATATGTCCACTCAAAAGATTGTATACCTGGTTCGACGTACATGTAAAACACATTATATGACTTATGATTAAGCCCAAATACGTAGATCTATTCTCCATTCACAGATTATTGATAAATCCTTGTATACACATACTAGTTTTGTCATGTTTACTTAATATGTGTGTATGTGTGTGTGTGTGTGTGTGTGTGTGTGTGTGTGTGTGTGTGTGTGTGTGTGTTGTGTGTGTTTGTGTGTGTGTGTGTGTGTGCGTCTGTATGTGTGTGGTGTGTGTATGTTCGTGTGTGTGTGTGCGTTCGTGCGTGCATGCGTGTGTGTGTGTGTGTATGTGTGTGCGTGTGTGTGTATGAATGTGTGTGTGTATGTGTGTGTGTGTGTGTGTGGTGTGTGTGTGTGTGTGTGTGTGTGTGTGTGTGTGTGTGTGCGTGTGTCTTTGGGTATTTGCTGAGAGAACTTGCCCTTGTAAAGAATTCACACAGGCCCGAGTTTTTTTTAAAGTTAATTCTAAAGATGCATACTGATTACATATAGGGCCACATAAGTGTATGATAAACCTTTATTAAAAAAGATATCAGAAGTTCTTCGTTTGCAGGTACCATCA
>JAPXFY010000017.1:3582276-3589776 GCA_030674185.1 Monoplex corrugatus | reverse complement strand
TTCCCAAGATGGCATTTCTGTGATCGGAATAAATTTTATATGCACTTACGATCCTCTGACTTTTCGCTTTCCACGCACTAAGCTCAATACCTATGGTCCACGAGCCTTCTCTGTTTCTGGTCCACTCTCCTGGAACAAACTTCCTCTCTCAGTCCGTCAGCAACCTACTTTTGTCTCCTTCAAGTCCGCTCTCAAAACTCACCTTTTCTCCTCTGCATAAAATCCTGACCTCACTCAATCCCCTCTGCAGCCTGTCTCCACTCGGAGGGGAATCACATTGCAATATATAATTGTATATAATATGCTCTCTATAATTTTCCATTGTTTTTATTCTTTCTCCCCATTTATAGCCGTGTGTGTGTGTGTGTGTGTGTGTGTGTGTGTGTGTGTGTGTGTATGTATGTGTGTGTGTGTGCATGCGTGCGTGTGTGTGCGTGCGTGCGTGCGTGTGTGTGCGTGCGTGCGTGTGTGTGTGTTTCAGAGCTTAGATTTGATTTTATCAAGATTTTGCGCTATATAAATATTGTAAATATAAAAATATTGTAATTATTATTATTATTACGTCACAGATGCCATGTGATGGATAAGATCCAAGATGATCGTGGCATAAGCCGTGAATCTCCGCATAAACCTCACGCGCTGGCAAGGTCTTAATAGACAACTTCACAAGTAGAATGCTGTTGATGATAACGCATATCTTGACAGTTACACAAGTGGCAGAAAATGAAAATCAGAAAAGAACTGTTATAAATAAGAGGAATAATTATTTTCAAGAGAAGGTGTTTCTGATGTTTGTCAGATCGTGGATTGTGATCACTCAAGACACTTCAATTTGCAGCTGTCTCATTATCGCCAGCTAACTAAATACTGTATCAAAGGAAAAGAAAACATTGCTCAGTGCACTGTCTATGAGGACCATGGATATGTAGACTGTGGAAAGTATTAATTACCTTTCATGACCTTGGAACCATAACATTTATCCGTATTTTCAGTTAGTTATCGATTCAGTTGTTTATCATTTATTCATGCATGTACCTGTTATCATTTTCACATTTTTATATTGACGCTGAGATGGTTTTTCGTGGTCAGCCAGGCTACAATTAACGAAATATGAGTGTCGTGTCCATTTGCTCGTTGAGTGCTGTGTCCATCTGCTTGTTATTTTTTCCCCTGCGTTTCATGTTACTTCTGACACCTCTTACTTAAATCTAGCAGCTCATTAATTTTTGTCCATTTATTTTCATAGATTCTACTGAGATCGTCAACTGAGGACGAGTTGGGAGACAAAATCTCAAAGACGGGACCAGCTTCAGTGGACCTAAACTGCTTGTTGCCACTCTTCAGAGACAAAGATAAAGGATCCTGCATGCTGATACGACAAATGGCTTCTCCCAATAACCGATCCAATGATGAGATTAAAAGAACTAGAAAAAAAAAAAACACTTACCGTATTCTTCGTAATGTTCTTAGTTAAAAAGATTTCGCCATCACTTTTGTCTGTTTTTTGTCAGAACCCATAGACTGTTTATTTACTTTTAGAGAGAGCATTACACTGGATTTTGGAACAGTAGAAATCTTAACAAATAACTAAGTGTCTATGATGTGAACACAGGCATACCAGCAGACATCAAACACAGACCATCCTCTGGAATCTCCAGGGTCTGACCCTTGTCACAGCTGTCTCCTTCAAACTCCATCAAATTGTGTTACTTGCCCACCAATGGTGCCAGGATCGTGGGTCAGTGCTGAATTAGTCATAGTTCTCCACCCTCCGCATGCTACTAATGGACAGCCACACAGGCTGCTGATTTCCCCTTTCTCCTCTTTCTCTCCATGTTCACACCAAAAGGTGGGTGAATGATACATTTGTATGGGTACACATGTGGGTAAATGTGTGTGTAAGTAAGCGTGTATTATGTCTCTGCATGTCTGAAAGAGAGAGAGAGCGAGAGAGAGAGAGAGAGAGGCAGAGACAGAGAGACAGAGACAGAGACAGAGACAGAGACAGAGACAGAGACACACAGAGAGAGAGAGAGAAAGAGAGAGAAAGAGATAGGAGAATGAAATATTTGTATGGGTGCACATGCGGGTAAATGTATGTGTGAGTAAGCGTGTGTGTGTCTGCATGTGTGAAAGAGAGAGAGAGAGAGAGAGAGAGAGAGAGAGAGAGAGAGAGAGAATACAGACAGACAGACAGACAGAGATGGGGGGAGAGAGAGAAAGAGAGAGAGGAGAATGATATATTTGTATGGGTACACATGTGGGTAAATGTGTGTGTGAGTAAGCGTGTATGTGTCTGCATGTGTGTGTATAGATATACATATGTGTGTGTGTGTGTGTGTGTGTGTGTGTGTGTGTGTGTGTGTGTGTGTGTGTGTGTGTGTGTGTGTTTGTGTGTGTGTGAGAGAGAGAGAAAGAGAGAGACAGAGAGACAGAGACAAGGAGAGAGTGTGGGGTTTCTTGGATTTTTTTTTCAAAATCAAAAAATGTTGGAAAAAGAAAGAAAGGTTTACAGGAATATTGAATGTATACATTTCAGTCAGAATGGAGAGATACAACATTTAGCAACGTTTCTGAAACCAGTTATGTTTCGTCTGATAATGACCCTTACCTTCGCAGCAAAAAAATCTTAGCCTAAACTGTGAAATTGTTATGAATCTAGAACGTCTTTGTCCTCAGTGAACTCTCAAAATGTGTGAAATTCCTTTAAGAAGAATGTTTTCCATGTATTGCTTTAGGTGAGAGCCTGTAAATCTCCTTTGGCACTGAAGGGTAGGAAATGAATTTAAGCTTGCAGATCAATCTTAATATTTGCATAATGATGATCCCTAAACTAGTTTTGCTGCACCATTTTCCATTTCTTATGTTTACTGAGTGACAGAGAGAAAGGAGAAAGAGAGAGAGGGACGGGAGAGAGGGAGAGAGAGAAGAGAAAGGAGAAAGAGAGAGAAAGAGGGGAGAGAGAGAGAGAGAGAGAAAGAGGGGAGAGAGAGAAAGAGAGAGAGAGTGAGCGAGAGAAAGAGGGGGGGGGGAGAGAGAGCGAGACAGCGAGAGAGAGAGAGAGAGAGAGTGAGAGGAGAGAGTGAGGAGAGAGAGAGAGAGAGAGGAGAGAGAGAGAGAGAGAGAGAGAGAGAGAATGATTTTTGATTTATTTAAAAAGGTTGAGCCATGCATATTTAAAACCGTTGAATCGTGCATCATGTCGGTATTATCAGACCTCGTTTAAATGTGGGTTGCAATACGAGTTGAGTTTGAGCTTTGGTAAGGTGTATTACACCAATATATTCTTGGTAAGTTAGGGATGTGAATATTTCTAAACAACGTATCTGTCACATAATCTCGCTCCTACTTGCAGTTTTGAATGTGTCTCTCATTGCATTTGCTTTTTCTTTGAATGAGTCTCTTTTTGTGTTTGTACGTCTTCGTGTCTGCTGGTATAGTTTTGCAACATAACGGCGTGAATCGTCTAAAGGGGAATAACCAGCAAGTCAGAAGCCTGGGGGCCTCTTCTGTTGAAGAGGCAGTAGAGCAGACGAGGAGTAACTGTCCATTCATCCGCATTGCTAGTTCCCTGGTGGGTAAACCAGACAATTTGCCACACTTCATCACACCACCTCCTGTCTGCTTGAGGGATGGGCAGACAACTGTGAAAGTCAGGTCCCGGGAAGTCCGAAGAGTTGTCTGTTCTTGATGTCTAATAACTAAGTCTGCATTTACCCTCAAGAACAGTATCCTCTCGGGGGACTCGTCTTTTGCTTTGCTTGTTCCGTTGATTTAGTAAATGGAGTGTGGTCTAGAAAATCTTTTTAAGGATTGATGATTTTAAATTCTTCTTCGATGGTTATTCTGCATTCACATTACAAATACATTCCCCGTAGGGTTTGTCTTTCCATGTTGTTTGTACTTTCTAGTGGAGAGTAGTCTATGCTGTATTTCGTAAATGGCAACGCTGATCAGTATAAACTGGTGTCTGATTTTTGGCTCTATCTTTATGTCATAGACTATATCTTTCAGAGCGTATCATTCAGTCGTTTGTTTTATTGTATGACAATTTGACAGCCTCAAAGAAATAAAGCACACACACACACACACACACACACACACACACACACACACACACACACACACACGCACACACACACATGCACACACACACACACACACACACACACATACACACACACACACACACACACACACACACACACACACACACACACACACACACACACACACACCGCACACACATACACACACACAAACCGCAAATTATTTGGTAGTTATCAAGCTGAGCAAATTCTTTACAAATAAAATTGACATACGATCGTAAGACAGTCGAGCGAAATAATTGATTCGCAGTGGTTGATGATATCGTACAGTGATTTGTGCGTTTGCGAAACCTTGTGGTCTGTGTTGGAAGGTTGGTTCGTCACACTTAATCCCATATTCACTAAACTAACAAGAGACTGCCTCTGTTGATGGGATGTCGACTCGGGATCCGATGTCTCAGGTTCAATCCCGACCTGCAACAAATAAAGTGACCTGTTGGCTGCCCTAAACCATTCTGCTGGTGTCACCTCAGTGTTTTATATGCCTCGCTCTCCCCTTCACCACTCCCAATCCATCTCACCATTTCCAGAACCTAACAGTGCAGAGTTCTGCACAGGAATAGGGAGTCTTTCAGACAATCTTTGGTAAGTAATGGGTGGACCACATATGGATTTGTCTAAGAGCGATATTCTTTTTCTTCTTGGCGTACGCTGCTACACAATCATCTGAGTCCAGGCGATGAATGCAGCCGTCTTTTCCAGCTCCTGTCTGCAGCCATGGAGTTTGGTTGTCAGCGGAGTGTCTATCGGTCACACGTCCTGTCTTGCCACCTGGTGAAGGGGACATCTTTGGAGTATATGCTCCGTGGTTTGGTCTTCTTGACCGCAGGGACAGGTTGGGGAGGGCGCCAGCTTCAGTTTGCGGTACGTGTGGCTGTTCAACCTATTGTCTAAGAGCGATGAATCACTCTAGGCAAACTACAAGATCCTAAGCACTGCACTGGTCAAAAACGTTCGCCATTAAGTCAAAGCATGTGCGAAATTTGAAATCATAGGGAATAATAAGCTTTGGATTCAATAATTGTGTGCTGAGGCCACCAGCATGCTTGCCACATTAATGACAACATACTATAAGTTTCTGTGTTGTGGACTGGGACTAATCTCTTTCCAATTCATCTCAAGTCCATCATCATGTCAGTTTTGGCAGAACTCATTACTTCAAAATGATAGTCGGAAATACATGTTTGATAGTTAAATCATGATTGTGTAAAATTTTGCTTTAACAATTTGATTGCCACAAAGGAAAAAAAAAAAGCCAAACAACCCACCAACCCACCAACCCACCAACCAACCAACCAACCCACCAACCAACCAACCAACCACACACCAACCAACCAACCAACCAACACACCAACCAACCAACCAACCAACCAACCAACCAACCAACCAACCAACCAACCAACCAACCAACCAACCAGCCAACCAATCAGCCAACCAACCAACCAACCAACCAACCAACCAACCAACCAACCAACCAATCAACCAACCAACCAACCAGCCAACCAACCAACGAACCAGCCAACCAACCAACCAACCAGCCAACCAGCCAACCAATCCCCCCCCCCCCGAAGAGGCAAAACAAACAAACAAACAAACAAAAACACCTCGCAAATTATTTGGTAGTTATCAAGTTGAGCAAATTCTTTACAAATACTGAAGACATCAGATAGTCGAGCTTAATCTAATTGACTGACATTGGTTGATGATATCGTATAGTGGCCTAAAATTTTCAATCATTTTTTTGTCTATACAACATTGGAAGTTTGCTGCAGTCAGTTTGGTAAGACATTGAATTTCCAGTGGGAAAGGTGGGTTTGATAGTGCCTGGCTATTTCCCGTCTGGTGGGTCAAAGGTGGAGATATATCGATCCCTCATGTCGGCATGTGTGTACAGCTGTTAGCGTCTACATGTAAACCCTCTTCATGTGTATACGTCGCAGACTATCAATGTGCACGTTAATCAAAGATCCTATAAGAAGTCATGTCAACCTGTCTGCACACCCGCTGAAGACGGAGTACGCACACTGTGCAGCAACATACAGCCTGCGTAGTGTGAGTAAAACAACGCCCATACACGTTTCTGGGAAAAAAAACTGGAACACACGCACACACATACACGCGCATGTGCGTGCACACGCATACACGCACGTACACACACACTCACACATACACACGCACATACACACATACACACACACACACGCACATACACACACACACACTCACACACACACGCACGTACACACATACATACACACAACACACAATACACATACACACACACACACACACACGCACGGGCATGCACGCGCGCACTGACATACCCATACACACACAAAGATCAAAATGTCTGTTTGCACTGAGAAAATATTAAGAATCATGCACTGTATATTGACAGTGATTCGAATGCAATTTCGTTGTTCATTGACAATTCTATGATAAAAAACAGATAAAAAAAAGTAAAAGAAAGAAAGAGAAAAAGGAAAAAGTAGAAAGAACAGTGTTTTAACATGGCAGGGAAATTATATCTTGATATATTTTATTTCTATCATCATCATCATCAGGTGCCCTGCCGCATGGCGGTGGCGATCATGGACTTCCATCTGACTCTATCTCTCGTTGCCCCTAGCATCTACCCCACCCTCCTCATCCCCAGCCACTTGCAAGTCCGTCCAGCATTTAGCATTTATTTCTATAAGCTGTGCATATTTTCCTCTAATCACATTGCCCAGAGCTAAAACAGCGGACTAAGTGAATTTTAAAGCCATAAAGTAATGCTTCCTTGCTCGCAGGAGCATTATAGAAACAGTAAATATCAATGTGATGGTAGTAGCTAATATGGAAGCAAAAAAATATTCAAACCCTAAAAGTTAATGATGACTTTAAAAATCATAGAAAACATGGATAAACATGGAAATGAATGAGAAAGAAACGAAAATAAAAAATCCTAAAAACAGTTTAAATAAAGAAAAGCTTTTAAAGATAAACGATTCTGACATTTGACAAGCCAGAGGCAAAGATTACCCCAAACTTCTCTAGCTTGCTCCCACAGTTTGGTGAGTTCCTGGACACAGCATTAACTATACCAATTATAAAAGACATATTCACAGATAACTGTTTCGTAATATGAATATAGACAAAACCGTTAGACAGCAAACGTTTTGCCAGTTCCTTGGCGATTTCCTTCATTCAACACGAGGCACACTAACAGAGCAATCAAGACTACAGACAAGTCCCTCAGGGATACTGTCCATGACCAGAATACGGACTGGTCATCAGGCTACAAGCACAGACAACTCTCTGCATCGTCTGGGACTTGACCACGTCACAGTCCTCTCCCTGTCCCAGAGACTAATTGCAAGTAAGGAGATGCATAGTGGCAAAATTGTCT
>JAPXFY010000017.1:3557276-3577276 GCA_030674185.1 Monoplex corrugatus | reverse complement strand
TTTGGGGATTTTGTTCAAGAGGGATTCATTGCACTCAGACAATTCCATATGCGGTCAAAGCAGGATCTACCGGCGAATATTATGCAGACACCTCGATCCTATACTAGAAACAGAAAGCAAAGGTAAGGGGTTGGAACTGAACAGCAGGAAGACTGAAGTCATGGTGATCAGTAAAAAACATGAAATCCCCTCATGCAAAATAACAGCAAATGGCACAACCTTGACACAGGTTAATAAGTTCAAATACCTGGGAACGGTCATTTCATCAGACGGCAAATGCACATCGGAAATAGCTGGCAGAATCGGCCAAGCCAAAACAGCACTCAAAAAGATGACAAGCATTCTTACCAACAAATGCCTATCAATTAACATCAGAAAGAGAGTCCTTGAATGTTATATAGAACCAATACTGTTGTACGGATGCTAGGCGTGGACAGTCAGCAAGCAAAGCCAGAGCAAGATTGAGGCAGCCGAGGTATAGTTTCTAAGAAGAATGTTGAGAGTTCCATGGACAGCAAAGAAAACAAACGAGACAGTCTTGATGGAGGCAGACACAAGTAGATCACTCATAAAGAAGATTAGGAAAAGACAAGCAACATTTATAGGCCATTTTGTGAGGAAGGGAGATTTGGAGCACCTGGTCACAACGGGAAAGCTGGAGGGAAAGAGAGCACCAAGTAGAGCCAGGGAGAGAATGCTGGACGGACTTGCAGATGGGGATGAGGAGGGTGGGGGAGATGCTGGGCGCAACGAGAGATAGAGACAGATGGAAGTCCATGGTTGCCAACGCCATGCGGCAGGTCACCTGATGATGATGATGACCTCGATCCTGCACACAAATCTATGCATTGGCAAAGTCTTAAAACGGGTAAAGGTGGAGAACAGGGCCATGACACAGTCTGCTGACACCACCAGAATGACTGGAACATTAAGATGGGCAGCTTAGTAGGCTACTGTTTGCATTGCAGATTCGGATTAAAGCCCAGTCTTTAGATCTTTAATCCATAGCACTATCAGCAAAGCCTGCCAGCCGACCCTAAAACATGTGGACCATAATAGTGGGGCTTGAACCTGTGATTTCTGCGTTCTTACCAACTGAGCTAATAAGCCTTGCAGTTAAAATGAGCATAACTGATTCTTGCCGAAACAAGTCTAGCAGATTTTGTTCAACTCCACAATACGCACAGCCAAATTTTAAGAAACATTTTTCGATGTTACCTCATTATGGCTGAAATTGTGATGGGGAGAAAAAACACGATCTCACTGAATCTTACTTTCAACCTTTTAACTGATCCCATTTTTAAATTCATAATCCACGTAAAAACAGAAACGTTCTGTCTCTGTATGTTTTTCTTTTTTTCTTTGTATTTTCTTTTCCTTTCTTATATTTCTTTAAGTGTGTGTGTGTGTGTGTGTGTGTGTGTGTGTGTGGTGTGTGTGTGTGTGTGTGTGTGTGTGTGTGTGTGTGTGTTCGTGTGTGTGTGTGTGTGTTGTGTGTGCGTGCGTGTATGTGTTGTATGTATGTATGTTGTGTGTTGTGTGCGTGTGTGCGTGGTGTGTGGTGTGTGTGTGTGTGTGTGTGTGGGATGTATGTTGTATGTATGCGTGTTTAATTTCTCTCTCTGATTTTATACACGCACACGTGAACATAACATTCTTCGTATTTCACAATGAAAGCTGAGGGAGAGGGAAAGTCTGGTAATATAACTTGCTCCCTACTGAAGAAGTAGACAAGTGGATGACTGTGACTAACTTTGTATCGATTCAGAGACTGCACCCTCGGAGGGTTAGGAGGTGGGGGGGGGGGGTAAATAACGCATCGGGATATATTCTGATGGACATAACTTTAACAGGATCAGATCCTTAGGAAGTCAAGATGATGGTCTGTGTTTGGTGTCTGGCGTCTGCATTCGTGTTCGAAGCAGTGAGTCTCATCATCATCATGTGCCCTGCCGCAAGGCTTTGGCGAACATGGCCCTCCATACGAATCTGTCCCTTGTAGAGCTGCAAGTACATCTCCCACCCTCTCTACCTCAGTCACTCTGTGCAAATCCGTCCAATATTTTCTCCCGGGGTCTACCTGGTGCTGTTTTGAGTCTGTCAAAAGATGTTTAACGCTTCAGGTCCACTGTGAATCTAACTTCTAAGTCTGATAGAAAGTTTACGGGAGACACAGGCAAAACCAAGTGAGCTGTGAATCATTGTAGTGGAAAAGAATTTGCAGAGATGGAGGTAGTGTCATTGAAATGTATAGATGAAAAGGCAACTGGACTGATTGGCTAAAACTAAGAGGTGAACAAGGCAAAATGAGATAAAACAACAACAACAACAATAACAACAAGCAAAGCAAATAAAACAAAAAAACAAAATATGAACAGGAAGATTTAAGTCATGTTGATAACAGTCAGCTGATCACAAAGACCACATCAATGCTAACGAAAAAGTAGCCGTAAAACAATTAGATGATAAATAAGTAGACAGACAGACAGACAGACAGACAGACAGACAGACGGATATATAGATAGATAGACAGATAGATAATTAGATGGATAGATAGATAGATAGACAGACAGACAGATAGATAGATAGATAGATAGATAGACAGACACAGACAGATAGATAGATAGATAGGTAGGTAGATAGATAGATAGATAGATAATAGATAGGTAGATAGACAGACAGACAGACAGATAGAGAGATAGAGAGATAGATAGATGACAGACAGACAGACAGACAGACAGATAAATAGGTATGTACATAAACAAATGAATAAAGTAGTCTTACTCGAAGGTCAGTACAGATAACACAATATGACAGACTGCAGAACATCACTGTGTTTCCTATGAAAATGTATCCAGGAACTTTTTCTCCTGCTGATACTGCTCCGCTGCATGCCGCAGTTACTGCATTTAGGAAATCAGCGGAAGCTGGCACCAGGCTGAAGAAGTTTGAAGACCATATTCCATAATGTATCAGTTCTGGAGAATTGTCTTTGATACAACTGTTTCTTCTATTTAGATAGTCTCCTTCCTTATTTCAATTGTTGCTAGCTGTTGCTATGACTCACAGTATCAAATGTGATGATAGCAGTTTTCCACTGACACGTTTATTCAGCACCATGTTTAAGGATGTAGAAAAGGCATGTTCTCAGTGGTAAATAGCTTTGACACATTAAACGCCATGGGCATTGCACACCAAAAACTTGTGCAAATCGTTCCAAATTGTTGGTGATTTCAGAAACACAATGTGATCTACATGAACTCAACAAGATAAAACGCAAATAAGTTGGTGATTTTGTATAGTAGGTTAAAACGTACCAGCTATCAGGTACCAAAGAAAAAAAGGGAAATGACAGGAAGAAAAAGAGGAGGAGAAGAAGGGGAAGACGAAGAAGAAAAAAGTAAAAGAAGAATAGGATTAGA
This sequence comes from Monoplex corrugatus, assembly GCA_030674185.1. Taxonomy (NCBI): domain Eukaryota; kingdom Metazoa; phylum Mollusca; class Gastropoda; order Littorinimorpha; family Ranellidae; genus Monoplex; species Monoplex corrugatus. The sequence goes on along the minus strand of JAPXFY010000017.1, from coordinate 3,573,854 downwards.
AATGGGAAAAAAAAGAAAGAAAAGAATACAAGAAAAAAAAAAACCGGATAAACTTGTATGCAAAACAACTACAAACAAACAAACAAACAAACAAAAACAACATGTTTTCAAAGATAAAGGGCTCTGACAGTTGACAAGCCATGGGCAATGGTCTGCTAAACTTTCTCATCGTGTTCTCCAATCCCTTGGTGATTTCCTAAATACAGCAGTAACTATACCAGCCAAACAACATAAATGACGAACCCAGGGGAATTGTGTTTATGACAGGAATACAATCTATCCATCAGACACCAGTCCCTGAGGGGTTTCCTACACACAATGATTACATCAACTGCAACAGACAAGGTAGGCAAAAGACAACTCCCTCAAGGATATAGTGAAGCCAGTGATTGGATGACACTATTGTAACATGCCAAAAGTGTGCCAACACAACAGGTGTCCTCTCATGACGAGGACATTTTGCTGAAAAAATCCCGCACAGCAGGATTTATAGGACATACGATATATACGGTCATTTCATCAGACGGCAGATGCACATCGGAAATAGCTGGCAGAATCGGCCAAGCCAAAACAGCATTCAAGAAGATGACAAGCATTCTTACCTACAAATGCCTATCAATTAACATCAGAAAGAGAGTCCTTGAATGTTATATAGAACCAATACTGTTGCACGGTTGTGAGGCGTGGACAGTCAGCAAGCAAAGCCAGAGCAAGATTGAGGCAGCCGGATGTGGTTTCTAGAAGAATGTTGAGAGTTCCATGGACGCAAAGAAAACAAACGAGACAGTCTTGATGGAGGCCGACACAAGTAGATCACTCATAAGGAAGATTAGGAAAAGACAAGGCACATTTATAGGCCATTTTATGAGGAAGGGGGATTTGGAGCACCTGGTCACAACGGGAAAACTGGAGGGAAAGAGAGCACCAGGTTGACCCAGGGAGAGAATGCAAGACGGACTTGCAGAGTGGCTGGGGTTGAGGAGGGTGGGGAGATGCTGGGGGCAACGAGAGATAGAGATGGTTGGAAGTCCATGGTCGCCAACGCCATGCGGCAGGGCACTGATGATGATGATAATGACGATATATATATTCTTCAATTTATTTATCATCTATAATTTTTATGTATGCTATGGATATTGTAACATGTGTGCCTTTGAAATTTGAAGTGAAAATAGGGGTATAAAACATAAAGGAACCAAAAAATAACACGAAAGAAGAATAAGAACGGTATCTAATAGAAGCACAAGCCTTGTCTTATTGTATTAAATACACGTTCTTATTCTTCTTTCGTGTTTTTTCTGGTTCCTGTTTGCTTGAACGCGGGCAGTCACACTTGTTTTGGATTTCATGAAACATAATAGTACATGTTTCGTCATAACAACATATTACAATATGATCATATAAACGTGAAGATGGTGACATTATGTGTTAGACAGATGTCAAGTTACTTCGAAATCTAAAGGATAGTTCTGTGGGGCAGGCATCACAAAGCAGAAATGTTCATATCCTTTAATAAACTTTCCATCTTAAAATGAAAGTGAATACATTCTTTGTAAAATCAAAATAACAATGAAACGTGACATATACATATAGGAAAACCAGACGTGAAACTGGTTCAGACTTATTCGAAAACCGGGCGTGGAATTCTACTCAAAGCTATTTTTTTCACTTCCGCTCTCTCTCTCTCTCTTGTCTGTCTGTCTTTCTGTCTGTCTGTCTGTCTCTCTCTGTCTCTGTCTCTCTGTCTGTCTGTCTGTCTCCTTGTCTGTATCTCTCTGTCTCTATTTCTTTCTGTCTCTGTCTGTCTCTCTCTCTGTGTAAGTGTGTGTGTGTTTGTGTGTGTGTGTGTAGTGTGTGTGTGTGTGTGTGTGTGTGTGTGTGTGTGTGTGTGTGTGTGTGTGTGTGTGTGTGTGTGTGCGCGCGTGGGAAACGTCTTAGCCTCGTAAAGGATATCAAATCAACCAGCAGCATACTGTTAAACTGTACTACATTAAAATTTCAATTGATTCGGCTACAAATCACTTTTTCTTTACAACTTTTTCGCTCATTACAGGAAATGGTTAAATAAATAGAACAAACAAGATTATCTACATCTACGTTTGACAATTGTTCGTCAGGAACAGTGTCATTACGGTAGTAAATTGTTCTATGGCGAGGTAAAATGTTCGTTCGTACATAGCAGGTAGACGTCTGTTCACGTCAGGGTTTGGTGAAAGCTGGTGCTACAGTACTGTCTATCACGCTGGTAATCACACGCAGAATCGGCCAAGCCAAAACAGCATTCAAGAAGATGACAAGCATTCTTACCAATTTTAATGCCTATCAACTAACATCAGGAAGAGAGTTCTTGAATGTTATATAGAACCAATACTGTTGTACGGATGCGAGGCGTGGACAGTCAACAAACAAAGCCAGAACAAGATTGAGGCAGCCGAGATGTGGTTTCTAAGAAGAATGTTGAGGGTTCCATGGACAGCAAAGAAAACAAACGAGACAGTCCTGATGGAGGCAGACACAAGTAGATCACTCATAAGAAAGATTAGGAAAAGACAGGCAACATTTATAGGCCATTTTATGAGGAAGGGGGTATTTGGAACACCTGGTCACAACGGGAAAGCTGGAGGGAAAGAGAGCACCGGGTAGACCCAGGGAGAGAATGCTGGACGGACATGCAGAGTGGCTGGGGACGAGGAGAGTGGGGTAGATACTAGGGGCAACGAGAGATAAAGGCAGATGGAAGTCCATGGTTGCCAACGCCATGCGGCAGGGCACCTGATGATGATGATGATGACTTACACGCCATGCACAGACTGCTCTGTAGACCTTCCGAGACCAGGCTGTGTCACAGCTGTCTGCCCATCCTTCAAGCGAATGGAAGGTGGGATGATGAAGTGTGGTACATTATTGTCTTGACTCACCAGGGATCGATGTAGGTGTACTTCTTGTTGTCTTGCTCTGGTGCCTTTTCAACAGGCATACCCCTTAAGCTTCCAACATGACGTAGAGAAAGACGTGCTTATAAACCCGGTGATGACGGTCCCTTTCAGTGTGTGTGTATGTGTGGTGTGTGTGTGGGGGGGGGGGGGCGTTTGTATGTGTGTGTGAATGTGTTTGTGTGTGTGTTGGGGGGCGTTTGTGTGTGTGTGTGTCTATGTGTGTATGTGTTTATGTGTGTGTGCGTGTGTACATGTATGTGTGCGTGTGCATGTGAGTGTGTGTGCGTGTGTGTGTGTGTGCGTGTGTGTGTGAGTGCGTGTGTGTGTGTGCGTGCGTGCGTGCATGTGTGTGTGTGTGTGTGTGTGTGTGTACGTGTGTGCGCGCGCATGCGTAGATCGTTCCTGTGTGTATTTCTGTTTACCTATGACTGTAGATTCTCCTACAAAATGTTGTCAGCAGCAACTCTTTTGTTGCCGTAGGATCTTTCACGTGATTGAATAAATACTGCACACAGACCGTCACTGAAGGTGTAGTGGAGGGGAAGAGACATTTGAGACCTCCTACCACGAATCAGTCTTAACTCGCAGTCAGTCGAACAGCACTAGGAGCTGAAAAGGTGACTGAGGGTCTATCTGGGGTGTTTGACTTTTTCTCAAAATTGATTTCTGTAGACTATAATCTATCCCCCACAGAATTTTTTTCTTGAAAAAATAGTATTAATCAGTTTAAATCGGTATTTTAATGCACTGATCGCTGCAGAAAGAACGCAGTTTCCTACCAAAAGTACCTATTTTTGTCTCTTATTATGAACCGTAACCTGCACAGTACCCGCACATGTAATATGCTGATTGAAAGCTCTTTGGTGCACCTTTCAGATAATGACAGCTAGAATTAGAAACAAACTGGGTCAAAGCCACCAAATAAAGAAATTTAAGGAAAATATGTAGGAGAGCACACAAAAACTTTAGAGGCCGTTTTCTCAAAATCGCCGTCATACAACTTAATGACTTTAATAAACATACATAACTTCTACATTCTTTTTTAGTACAAGCTTTATTCAAGTACCAAAATAATCAGCAGAATGTACACTTTCCAGTGATATGTATATCTCAAAATGCCCAAAATGCTTGTTAAGACTGATTTCGTGGTGGGAGGTCACATTTTTGCTTTATCCTTTAAGCCACACAACTCCAATCAATCACTTTCAATTCTGAACATGAAAACTGAATATACACCGACTGCGCTACGCATTAACCCATTCACTCCCTACCTTTCTCCATCCACTCGCTTCCATCTGCTCACGAGTCAGTTGACCCTTTCACCCCCTCACCCTATTCACCAGCTTCCTGCAGTCGCAAAACTAGTTTTCTGGGTGGAATTACGGAGCAGAGACCATGGACAGAGGGGGGGGGGGGGGGGGATGAATGAAAGGAAATATTTGATCGAATAAATCGGTTAGACATTCGAAAACTTATGGGAAATGATTTTCAGATTTCATTAATGTATTTTTGAGACCTCTCCAGGCCAGTCTATAACATTCACATCGATTGGAAAAATAATGTAAATCAAAAACCCTAGGGAATTTTGTCTAAAATAAAGGTAGACTAACCTTTATACGTCGGACTCAAGCACTCTCTAGAATATGATTCCGAGGCAGTCCATGTCACAATTTTTTTTCCCAAATCCGTGACAGGCCATGTAATAGTGTAAGAAATTACATGACTTGACGGGAGATATAACCGAGAAGAGGTCAGGAAAGTGGATCGATGCAAATTTATTTATCAACCAATCTACTGCAGTTCTCAGAAGGCGGGCAACAAGATTGCCAACATTCTTCTCATTCTCTCTTATTTGCTTATGACTTTCCTGTCTGCCTCTATGATGATTTGCTAGTTGTCTTGTTTAGTCTTATTTATTTGATTTCACGTTTCGTAACTGTAGCTGGAAAAAGTTCAATTTCCTTTTGTAACAGTCTAGTATTTTTTTATTGCACAACCAATATTAGCAATAACAACAGGCTGAAAGTCTCGACATTGCGTAAAAGGGTTTTTCACCTTTGAATAATACCGATATTTTCGAAGTTTTGGTGCTTGAATTTTATGTAACCTCTCTCCCAGAAGCGAAGGTAAGACAGATATATACTTTTTATAGGACACGAGACTCATGGCACATATTTTATTGCAAGACAAATAAAAAAGGTTAATGTTCTCGTTCTGCATATATGGCGGTTAAAATAAAAAAACAACAATAAGTTAGGGACTCCCTGCTACTATCGTCAATCTTGTCTGTCTCCAAAGTCTGGAAAGACCTGAAAGCACGAATAAAATCACACACACACACACACACACACACACACACACACACACACACACACACACACACACACACACAACACACACAACATACACACACACACACACACACACACACACACACACACACACACACACAAACAAAACACACAACAAAACAAAAAACACAAAAAAACACATACACACAAAAGAGGGGAGCTGCACGAGAGAGAGAGAGAGAGGAGAGAGAGAGAGAGGAGAGAGAGAGAGAGAGAGAGAGACAGACAGAAAGAGAGACAGACAGACAGACAGACAGATACAGACAGAGAGACAGAGAGACAGAGGAGAGAGAGAGAGAGACAGGACAGACAGATACACAGAGAGAGAGAGAGAGAGAGACAAAGAGAGAGAGAGAGAGAAGAGAAAGAGAGAAAGAGAGACAAAGAAGGGAGAGAGAGAGAGTGAGAGAGAGGGGGGGGGAAAGACAGAGAAATAGAGTGAGATAAAGAGAGAGAGAGACAAAGAGGGGGAGAAAGAGAGAGAGAGAGAGAAAGAGGGAGAGAGAGAGAGACAGAGACAGAGACAAAGACAGACAGACAGACAGACAGACAGACAGACAGAGAGAGAGAGAGAGAGAGACAGAGACAGAGACAGAGACAGAGACAGAAACAGACACAAATTAATATATACGTACAAACCACTACCACATTTATTACATTACCATCGACTGACCGACTGGTTGATAAAGAGAGAGAGAGAGGAGAGTTAATTCTCACCCTTATGCATGTGTGTCACATAAGCCACTTGTTGCAGTTACTGACGTCACGTCTGGGAGCAATCTTGTTTTAGCTGCTCTTACCTGCAGCGTTTTGCTGTTTTGCTACTGCGGCTGCTGCAGCTGTTCTTAATGCTGTCATTTTGATGGTGTAGTTTTGCAGTCACTGCTAGCCATGCAATAGCTGTGCCACTGTCGCTATTATTCACATTGTATTGCTGGGAACGGTCATTTCATCAGACGGCAGATGCACATCGGAAATAGCTTGCAGAATCGGCCAAGCCAAAACAGTATTCAAGAAGATGACAAGCATTCTTACCAACAAAATCAATTAACACCAGAAAGAGAGTCCTTGAATGTTATATAGAACCAATACTGTTGTACGGATGTGAGGCGTGGTCAGTCAGCAAACAAAGCCAGAGCAAGATTGAGGCAGCCGAGATGTGGTTTCTAAGAAGAATGTTGAGAGTTCCATGGAAAGCACAGAAAACAAACGAGACAGTCTTGATGGAGGCAGACACAAGTAGATCACTCATAAGGAAGATTAGGAAAAGACAAGCAACATTTATAGGCCATTTTATGAGGAAGGGGGATTTGGAGCACCTGGTCACAACGGGAAAACTGGAGGGAAAGAGAGCACCAAGTAGACCCAGGGAGAGAATGCTGGACGGACTTGCAGAGTGGCTGGGAATAAGGAGGGTGGGGGAGATGCAGGGGGGCAACGAGAGATAGAGATGGTTGGAAGTCCATGATCACCAACGCCATGCGGCAGGGCACCTGATGATGATGATGATGATGATGATGATGATTGCGTCACACTGCTGTCTGTAATGCCAATGGGGATTGTGAATCACCCACACATGGTATGTCTAAGGGAAAAATATGGATTACCGATATGTCTCATCTTGGTCTTTTCAACCATGCTCTCTCTGTGGTCCTTCCTACCTCTTAAATTCTAAAATAACCAACATTACTTTTCTTTTCTTCTTCTTACCTATATCAAGGAAAATTATATACCGAGAATAATGATTACTTTTAGAAATAGGACGGAGTAAATTAATACTGTCTGGAATGTTAATTCACAGATTTACAATTTGGAGGTACATTTTTAATGTATCTATTTTCCCTACTTCTCTATTCTAAAATGGATAGTCTATGAATATCGATGTACGACGAAACTGTGTTCGCCTGCCAGTGCATATGGATACAAGCGCATGAATTCAGTGCATGACTGTTTTAAGTCATGTGTAAAGAAAGCAGAAAGTATTGTGTCTGGAATGACTACATTACAATCTTTATGGTGTATGTCTTTGTCACACAGTAGGATAAAAATTCAGTCCAGTGCAGAAACAATGTATAAATTTAAAAATGCACTCCGCATTGAAAGTTATGCTGCATTTTATGACGTCTAGAAAGTGTGTATATTTCAATGACTCTTCAGTTATAGGCGACATTTTGAAACAATACCTTCTGCTTCTGGTTTTTATCGACGAAATAAATTAGACATAAGGATTCAATATTTTTGGGACGAAACTACGGCAGAATAACATGACAGTGTTGGATTTGTTGTGCATTTTTTAAATCTCATTTTTCCACGTCATCTTAAAGGCTGGCACAGTTTTTACATTGCGATGATAGTCTTGACGATGAGAATCCTGATACTGTGGAGTTCCATCTAGGACTGAGACTGTGTGAAGGGTTATATTCTACGCTTACCATCATAATATATTCCGGTATCAAGCAGGCCCCAGAAATACAAACACCTGCGGTGTTGGAGAGAAGATTTCAGCAACACTTTCAATGACCCATTCGTGAAGTGGATGAGACTCGATCGCGTGGTTCCCGTCTTCCCAATGAACCCATAGCACACTCAACTCTGGGGAGGAGCAGGTTGGGACCGAAAAATCCTACAACGATTTTTAAAGGAGTGATGGGGATTCAAACCCGCACGCTCCCAGTCGGTACTCTGTCACGCTAACTGCTACACCACAGCGACTGGTGAACTTTGACAAGTAGCCAGAGATAAGCGCTCTCTGTTTTTTTTTTTTTTTTTTTTTTTTTTTTTTTTCTCCACAACCAGTAAGTTGAACTGCGCTGCTACATCTTAGTATTCTATACAATTTTCATCTGAACACAAAAGCTGAAAAAATAGAAATTAATGTCTAGAAATGGACTGTGATGTCAATGTCTCTTCCGAGACGCCACTTTGGTTATGACATCGAAATTTCGTTGCATGTTACTACAGGAGATGTTTTCCCCTCAAGAAAGTTTTCTCCATAGTTTAAATCTTATATCTTTCATCCTTTTTTAGATTTTTCTATGTGCTTAGGCAATCCAGATCATAATACTTACCGCTCTTGTGGGTCTAGAATGCATTCCTCTTCTCTAATATAGGTTAGAGTCACACGGATCCCTAAAAATATTAGGCTGAAGGTGTGTCAGCAGTTCCTTCCCAGAAACGTCCGTATATTGCCAGTTTTCATTATTATGACAGTTTATCATTCTCGATTTTTCCCATCCAATTTTTATCTCGATTGAAGCTTTTTTTTTTAAAGTCATAGGACCTTGAGAAGTACACAATCTGCATTTCCAGTAATAAATTTTGCTCTGCTTAAAAAAAAAGAGATTATTAAAATGGTTTGACCATCTTGTTATTCTTCTCATTTTGTAAGTTGTCAGAAAACTTTTTAGTCCCTAACAGTTTCTGCTAGCAAAGGTTTTCAGTGCGGGAGTTTACGGCATAGATCTAATAAAAAGGGATCTAATAAGGATGCCAAGAGACAAAATCCCCATGGCCCCTGCTTGTTCGTGGTGTGAGCACATTTTGACCTTTTTTGACCAGCACCAAGCTAACAGAGAATACGACTTTTCCAGAACTTCAATCTGAGAGAGGCTGTGTCACAGTTCTCTCCCCTAAGACGTGGCAATGGATGTGTGGCAGTGTGGCAAATTGTGTTACTTATCTTCCATGGAACTAGCAGTGTAGATCGATGTAGATTTAGCCCCTATCCAATTTGCAGCTTCTCTTGTAAGCTGCCATTTACTTACACTTTTCATCTATACAGTGTCGACGAAGTACTTTGACTCAACATGTTTCCTCTTCTCTCTGTCTGTCTATTTGATCTGTTTGTCTATCTGTCTCCGTCTCTCTGTTCTTGTCTATGTCTGTCTGTCTTTTCTTCTTTCTCTTTCTCTCGTCTTCTCCTCCTTTCCTCTGTCTTGCTCACTCCTTTTCTCTTCTCTCTCTCTCTCTCTCTCTCTCTCTCTCTCTCTCTCTCTCTCTCTCTCTCTCTTCTCTCTTCTTCTATCTATCTCTCTCTAGTCGAGTTCTGACCCATACAATCTTTCATCAAAATTTCATCATAGCAATGGACACCCATTAAACATCAAATCGCTCTTCTGTGAATTCATTTATGTAAATCAAGCTTACTTTACTCAAGCAAGTGTACTCTGAAGTAACATACTTAAAGTGGAATTCTTCTACAGCATTACAAGCTTTTAAAAACGTCATGTTTTCTTTCTCACAGCAACCATATTTTCCTTTCCATTCCAGTTTTGTTGATCCCAGTTCCTGCCTGTTGGTCTGCTTGTGCCCTATTATTTCTCTGACCCCTAGGTTTTCTTTCGCTGTGACTACGCCCTCCTGGACTTTCCATTTTTCTATCAGTCCTCAGTTTGGGCTGGATTGACCTCACAACCTTATCTCCTGAGTCTTCAAGCATGCTAAGAAGCCTGACCTTTCCTGCCTTGTACTCCTCAACAATGGATTCTAGGGGTAGCTTCTGTTTTTCCTGGTGACAGTAGAGCAGCAACGTCAGTGCTTGAAACCGAGTGGGACAACAAGCTATTTCCTTGTGTATTCGTTGATTTTGGCCTCCATTGATTGCACTGTGCAAATGCAGATATTTCGCACATCAACCGACGACAGAGGAACGTTGGAATGAGCATGAACTGCAGGCGCCATACTTTGCATATGTCAAGAAGTCTACAGCTGTCTATTACCTGCAAACTTTCTTCTGCCATTTGCTTGGTTTCCTTACCCCTTTGTGCATCTTTCAGGGAGTCGTAATACCCCCTTCCGAGGCTTTTCACTGGTTTTTCTGTCACTGTTGATATGGACTGATTGGGGACAATAAATGTTACTGTTTCGTCTGCTTTACCTATTCTCAGTGAGAGCAAGAGCTCTGTGACTTTTTGATGTCTTCACATTTCCATAAGCCAGCCACTGATATGACTATACAGGATCTGTAACGTGCCTAGAATAGTATTGTGCATACATTTTCGCATGAAGAGAGTTTAAGCACAGGCAGGCCTGTACACATGTTGACCCGGAAAATCGGAGGTATCTCTTTTATTAACCATGCAGAGGTCTTTAGGCAGACTGAACATGGGGCCTTCCGACAGGAAGTCCGACATCATTATATCCACTTGCATACCGTGCAATCGCACTGTTATACTGTTATAACAATCGTATTATAGTACTGTTATATCAATCGTATCATTATACTCTCATTCATGCCAATGATTTTTAATCTTCAATAAGTTTTCTCAACCCTCATATGATCTCCAGATCAACCCATAACATTTACTACAACTGGACAAACATAGTAAGCCACAAAACACTTGGGTAATAACCTACAACAGAAAGACAATTCTGACTGTCGCACATCACACACAGAAGCCATTTGAGAACATTTCGAAGCAGATCATGTCACATTTGTTCTCCAATACATCCACACGAAGGGTCACGTGACATAGTGAAAAGATCGCATCAGCTTACCAACGGATACAACTCAGCGGGACCCAGCAAAATGGATCGATGCAGATCTAGTCGTCAAGAGGTCTGATATTTCTTCAGCAGACAGCAGACATCTGGGCTGCCAGGCTTTCTTCTTATTCTGTCTTCTTTTTTAGATTGCTTGCCTGTCTGCTTCCCTGGTCCCTTTTTTGCTTTTGTCTCTTTTTCATTTTTGGATTTTGAAATCTTGTTTTGTAACTGTAGCTGAATTGATTTTAGTGATATCCCCCCCCCCCCCTTTTTTTTGTTGTTGTGTTTTTTTTGCTGTCTATCTGTTTAGTAATATTGAAAGTTTAAAAATGAAGTGTTCATTTTTATCACAAGAACGTTATACTTTTCCAAAAATTTCACAAGTACTGACACCACAGATACCACGGGATAAAATGGATCTGTACAGTTATAGGAGATATCATCAGTCAGTATGTATATGTCTTATGCTATCATCAGTCAGTATGTATTATTATGTCTTATGCTATCATCAGTCAGTTATGTTATTATATTATGTATTATTGCTATCATCAGTCAGTATGTATTATTATGTATTATGTTATCATCAGTCAGTATGTATTATTATGTCTTATTATGCTATTTTATCTCTTTTTGTCTCTCTCTTGTTCTTTCTCCTCATCTTTCTCCTCCTCCGCTTTTTCTTTTGCGTATTGTTGTTGTTGTTGTTGCTGTTGTTGTTGTTATTGTTATTGTTATTCTTCTTCTTCATCATCATCATCATCTTCTCTCTCTCTCTCTCTCTCTCTCTCTCTCTGTATCTCTCTCTCTCTCTTTCTATTTTTCTTTTTCTCTGACCATCTCTGTGTCTCTGTCTGTCAGTCTATTTGTTTTTGTCTCTTTCTCACTGTCAGTCTCTGTCTCTATCTCTCTGTCTCTATCTGTCTGTCTGTCTTTCTCTCTCCTCTCTCTCTGTCTCTCTTTCTTCTCTTTCCTCTCTCTGTCTCTCTCTGTCTCTCTGTTTGTCTGTCTGTCTCTCTGTGTGTGTCTCTCTCTCTGTCTCTCTGTGTCTCTCTCTTTCTCTGGCGTAAACTTTTAAACTATGTTTGCGCATAAGCATTACGGTATTAACAACAGCAGCAGTCTAATGACGGGTTAGTGTGGAGAAACGTCTTTACCCTTAATAAGGTTTTGAAGTCGTGACACAACTCTTGTAACAACATAACGTCGGTAGCAAAATGAGACATTTTATATGTAAACTGACATCGTACTTACAGCACAGGCGTGAAGGTAAGAGGACATACTTCGTTTTTGAATCAGTGGTTGGAGACTGCATGTCGCCACTTCTACTGCTTTTACAGTACGGGATGATTTGAATTCATAAACAAGAAGGTTAGAAGGGTGTGAAGTTGTAGAGGCAGGGTACACGAGAAAGAGAGGGAGAGAGAGAGGGAGAGAGAGAGAGAGAGAGAGAGAGAGAGAGAGAGAGAGAGACAGACAGAGAGAGACAGAGAGAGACAGAGAGAGAGAGAGAGAGAGAGAGAGAGAAAGAGACAGAGACAGACAGAGACAGACAGAGACGACAGAGACAGAGAGAAAGAAAAAGAAAGAGAGAGAGAGAGAGACAGACAGACAGAGACAGAGACAGAGAGACAGACAGAGAGACAGACAGAGACAGACAGACAGAAACATAGAGACAAAGAATGAGAGGGAGAAAGAGAAAGAGAAAGAGAGACAGAAACAGACAGACAGAGAGAAACATAGAGACAAAGGAGAGTGAGAGAGAGAGAGAGAGAGAGAGAGAGAGAGAGAGAGAAAGAGAAGTAGAGATAGAGATAAAGACAGTGAGAGAGAGAGAGAGAGTGAGTGAGAGAAAGAAGAAAGAAAGAAAGAGAGAAAGAGAGAGAGAGAGAGAGAGGGGGGGCGCAGAGCCAGAGAGACAGGGAGAGATGAGACAGTCTGGAGTCCCAGCCTAAACCTGCTCTGCTCAACTTGACTAAATCCTCTTAACTTCTTGTCGAGCATACAGTCACCCTATACATCTTTTCCAGTCTCTCACTAGCGCTTCGGTTATCCCTTAGGTGATATTCCAAGCTGTAAGTTCTTCAATGATCGAAAAGCAAACAATTCGAAAGGAACAGCTAAAACTGTGTAAGAATGGAAGGTGGCCATCAGGGCTTCTACCTGTCATTCATTTTTCAACATGGACGTGAACAGGTGTTAAAAATAGATATTGAGAGCATGGGAATAAAAAACTGGTGGTCGAAACGTCAAGAATTCGTAATACGTTGATGATACTTCATCATGTCGGGACAATATCACTAAAATGAAAAGAATTTCTGTACAGGGTGGATGCAGCGAGCAAAAAGAAAAAGAGAAAAAAAAGGCAGATCTTAAATTGAATGTCAAGAACACACAGGTAATGTACATAGAAATGAGAAGAAAGCCAGGCATATCGAGATGTTCAAATCAATCAAGCACTGTTTAGAAAATGTCATCATCATCATCATCATCATCATCATCATCATCATCATCATCATCATCATCATCATCATCATCATCATCATCATCATGTCGAGCTTGCTCGGCTATCCATGACACGTGTCTTCCATCCTTCTCTGTTAGACATTGCAGTAGGTAGTTCATCATACTGACAGCCCGTATCATCCATCAGTTGGTCGATGAAGGTCTTCTTTGGACGTCTGGTCTTTGTTTGCCATGGCTGGGTCTCCATAGTAGAACACCCCCACCAGTTCTTCTTTGCTACGCCAGCAGTGTCCCGCGAAGCGCAGTCTTGCTGACGTATTGATTTACTGATTGGTGGGATCTTACCATATAACTCTTTGTTAGTTGGATGTTCTCTCCAGGATTTGTTCAGGGCTGCACGCAGCATTATTGTATATGCTCCATCAATCTTCTTCTCCAATGTCGTTGTTAGGGTCCAATCTCTTGGACCCTAACAACAACACAGAAAATGTCAGTTATTTTAAATATTCAGTTTCAGTTAAAGCTCACGATGGCAGTGGTACTAAAGGCATCGACACAACAGTAGAGATGGCAAAACAGAAAAAAAAATCATCCAACTCATTAACATTCAGAAAGACTTAAGCAGACTAGCAGACCCTTAAAAATTTTAAAATGTCTTATCTCGCCAGTAACGACTTATGGCTGCAGAGCCAGGACAAGCAAAATAGCAGATGAAAATAAGACCGAAGCAGCAGAAATGTGGTTCTACAGGCGGCTTCGTAGGGTCAAATGGACCGATAAAAAACAAAAACAAATAAAACATATTAATTAAAAGAACATAACTCTTGAGAGTCACGCAGGAATTATCTCCCATATTGCAGAATTTCTCAAATCCAACACAGTTTGCGCTTCCATTCAGCTAGCATAGAAGCAAATACAAAACACACAAAAAAACCGTAAGCTCAGAACACTTCTTAATTAATATCATAAAAATTCTCCCTGCTTCCCTGTTATTTCTTTGGTATTTCAAATAAAAGCAGTTTGGACGAATTCACAGTCCAACATCAACTACCGGCAGGAGTTAACAAAAGAAAAAAACAAATACGTCAGCCACGCAACCCACAACACCAACACAACCCTAATGACCACAGTCTTGTAAGGAACATTGAGACCAAAAGAAACCCTGGCAGCCCACCCACCTCGTACAATGAACAACGTCTGAAGGTCTATGAAGTGCCATGGAACAGTCCAGACAGGAGGTTTTTAAAAAAAAAATTTTTAGGATCATCGCACTCAGGGGGTTACCCTTTGTGCTAAACCTTTTCCTTTTTCTTTTTTTTTTTGTCCCTTTTTCTACGCCACGTCAATGGCCACAGAAGCTGGAACAGTTTTTACAATGCGATGATGGTGATGTCGATGATAATAATAATAATAATTACAATATTTATATAGCGCAAAATCTTGATAAAATCAAATCTAAGCGCTGAAACACACACACACGCACGCACGCACACACACGCACGCACGCACGCACACACACGCGCCCACGCACACACACACACACACACACACACACACACACACACACACACACACACACACACACACACACACACATACACACAGCTATAAATGGGGAGAAAGAATAAAAACAATGGAAAATTATAGAGAGCATATTATATACAATTATATATTGCAATGTGATTCCCCTCCGAGTGGAGACAGGCTGCAGAGGGGATTGAGTGAGGTCGGGATTTTATGCAGAGGAGAAAAGGTGAGTTTTTGAGAGCGGACTTGAAGGAGACAAATGTAGGTTGCTGACGGACTGAGAGAGGAAGTTTGTTCCAGGAGAGCAGACCAGAAACAAAAGGCATCGACCAAGCAGTAGAGCTAGTGCAAAACGAAAAAAATCACCAGAGCTATTACGTTCAGAATAGACTTCAAGCAGGCTAGCAGGAACCCTTAATACTTTTGTACACATGTTCTATTTGCAGTATCGACTTATAAGGGAGAGCCAGGACAAGCAAAGGATAGCAGTCATTAAATAAGTACAAGCGGCAGAATGTGTTTACATGCGCTGTAGATGTGTGTACAAAGGACCGATAATAAACAAAAAAAATGAAACCATATTAAGTTGTAAGAACATAACTTCTTGATCAGTCAACGAGGAGATTATACTCCATTTGCAGAATTTCTCAAATCATCAACACAGTTTTTGCGCTTATTATTCATAGTGAGCATAGAGGAGCAAATAGAAAACACGCCAAAAAAGCCGTCTGCTCATTTAGACGATTTTTATAATTAATTCATAAAATTCTCCCTGTATCTGTTATTTCTTGAGTATTTCATAATAAAAGTGTGTTGTATGATGACAGTCAATCATGACGGGGGGAGTTAAAAATGAAAAAAACACCAATACGATCAGCATCTGTGAACACCACAGTCACCAGAAGTAATCCATGATGGACCACAGTTTGTTTTCTGGAAGATATGAAGGAACCAGAAGAGAAATGCAGCACCAAACGTAATGAAAGTCTGAAAGGTCTATGAATGCCAAAACTGAACAGATCCAACCGGAGGTGTTTTTTTAAAATTTTATTTATGTTTTAAGGAATTGCATTGTGAGTACTTTGTGCAATCACTTTTTTTTCCGTGCACTGTTTGCTACAAGATGAGGATGTGGCCAAGAAGGTGGATCAGTTGTTGGACAATTTCGAAGATGTGACAAGATGCGATTGAGGAGATATTCATGATGCTATAGAGTTTCCATATAGGATTAAGACTGCATGACAGGCCGTACTCTACGCTTACTATCATAACATATCCTGGCGTCAACCAGGCCCGAAGATAAAGGACAGCCTGTGGTGAGGTCAGAAAATTTGAACAACACCCAATGACGCATACGTGAAGTGGATGAGATTCGACTGTGTGGTCCCAGTCTTCCCAGTGAGCCCATAGCTGCTCAACTCTGGGTAGGAAGCTGGTTAGAGCCGAAAAATCCACAATACATTTTTTTGAAGGGACTGATGGGGATTCGAGCAGTAGTCCGTTGCGCTAACCACTACACCACGGCGACTGGTTAGTCCAGACCGGGGTTAATGGAGGAAAATTGTTGTGACGTCTGCTGCGATGGCTACCATCGAAATCGATGATGCTGACGGGTGACAGGATAATGTCACTGGGTTTGCTGTTGCTCTTAGACATTTTGTTGTTATATTTACTATTGCTCTCTTTTTTTATTGCTTACCATTTGTTCTTTTGATACAGCCTCGGACTCAGGATCTCATGTCTCGAATTCATTCCCAGCCCACAATATAAGCACGAATCTATTCACTGCCCACCTTAATGCTTCACTCATTCTAGTG
>JAPXFY010000017.1:3539776-3542276 GCA_030674185.1 Monoplex corrugatus | reverse complement strand
AACTCGTGTTTATCTTGGTCTCATGCCTTATCTTCCCCTTGATGTTTTCTTGATGGATGATATTTCAGCATGGTTCAGTTATCAGCGCGTAAAACTGAGATGCAATTCGTATCGGCTGATGTAGAAGTAGGTGACTGAAACCTGAATCAGATTGTTTTCTTTTTATCGTGCTGACATTTTGAATGATAGAACTGATGTTCAAACGAGGAATTATAGTTCACATGATGTGATGATTGATTAAGTTCGTCTGTCTGCGGGTTTCTGCTGATGACCCACATATAAGAGTTGAGTGTAAGGGTTGTGACGAAAACAGATTATGATGCTTAGCATTTCTGTTCGATGTTTTGAGTGGTTTCTACGCCCAGCCAAATATAAAAGATTACCAGAATAAAATATCGGATGTAATGTTATTCAGTTAATGATACCATACACATTTGATGATGCTTACAGAAAGACGATTTTTTTTCAGTTGTCAAAATATAATGCATTCATTAAATTCTTGATTGGATGTAATGTTATTCAGTTAATAAGATACATACACATGTTGATGATGCTTACAGAAAGACGATTTTTTTTCCAGTTCACAAAATATTATGCATTCATTAAATTCTTCTGCCCGAAAAAAATTAAAAAGATGTCAAGATAGCAGAGATAGTTTTAGGGTCCACAATGTCAATACTCTCCTTTGTTTCATCGTTTGGATGGCTTGACCACATGTCACTAAACCCTGTGTTGTCCAGTGTTATATGAAAGGTGAGTGATACAAAAGGTGTGACCATTAGATTGTTGCACACAGCACCCACCTCGCTGTAAAGACGAAACAAACTCTTTACATCAGACTGCTGATTCTGGTCACTCAGAAGAAACTGCCTTTAACAAAAAGTTTGTGCTACCTGGATGTACTCGTTAAGATTAAGGTCATGTATGTGTATGGTATTGCTAAGAATACTATTCTGGAGGTCAGGTATAAAAGCGTGGACACGTGTATGAATATAACATGTCGGCGTCACCGGGTTCGGTGTTGGCCGCTGCACATCTGGATGCCACCATCTCCCTCCAGGCCGCTCTGTCTTGACTGCCGTGGACAATTCTGAATATTTGGCCATGATGTTGTATGTTCTCGATGTATGAGATTGAAGGTCTGCCTTTCTTTTTTTGCCATGTTTTTTCCTTGAAAGATGGTTGCCATGGTATGTGTTTTTGTTGCTTACACATGGCCAAGGTATTTTAGTCTTCTCTTTTGATGTCTGCTAGTAGTTTTCTGGTGGTATCAAGTTCTTCCAGGACACTTTCATTAGTTCTTCTGTCTGTCCATTTGTATGAATATATGTGCAACATTAGGGATATGGATGTAAAGATCGTGATTTGATATCATTTCAAGTATCTATCGGATTTGTATGCATTTCATATGATTTCCTCCAACATATCTGTTGTTAATGGCTTAATGTAATGTGTGAATTGTCTTTGTTATTTTGATAATCTTCACCATTTTACCATAGCAATGATTCATCATCATCATCATCAGTGCCCTGCCGCATGGCGTTGGCGACCATGATTTCCAACCATCTCTTTTCTCTCGTTGCCCCAGATCTCCCCCACACGCAACTGAATTATCGATCATTTGGCATGGTGATATAATTATTTTGGTAGAAGTGTGTTTTTTGTGAGAGGTCAGGGATACTATATAGACTTCTGTGGTGGACCTTTCTGTCTTTATCACACGTCTTATGTTACACTTGACAATAACCGGATATTTAATTTCTTCTCTATATATTATACTATAAGCTCCGGGGGGTTGTATGAAGTTTGATGTCTGAATTCGAAAATTTTCCTGACTAAATGGACATCTTCTCGACAGTATCTCTGCTTCCTTGTCCCTAAGGCACATTTTGAACCATTTAGTCTGACGCTGAAACTTTAGAACATGGCATCGTTTTTTCCTATTCATACACGAAAGGAAATAGCACGGGGAATAACGCGTCAAGATAAAAGCTGATGTGAATATCTTTGAAACGTGGATATTTCTGAAAACTTGGGTGATAAAAAAACAACTAATTAACAGGGAAAGAGGAGAAGGAAGGCGATGAGCAGAAGGAGGGGAAAGAAGACAAAAAAAAAAAAAAAAGAAGAAGACAGCATGTCATTTAGTCACATAAAAAGAAGCCATCATACAAAATATTAATAAACCCACCATCAAAAATGCCCTCCTTATTATTATGGGCGTTCACATCCACCCACCACTTCTTGGAACAGCAAATGGTGCACCACATGTGCAGTATAAACTTTGAAAATTGGAAGAGAACAACGCATGTGTGATGCATAAGCTGTGCTAATGATCTCTAAATTATGTTGCCAAGTTTATCCAGAAAAGCAGCATCTGGTTACGCAGCTGAGTTATGGAAAAATGGATCTGTAGCAAGGGCGTTAGATGTACAGAATTTGTTAAAGGTAAAGGTGAAGGTTGTCCCCATAACTCTAAAGCCTTAAAGAAAGTGAACCG
>JAPXFY010000017.1:3522276-3524776 GCA_030674185.1 Monoplex corrugatus | reverse complement strand
CATTAGCGACAGACAGAAAGCACAGTGTCTGGAACTTGATAAGGAACCGTGTGGCAGCAGACACTGACGGTTCTTAATGACGAAATGGACCATCTAAACACTGGAGACACAGACGTGATGTTTATAATCTTAGCTTTGATCTTAATGAAGGTAATGGAGGTTTTCTTTTTCAGTTATGAGTTCACATGATATAATTTTAAGATTTTTTTTATAAACGTTATGTAATTGAAAATGAATAAAACAAGGTAAACTAAAAAATCTTCGTTACGCAGACGGCACCGTTCTAGCTGCAAAATTGAAAAAAATCTACAAAATCTTGTGAATATAACAGAAGTAAAAAGCATAAATGATAAAGAAAACTGAAGTAATGGCAATCAATAAAAACAACCAACCAACCAAACAAACAAACAAACAAAAAACAATAACAAGAAATCCCCTCATGTAGAATAAAACAAATGCCACACTATTATGACAAATTGATAAGTTCAAATATTTGGGAACACTAGACGGCATATGCACATTAGAAAATACAGCAGAGCTGGCCAAGATAAAACAATATTCAAGAAAATGAAAACATTCTTACCAAGAAATGCCTATTAATTGACATCAGGAAAATAATTTTTCAGTGTTATATTGAACCAATACTGATATACGGATGCGAAGCAACAAGCAAAGTCAAAACAAGATTGAGGCAGCTGAAATGTGGTTTCTAAGAAGAACAGAGGTACATGGACAGCAAAGAAAACAATCGAGACAGTTTTGAAAGAAGCAAACACAAAAGAGCATTAATGAAGAAGATTAGGAAAAGGCAAGCAACATTTATAGGACGTTTATGAGGCGATAGAAATTTAAGCACCTAGTCACAGCAGGAAAGCCTGAAGCAAAAAGAACATCAGATAGACCCTGGAAGAAAATATGGGATACTTTTGCAGAGTGGGTGGGGACAAACAAGGGTAGTAGATATACTTGCATCGACAAAAGACACATTCGTATGAAGGGCCATGATCGCCGACGCCGAAGTTTAAACTTGCTTGCAAGAATATATTGTGCAATGGTTACTTCCCTTACCTACTTTTCCATCCCCTGACATTTTCTTGGTTTAAAATTTACTGCAACAAAAATACATTTCACCTGCTGATGACTGAACCATGTTGGAAGCTCATACATCAGGTAAACTCTACCTGCAGGAAGCAGTAAGTGAAAAGAGCACGTGTTGCTGTATCTGAAGATAGACGGAGGAAAATTGGAAGAACTAAAATCAAGATGAACATCAAAGGAAAAGATAACCTTTACTCTAGTGCATGCCTCGAGTAAATGTGATGGAACAGGCTGAAGCGGGTTGAAAAAAAGAAGATAACAATTGTGGTTGGTTATAAAAATATACAAACACACGCATACACGCGTTTGTTCACGAAGACGCATTCATAGTTCACACATACAAGCGCAAAAGTACATATACACGTAGCCACATACATGCATGCACCCGCGTACATACACGTCCGTAGAAATAATGGGATATTTGCAGATCTTTTCTTTGTGTGTTGAAATTTGTAATCCGCTGAGGAAAAAAGACGAACATACACATACGTTTTTTCGCTGGTGTTGAATATGTCAATGTTACCATAAATCTACACAAATACACGCATCTATGCATATGCACTAGGTCACAGAAAAACCCAAGCAAGATATCATGGTGTAAAAGGCAAATGAAAATGTTAGACTGTATATTTATAGATACACATGCAGACCGCAGGTTATGAAGAGTACATTACCAATTTATGTTTTACAAACAAACAAACAAAGACACACAAATGAAACAGAAAAAAAATCAATAAAAAGGGGCATATGAAGCACCCAGAAAGCCAAAACCAAACCAAACCAAAACAAAAAGAAAAAAAGGATATCATGCAAACACAAAAGACACACTCACACACAGACACACATATACACACAGAGACACACACACAACACACAAACACACTACACACACACACACACACACACCACACACCTCCTCTCTCTCTCTCTCTCACACACACACACCACACACTCACGCACGCACGCACAACTTGCGTTTCATGTACCTGTATGTAATATTAAAAAAAATGTTTGGTTGGCTTACACGACACAACAGAGTCTTACTTGCTCTCCAGATAAGTCTGAAATTTGTTCAAAAGAGATTTCATCGAATTCAGATAACTCCCTATATGCTCCATCCAAATCTGCCAGCAGTTACCTGGCAGACTCCTTACCCCTGCAACAAAACCATATGCGATGGCAAGGTTTTTAAACTGGAAGGAGAACGAGACCAATGAAAAACGAACACCACCAGACTGACTGGAGCATTAAGATAGGCAGTGAAGAAGCCAATTTGTGCATGCATTTTGTGGAGTGGAAATTGAACTCAGGCCATGAGAGCTTGATTCCACGGCTCTGTGAAAAGAAAAGCCAAGACGGAAGGGTGCTGTTTTCATCTTGCTCCTTTAAGAACTTTGATCAT
>JAPXFY010000017.1:3512276-3517276 GCA_030674185.1 Monoplex corrugatus | reverse complement strand
TTGGGGATGGAGGATTATAAGTGTAATCAGAAACAAAGCTGATTTGCCTTCTTCACGTTAACAGACATCAACTGGGTAATGGCGGTGAGCAAGCCTGTTCCACAGACAAGAAAGACCTATACTTCAGCGACAATGAAAACAAATGGATTTCGGAATTTCGTGTAATGGTTACCCTTGCATTATTGGAAGACGTAACTGATACTACAAATCAACGACGATGACTTTAAGAACACCAATAACCACTCCTACTCATACTACCACCACCACCACCACCTTCCCAAACCACCACCACAACACCACCACCACCACCACCACCACCACAACCACTACTACTACTACTACTACTATTACCTACTTACTACTACTAGTACTACCACTACTTCTTCTTCTTTTACTACTACCATTAGTACTACTACTGCTACTATTTCTGCTGCTGCTGCTATTACAACATCCACAACAACCCCTACAACAACAACAACAACAACAACAACAACAACAACTACTACTACTACTACTACTGCTGCTGCACTACTACTACTACTACTACTACTACTACTGCTACTACTACTACTACTTCCACTGCTGCTGCTGCTGCTACGACCACAACAACAACAACAACAACAACTACTACTACTACTACTACTACTACTGCTGCTGCTATTACTACTGCTGCTATTGCTTCTACTACTACGACAACAACAACAATAACTATTACTACTACTGCTACTGCTCATCATCATCATCAGGTGCCCTGCCGTATGGCTTTGGCGATTATGGACTTCCTTCTGTCTCTATCTCTTATTGCCCCAAGCATCTCCTCCACCCTCCTCGTCTTCAGCCACTCTGCAAGTCCGTCTAGCATTTTCTCCCTGGGTCTACCTGGTGTTCTCTTTCCCTCCAGCTTTCCCGTTGTGGCCAGGTGCTCCAAATCCCCCTTCCTTATAAAATGGCCTATAAATGTTGCCTGTCTTTTCCTAATCTTCCTTATGAATGATCTACTTGTGTCTGCCTCCATCAAGACTGTCTCGTTTGTTTTCTTTGCTGTCCATGGAACTCTCAACATTTTTCTTAGAAACCACATCTCGGCTGCCTCAATCTTGTTCTGGCTTTGCTTGTTGACTGTCCACGCCTCATATCCGTAAAACAGTATTGGTTCTACATGTATAATAACATTCAAGAACTCTCTTCCTGATGTTAATTGATAGGCATTCGTTAGTAAGAATGCTTGTCATCTTCTTGAATGCTGTTTTGGCTTGGCCGATTCTGCCGGCTATTTCCGATGTGCATCTGCCGTCTGATGAAATGATCGTTCCCAGGTATTTAAACTTATCAACCTGTATCAAGTTGTGTCATTTGCTGTTAATTTGCATGAGGGGATTTCATCTTTTTACTGATTACCATGACTTCAGTCTCCCTGCTGTTTAGTTCCAACCCCTTACCTTTGTTTTCTATTTCTAGTACATTCACAAGATTTTGTAGGTCCCTTTCATTTTCTGCAATTAGCACGGTGTCATCTGCGTATCAAATGTTGTTTATCATTTTCCCTCCAACCTTTAATCCAGGGTGTTCTTCTAGGTTTCTCATGATGTTTTCGCTGTAAAGTGAAAACAGATCTGGTGACAAAACACAACCCTGTCTGACTCTCTTTTGATGTTTTGGAAAGAGCTTATATTGTTTTCTATTCTCATTGCAGCTGTTTGTTCCCAGTACATATTTCTGATTATTCGTAATCTTTTCCATCAACATTGAGTCTCTTTAGTTGGTTGATCAATTCTTCATGTCTTACCCGATCGAAAGCCTTGGTATAGTCAACAAAGCATAAACACAAAACCTTATTCATCTCAATTGACCTCTCTATGATAGTTCTTAGGATGTATATGGCATTAATAGTTCCTTTCCCTTCCACAAATCCGCACTGTTCTTCTGCTATTTCTCTTTTGATTCTATTCCTTGTCCTCATCATGATTATTCTTAACAGGATTATTGCTGCTACTATTACTACTATTTTTACTACTACTACTGCTGCTGCTGCTATTACTACTAATACTACTACTTCTACTAATATACTGCCGCTGCTTCTGCTGCTGCTGTTGCTACTTTTCTTGTTGCTGTCGCTACTGTTGCTACTGCTACAACTACTGCTACAACTGCTGCTACTACCATCTCAACCACTGTCACTACATATACAGACTGCAGAGGTGG
The DNA here is from genome assembly GCA_030674185.1 of Monoplex corrugatus. Lineage (NCBI taxonomy): Eukaryota > Metazoa > Mollusca > Gastropoda > Littorinimorpha > Ranellidae > Monoplex > Monoplex corrugatus. The sequence continues at coordinate 3,515,074 of JAPXFY010000017.1, read as the reverse complement.
CCATTGTGTTGCTTCCGTTACTACAATTGCTATTCTATTCTCCTCCGAATTTTCAGCTGTTCTGCTTATTTGCTGCTCCGCTAATCTTATCAATATTCCTCCTCTACCATACATCTTCATCATTTGCAGCCAAGAGCTGCTTTTTTTTTCGGTTTATTAGTATGTGTAATGGCTACCTGGCTAAACCTGTCTCTCAATAAAAAGGCTACTTACTGCGTAGCTTTCATTGGCGATCCGGCCGACTTCTTCAGCGCAACTGCTGGGTTGAGAACTGGCTTCAGTGCGCACCGCCGTGAGCGAACTCACGACAGTGCGACTGAATAAGTGAGGAGTACACCGATGGCAGGTTGTGTCGGCCCCGGTCACGGTGGAGGGTGGGGTTCCTTGCGGCGATGTAAACTGCCTCCTTTACTCCGCTCTGGAACCATCTTGCTTCTTTGTCGAGAACTTGCACACTGTCCTTTTCAAAGTGGTGTTGGGTGTGGGTCAGATGTTCCCCCACTGGAGAGGACTCACGTTTGTGTTCTTTTAATCTTTTGTGCAAGTTGCGCTCAGTTTCGCCAATATAACTTTGGTCACAGTCCTGGCAGTCTATTTTGTATATCACCCCTGATTTGTCCAATTTGTCTGTTTTGTCTTTGGGGTGGACTAACTGGCCCTCTGATGGTGTTGGTGGGCTTGGCGTGGACACTGACTCCCAACTTCCTGATCTTCCTGGTGAGTAGTATGTGTGTTCTTTGCTTATAAGTTTAGATACACTTTTCTCTGCTTTTAGTCTTTAGTCTTTGTTAAATGCAAAGATCATATTGTAACCATGCTGTTCTTTACAAAGCTTAAAGGAAACAACAATCGGAAGGAAACACGTAACAGTAGTAATACTTCTTAGGCCGGCACATCATGATTGAACGCATTAACTTGTTTAACACGCTCTTGGAGGGCTTGTTTGTTTCTTCGATAGAGCAGTAAACTGGTTTGTTCGATAGAGCAGTGAACTGCTTCCTTCGATAGAGCAGTGAACTGGTTTGTTCGATAGAGCAGTGAACTGCTTCCTTCGATAGAGCAGTGAACTGCTTCCTTCGATAGAGCAGTGAACTCAAGTTCTGAAATATCTCGAATTCAATCCCATCTCAAAATATCTAATACTGGGCCTGTTCGCTGCTCATCTTAATGCGTCTTAACTCTGGTGGTATTAGCTTAGTGTTTCATAGGTCCTTTTCCCCAACCCCCACCCCAGCCCCCACACCTATTTCAAGACCTTGCAAGCTCATAAGGTTCTGCGCAGGCTCAAGGAGTCTCTTAAGATAATTTCTGGCATATATGTGCAGGAGTACATCCAGAATATTCCGCGTGCGATGAATCCCTCTTGAACAAACTCTTAACTGTGAACTCGTGTGCACTATTATCTATAGCTCTCTAAATATTTACAACACAGCGATGGCGCCAGTCGAAATGTTCTAAATCTGGACGACGAAAAAAAAAACCCCCTGAGAGAGACAGAGAGAGAGAGAGAGAGAGAGAGAGAGAGAGAGAGAGAGAAAGAGAGAGAGAGACAGACAGAGAGACAGAGAGACAAAGACAGAGAGAGACAGAGAGAGACGGAGAGGGAGAGAAGAGAGAGAGAGAGAGAGAGAGAGAAGAGAGAAAGAGAGAGAGAGAGAGAAAGAGAGAGAACGAGAGAGAGAAAGAGGAGAGAGAGAGAGAGAGAGGAGAGAGAGAGAGAGAGAGAGAGAGAGAGAGAGAGAGAGAGAGATAATTGAAGAGCTGCATGGCAGATTAACGTAAACCAAAATAGATGTTCCAACAGCTTCGCTGTATGGTTCATTTCATTTGTAAACGTGTGCTAAGCCACGGATATACAGGAACCTGTGTTGTGTGTGTGTGTGTGTGTGTGTGTGTGTGTGTGTGTGTGTGCGTGTGTGTGTGTGTGTGTGTGTGAGTGAGTTAGTGTGTGTGTGTGTGTGAGTGTGTGTGTGTGTGTGTGAGTGAGTGAGTTAGTGTGTGTGTGTATCGTTCGTTCTTTAATTTAACGTCTTTTCACTATAAGTGATATTAGACGGGGGAGGGGGGGGAGGGGAAATTATTTAAAAAAAAAAAAAAAAAAGTGAACAAAATAAAATGTAGAACGATAGTTGGACGGGTTGGATTTGGGCAGAGGGAAGACAGAGGAAAAAGACATTAGCAGGTGGGGGAACAGTAAAATGGAACGAGAACTTAACACTAACAATTAACTTCAATAACGTGAAGGGAAATTGTAACACTAAAATACAAACCGAATAAAGTTAAAGTAATGCATTAACAGGACTGTGAACTAATGATTCTGAAATTCTAACTAACAACGTTTGATCTGATGTAATTTTCTGGAAATGATTTTCAGAATACTTTTCTTGAGTAAACATTTTCGGTAAAAAAGAACGTAGCATTTTGCAGTAGAATAAACAGTGAAACAGTGTGAACTGTTCGCCGCAAATACACTTGACATTTTTACAATATTTTGTTCTCAATGCGTTTAGCTGAATACGAAAACAAACAGCAACAATCGATCTCAAATGATACATAGAAGAATACTGCAATTTTTTACATACATTTTGAACGGTAAGTTTTATCATTTGTTGTGACACAAACTGTTCATCTGAATGTTCAAGAAATCGAGTCCATGAGGCTGATTCGAGCAAGTTGCAAGCTTCTTTTACGGAGGTATGAACATGTAATTCTATAGCATTATCAGCATTCTGGGCGCCTTGCTTAGCTGCTCTGTCAACTACTTCGTTGCCGTGAAGACCAACATGAGAAGGCACCCA
>JAPXFY010000017.1:3502276-3504776 GCA_030674185.1 Monoplex corrugatus | reverse complement strand
TTCTCTCTTAGTCTCTTCTCCTCTGTCTCTCTCTCTCTCCCCCTCTGTCTATCTCCCTCTTCTCCTTGTCTCTCTCTCTCTGTGCCTCAATATCTCTTTCTCTCTCTCTAGGTCTCTGTCTGCCTCTGTCTCTCTCTCTCTCCCCCTCTGTCTGTCTCTGTCTCTCTCTCTCCCCCCTCTGTCTCCCTCTCTCTGTCTTGCTCTCTGTCTCTCTCTCTCTCTTTCTCTCTCCATCTCTCTCTCTCTCTCCATCTCTCTCTCTCTCTCTGTCAGTCTCTTTGTCTGTTTGTCTGTCTCTCTCTCTTTGTCATCTATTCTTCTTTTCACTTTTGTTTTTCTACTTCTCCTCCTCCTAGATCCTCCTCTTTCGGTTTTTTTTTCTAACAGTTTGGGTGTTCTTCATGTTTGGTCTCCCACGTTCTTGTTCTGCCAGTTTCATAGCCACATTTAAAGTGTCAAAAATAGTACAAGAATAGTTTCGCCACCACCACCACCATCACCACCATCACTCACCACACACGCTGCTCGTTTCTCTTCCCATCCCCCCCCCCCCACTCTCCCATTAGTTTCCTCTTCCACAGGCCTCCCCTTTCTTATCTCCACCTCACCCTTAACCCAGCATCCATCTGTCTTGCCTTAGAAAAAAAATCTTTTGGATGGTTGGGGAAACAAGTTGAGAATCCTAGAAGTAAAATGGCGATGGTTGTTTTGTTGGTGGGTGTCAGGGAGGTGGATCAGTCATACATGGCATATCTTTTGGGTCTCGGCAGTTCGTTCCATTATGTTGTGTAGTTTGTGTGATTTTAGGTTCTCGCTTGTATTTTTATTTTGCAAGTAGTGCTCTCTTGATGATAGCGTGTTGCTCCTTTTCTTCCATCCCTTCCTCCCCCTCTCTCTCCCTCCCCTCTCTCTCTCTTTCTCTGTCTCTCTCTCTCCACCTCTCTCTCTCTCTCTGTCATTAACGCTTTCTACTAGCACCCATCTTCTCTCTCTCTCTCTCTCTCTCTCTGTCACTCTCTATCATTCTCTCTCTCCGTCTCCCCTTGTCACTCTCTCTATCTCTTTCTCTCCCTTTCTTTCTTTCTCTCTCTTTATCTTTCTCTCTGTCTCCCTGTTCCCCCTCTCTCTGTTTCTCTCTCTCCCTCTCTTTCTATCTTTCTCTCTGTCTCCCTGTTCCCCTCTCTCTTGTTTCTCTCTCTCCCTCTCTTTCTCTCTATATCTCTGTCCCCTCTCTCTCTCTGTTTCTCACTCTCTGTCTCTCTCTCTCTCTATGTCTCTTTCTTTCTCTGTCTCTGTCTGTCTGTCTGTCTGTCTCTCCCCTTTTTGTCTCTTCATCTGTCTGTCTCAATTTGTCATCGATTTTTCTTCTTCTTCTCATTTTTCTTTTTCTGCTCCTCCTCTTTGGGTTTCTTCTAACAGTTTGGGTCCTTCATGTTTGGTCTCCCACGTTCTTGTTCTGCCAGTTTCATAGCCACACTTAAAGTGTCAAGAATAGTACAAGAATTGTTTCGCCACCACCACCACCACCACCACCATCACTCACCACACACGCTGCTCGTTTCTCTTCCCCACTCTCCCATTAGTTTCCTCTTCCACAGGCCTCTCTTTCTTCTCTCCACCTCACCCTTAACCCAGCATCCATCTGTCTTGCCTTAGAAAAAAAAATATTTTGGATGGTTGGGGAAACAAGTTGAGAATCCTAGAAGTAAAATGGCGATGGTTGTTTTGTTGGTGGGTGTCAGGGAGGTGGATCAGTCATACATGGCATATCTTTTGGGTCTCGGCAGTTCGTTCCATTATGTTGTGTAGTTGTGTGATTTTAGGTTCTCGCTTTTTTATATTTTTTTTTTAAGTAGTGCTCTCTTGATGATAGCGTGTTGGTGGATTACTGGCTCCTTTTCCCCCATCCTCTCTGTCTGCTTGTCTCTGTCTCTCTCTCTCTCTCTCTTTCTCTCTCTGGGATCCCCCTTCTCTCTCTCTCATTCTCCCTCCCTCCCATTTCTCTGTCTGTCTGTCTCACCTTTTCTACTGACACACGTCTTCTCTCTCTTTCTCTCTCTCTCTGTGTCTCTCTCTCTTTCTTTCTCTCACTGTCTCTATCTCTCTCTCACTGTCTCTCTCTTTCTCTCTCTGTCTCTCTCTCTTTCTTTCTCTGTCTCTCTCTCTTTCTTTCTCTCACTGTCTCTATCTCTCTCTCACTCTCTCTCTCTCTTTCTCTCTCTCTGTCTCTCTCTCTTTCTCTCTCTGTCTCTCTCTCTTTCTTTCTCTCACTGTCTCTATCTCTCTCTCACTCTCTCTCTCTCTCTTTCTCTCTCCATCTCCCCCCCCTCTCTCTCCATCTCCCCCCCTCTCTCTCTCCATCTCTCTTTTCTCTCTTTCTGTCTCTCTCTTTCTGTCTCTCTCTTTCTCTCTCTCTCTTTCTCTCTCTGTCTCTCTGTCTCTCTTTCTCTCTCTGTCTCTCTCTCTCTTTCTTTCTCTCACTGTCTCTATCTCTCTCTCA
>JAPXFY010000017.1:3439776-3472276 GCA_030674185.1 Monoplex corrugatus | reverse complement strand
ACGAGACAGGAGCAAATTTTCGGTCAGTTGGCCTTTGTCAAGCGTGAATGTAAGGTCACAAACAAACACCAAATACAAAATTATGAGAAAAAGACTGACACTTCCTTGCTGCTTCGTCCAGTGGACAAAGCAGCAGAGAAGTTTCAGTCTTTTTCTCTTTAATTTCATTTTGTTATGTGAATTTTTCCCGAAGACCTTACCAACTCATAGACCATTGGTGATTGTAATGGTTTATGCCATGGTCGTTTTGGATCTTATCCGTCACATGGCATCTGTGGTGTCATGGACTTGAAATGTATTCTGAACGCCGAGACTCTGAGAACTCTGAGACTCTATCTTGAGAAACTGATACTAAAACTTGAATGGTGTAGTTGTGTAATTGCCACTTTTCAACTTTATTTTCTTTTGAGTAGCTTCTTATGAAAGGATACAGTTTTGTTTTGACAAACACACCTGATTAATTAGTTGAAAGATTGAATGATTTATTGAGCGATTAATACATCGTTTGATTTGTTGATGGTATAAGGCTATGTATTCTTTGATCCTTCAAATGAAGATTCCTGCGTTCCAGGGTGAATTGAGTTGGTGAAATAGCCGGTTAGTTTTTTGCATGTTAGCTATTGTTAAAACGTCTACTTGTGTGTTGATGTATTCGTGTCTGTGTGCTTGATCGTGTGTGTGTGTTTGTGTGTGTGTGTGTGTGTGTGTGTGTGTGTGTGTGTGTGTGTCCATGTGTGTGTGTGGTGCGTGCGTGTGTATGTGCGTGTGTGTGTGTGTGCGTGCATGTGTGTGTGTATGTGTGTGTGTGTGAGTGTGTGTGTGTGGTGTGAGTGTTGTATGCGTGTGTGTGTGTGAGTGTGTGTGTATGTGTGTGTGTGTGTGTGTGTGCGTACATACGGGTGTGTGTGTGTGTGTGTGTGAGTGTGTGTGTGTGTGTGTGTGTGTGTGTGTGTGAGTGTTTGTGTGTGTGTGTGTGTGTGTGTGTGTGTGTGTGTGTGTGTGTGTGTGTGTGTGTGTGCTCGCTTGCATGAGAACACATGCAGCCACTCTTGTACGCATGCATACATACATCCATCCTCCCACGCACAAAACACACACACATACAGAGAGAGAGAGAGAGAGAGAGAGAGAGAGAGAGAGAGAGAGAGAGAGAGCGAGAGAGAGAGAGAGAGAGAGAGAGAGAGGAAGAAAGAGACAGAGACAGAAACAGTGAGACAGAGGCAGAGGCAGAGGCAGAGACAGAGAGACAGAAACAGAGACAGAGACAGAGACAGAGACAGAGAGATATACATCTCTGACTGAACAGTTGTTTCCACCTCTGATACCCTTCTTCACATCCTTTTACATCATAATTACTCCTCCAATTTCTTCCTCTCAACAAAGAGAATAGTATGTACAGTGGCCGGCCTTCAGAGGTAAAAATCTGAACTTCTTTGTAATAATGTTTTTCTTTTATAAAAGAAAGAGAGATTCTAAGAATGATTCGACCGTCTTGTTCTTGTCTGCTTCATTTTCTGAGCTGTTTGAGTGGTGTTGGTCTACGCCACTCATTCTGGCTTTTCAACACATCACCAAGCCAAAGTAAGTTCATTCATTTAAAGTCCCAGTACCAGGAATCCCGTGGAAGCCAGTAATGTAAAAAAAAAAGAACAACCTTAAGGCTACCCCCTAGAGGAGACTGTGCGAAGTTGGAAGGAAGAAGGTTTGTTGGCGTAGTCCTGCTGGTTAGGGCTCCAGTTTCATTTCCTGTTTCAATTTGTCAAGATGATGTCTCCGCGCTCGGAATGAATTCCATATGTACTATCGTCAAAGGTGCCATGGGATGGAGAAGATCCAGAACGATCACAACACACAAGCCTTAAACCCTGCTTATAAACCCACGAGCTGGCCAGGTCCTGAGGTCTTACCTAGATAGTTCCATAACCCGGGGGTCGTAGGGGAGTGAGGTGGTAGTGACCTCAAGTTCTCCCGGGTCCAGCACAACGAGGGCGGCGCCCATCCCCTGTCACTCGTTTCAAATTCAATTTCACTTTTTTTTTTACCAAGATTTCAGAAAGGCAAGAAGGCTAAGTAGTCTTCAAGGGGTAGGACTTAGGAAATCAACCTATCTCTCCAATGTTTTATACCGAGGCAGCCGGGCAATGCCCTGCTCTTCACGATTTTCAACTGCCGTGGGATATTTAGCGTGCACTTCATACATGTACCCAATTATCAATCCTAAGGAAAAGTACGTAAGACTTTATCGAATACATACAGGTAAATGGACCAGTAAGGCAAGAAAATGATAGGAAGAAAGGACAGAAAGCAAAGGAACAATGCAGAAACAAAGAGAGTGACAGAAAAGTGGAAATTTCTAGCACAGAATGTCCAGAAGGTGGGGATACTATTCATACTGAAAGAGTCCCCGGCATCCCCACGGAGGAAAGATTCCGCAATGCAATGTTCCACTTTCTTAAGTAAAACAAATACGTATGGAAACACAAAGTACAAGAAAAAAAACTGGTGGCACTTTATTATGGCGATGTGTGTTCTTTACTCCAGGAAAACAATCCGCGTTTCTGTTGGACAAAACCAATTAAAAAAAAAAAAAGATCCAATCGAACCCAAACTATTCTAATCTATCCCAACAGATGAGGAATAATAAATGGAGTGGTGGGGGGAAAACAAGCGGGTTTGAAGGCATGGGTGAGGACAATAAAGAGTAAAGAGTTGTACAGTTAGTTAGCTGGCTATTTTGCTAGTGGGTATTTGATAGTTGATAAGTACTTGACGTTTTGTTTGAGAGGGGGGTTGGGGGTTGGTTAGTTGGTTGTTGTTAGGAGGCAAATGTAATCATATTATATAAACACATACGCTCTCTCTGTGTCTATCTCTCTCTCTCTCTCTCTGTCCCTCTGTCACACACACACACACACACACACACACACACACACACCACACACACACACGCACACACACACACACACACACACACACAGCACGCAACACACACACACACACACACACACACACACACACACATCACACACACACACACGCACGCACACACAAAAACACACATATACGCATGCACACACACACGCGCGCGCACACATACACCACACACATACGCACACACAAAATCATACACATACGCACACACACACAGACACACACATACACACACACACACACACACAACACATACACAAACACACATACACACACACACACACAACACACACACAAACACGCACGCAACGCACGCAACGCACGCAAGCTTGTTACCGTTGGCCATCTGTACGGAGAATTGCGTGTCTCTCGTGAGAGTTCCGCTCACCCTATGAGTTTGAAATTTCTGAACCGTCGGGACCTTCAAAATCGAATTTACTTTTGTAACTGGGGCAAGCGGTGAATAGAAACCTATGTACTCTAAGCAATATGCATGGACTGTTGGTTAAACAAAACCAAAGTGGAAACCAAAACAACAAATACATGGGCTCGTGGGAACTTCTAACATGGTAAGTCTTTTACCTTGTTTTGTGCAAGTTACGCCTCTGGGTCCTTTGATTTTGAACGTTTCCCCCGCTCGGATGTTGGGGGCTCTTTCAATATAAATAGTATGCCCACCTTCTGGCAATTCTGTGCTAGAAATTTCCTCTTTTCTGTCACACTCTGTGATTTTGCCTTGATCCTTTACTTTGTCATTTCTTCCTATAATTTTCTGCCTTGCTGGTCCTTTCACCTGTATGTTTGATAAAGTCTTAAGTACTTTCTCTTAGGATTGATAATTAGGTAACTGTATTGTGCATTTTTGGCTCTAGGGAAATGAGATGTGCGTGAGCAATTTTGTGTAACTTATGCCCGTTTTTTTTATGTTTTAGCATCCTTAGTTGTGTCTTAAATTGTATTCAGGCATGGGTTTTTTTATATAATCCCTTGTGTGATAAACTGAACGGAGTTGCCAGGGCCAGATGCATCTTCTTAGATTATGTGCGCGAATGCATTGATATGCTTGTTTTGAAGCGGTTACAGCCCTGATATGGCTCTACGCAGTCGGCTGGGCTTTAGACAACAATAACAATCACCCTTGTTTTTCCATGAGGCCTTGAGTGGTGATCTAGGTGTGAGTCTTTCAGATAAAATGATAAACTGAAATTTCGTGTGCAGTATACATCTAGCGCATGTTGAAAACCCCATGGCAATAAAAGAATTGTCTCTGACAGAATTCTATAGAAAATGCCACTTTTGCAGGTAAACAAAACAAAAATAACCACGTTGCAAACAAGTGGCGTCGTACTACGGCGACTTTTCCCAGGGAGAGCCCCTCCCCCAAACTTGTCACATGGACAGAATTTTTGGAGACTTAACAACAGGGACAAAATCCAATCCAATCCAATCCAATCCAGTTTAGTTCTATCCGTCGGGTATTCCGATTTAACCCTTTGACTCCAGCACCCCATCCACCAGCATCTTGCATTGTCAGCTATGGTAGCAGAGCAGAAACTTAACCCTTTGACTCCAGCACCCCACCCACCAGCATCCTGCATTGTCAGCTATGGTAGCAGAGCCAAAATATAACCCTTTGACTCCTTGCCCTACCCACCAGCTTCCTGCTTGAAGCTGGTGGGTTGGGTAAGGGAGTCAAAGGATTGTTTGCAGTTAGTGGACAGGGTGCGGGATAGAAAGGCAAAACGGTTATTTTGTTGTTGTTGCTATCCTTTTATCCCAGGTGAAACAAACACACGACCAGGATATTGTGAATGTAGCACGTTCTAATGATAGTTAAACGTGTGTGCAGCAGCAAGTCCACGACAGCGACTCATCTTCCTGCAAATGGGCCTTCAGTGCATAAGAAGCCCTGCTCATCCAGGACCCATGTGAACACCACAAGGCATTATTCAGCCGCACCATTTACATGTTTCCCTACCGCCTGGTCCATCGCATGCGACCTTCAGATTGACCCGGTAAGGAAACCTGACCATAAACAAGCACTCTGGAAGGCGGTGGAGGGTGATGGGTACACGAATGAGGTAGTGAGATGGTGGGGACCCGTACGTTTTCTAGGACCGGCATTGTGAGGACAGTGAATTTCGTTCGTTCTTTGATTTAACGTCTTTTCACCGAGTGATATTAGATGGGGAACAAAACTATATATACTACACGTCATTATTGAAGGGCCAGGAACGTTTTTGAGTCAATTTTTTTACTCTTTTCTCCAATTCGTTGCCGTAACTGAATGGATAAGAGCTCAGACAACATTGCAGTTTCCTTTTGGCACGTGTTTGGGGATTTGCCGATTTGCAATGGGCGGCCCAAGGAAGACAATTTCCACACGAAATTGTCGAATCTTCAGCAGGGTCTCTCTGACGACGCAGGCAAGGTAGCGACAAAATTCGCTTTGCACGTGCAAGGCAAGCCCTTTTTGAACACTACTCCAGCCAAAGTTGCCCGCAGACGAGGATAAAAAGGACCCGTTCTTGGTTCGTTTTAACCATGCTTGCAAGACGACGGATGACGGATGAGCAGCGGGGGAGAGCCCTCGCTCTGCTTGATGAAGGCCTAGCGCAGCAGGAAGTTGCTAGACGACTTGAAGTGTCGCATTCCACAATCCAGAGACTGCTGGAGCGCTTCAATGAGACTGGAGCAGTCCAGGAAAGGCGTCACACGGGTCGACCCAGAGTAACGACAAGACAGCAAGACCGCTACCTTGCCCTCTCCGTCCTGAGGGAAAGGGCATCCACTGCGGTGACCTTGAGGGGTCAGCTGAGGGACGCAACAGGTGCTAACATCAGCTGCAACACGGTGAGAAGATGGCTACATGAGGCAAACTTGAGGTCACGGAGACCGGCCGTCCGACCCGTGCTGTCACGGGTCAACAGAGTGCGCCGCATGACCTGGGCCAGGGAGCACGTGACCTGGACAAGGCAACAGTGGGCCCGGGTCTTGTTTTCGGATGAGTCCAGGTTCACCCTGACCTTTAACGATGGCCGGGCTCGGGTGTGGCGACGTCAAGGGGAGAGGTTCGCTGACGCCACTGTCCAAGAGCATAACCGGTACGGCGGCGGGTCGGTGATGGTGTGGGGTGGCATGAGCCGTGGTACCTGGACCCTCCTGCTCCCCATTGACGGCATCCTGAACGGGGTCCGGTACCGGGACGAGGTTCTGGCGGCCGTGGCACTGCCTGCGCTTGTGGACCTTGGTCAAGGCGCCATCTTCCAGGACGACAATGCACCTGCGCATCGAGCACGCCTTGTGACCGACTTCCTGGAGCAGTATGAAGTCGTCCGTATGGCCTGGCCAGCGTGCTCACCTGACCTGAACCCAATTGAACACCTCTGGGATGTGCTCGGGAGGCGCATCAGGGACAACCACCCCCCACCGGGCACCCTGGCCAGGCTGGTCGACATCCTGCAGATCGAGTGGGCGGCCATCCCTCAGGACACACTCCGTACCCTTGTGGGGTCGATGCATCGGCGCTGTGAAGCATGCATCCAGGCTCGGGGCGGACACACGCGATATTGAAAACAGATTGGCCAAATCTGACACTTTCTGTTTTTTGAAAAGGGGGGGATGTTCCTTTAAATGCATGTGCTGTTCACTAATGGGTCATTGTGCTAATTTCTTTTTCCAAAACAGGTGTGGAAATGATGAAATAAAACATAGAATCAATTCTAAACATTGTCAATTATTTCAACTTAAAATTAGAGAGGAAGGAAGAAGTGGCCCTTAAATTATGATGAGTATATAGTGAAAAGACGTTAAATCAAGCAACAAACGAACGGACACACACACACACATTGTCTAATATCACATTATGTGGATTGACATTAAATGAAACTGAACACACCCACACACCCCCACACACCCACACACCCACACCCCCCACACACCCACCCACACACCCAACCACACACACCCACCCACACCCACCCCCACACCCACCCCACACCTGGACTCATCCGAAAACAAGACCCGGGCCCACTGTTGCCTTGTCCAGGTCACGTGCTCCCTGGCCCAGGTCATGCGGCGCACTCTGTTGACCGGTGACAGCACGGGTCGGACGGCCGGTCTCCGTGACCTCAAGTTTGCCTCATGTAGCCGTCTTCTCACAGTGCTGCAGCTGATGTTAGCACCTGTTGCGTCCCTCAGCTGACCCCTCAAAGTCACCGCAGTGGATGCCCTTTCCCTCAGGACGGAGAGGGCAAGGTAGCGGTCTTGCTGTCTTGTCGTTACTCTGGGTCGACCCGTGTGACGCCTTTCCTGGACTGCTCCAGTCTCATTGAAGCGCTCCAGCAGTCTGGATTGTGGAATGCGACACTTCAAGTCGTCTAGCAACTTCCCGCTGCGCTAGGCCTTCATCAAGCAGAGCGAGGGCTCTCCCCCGCTGCTCATCCGTCATCAGTCGTCTTGCAAGCATGGTTAAAACGAACCAAGAACGGGTCCTTTTTATCCTCGTCTGCGGGCAACTTTGGCTGGAGTAGTGTTCAAAAAGGGCTTGCCTTGCACGTGCAAAGCGAATGTTGTCGCTACCTTGCCTGCGTCGTCAGAGAGACCCTGCTGAAGATTCGACAATTTCGTGTGGAAATTGTCTTCCTTGGGCCGCCCATTGCAAATCGGCAAATCCCCAAACACGTGCCAAAAGGAAACTGCAATGTTGTCTGAGCTCTTATCCATTCAGTTACGGCAACGAATTGGAGAAAAGAGTAAGAGAAAATAGGTTATTTCTCCTTTCAAAAATTGACTCAAAAACGTTCCTGGCCCTTCAATAATGACGTGTAGTATATAGTATCCCCACCTTTTGGAAATTCTGTGCTAGAAATTTCGTCTTTTCTGTCACTGTTTCTTCCTCGTTTCTTCACTTTGTCATTTCTTCCTTTCATTTTCTGCCTTGCTGGTCCATTCAATTGTATGCTTTCGATAAAGTCTTAACGTACTTTTTTCTTAATATTAATAATCGGGTACATGCATAAAGTACATTTTTGGCTCTAGGATGGTGAGATATGCAGACGCAATTTTAGGTAATTTGGGCCTGTTTTTATATGTTTTGGTGTTTTAATATGCTTAAATCTGTATTCCAATGTTTTCCAAATCCCCTGTGCGATGAATTGGACGGAGTAGTCGACGCCAGGGCCACGTCCTTAGATATATACTCGAATGCATTGATGCAGCAGCATGTATTTTTCGCCTTTTTTCCTGTTGAAGTTTTGTATGTTTTGAAGCGGTTATAGGCATGATATGGCTCTGCGCAGTTGGTTGGGCTTTAAACAACAATAACAGTAACAATAGAAAGAAGTAACTGAAGCTGAAGGTGGATTGTGGTGGACAAGGAATTCGTTCCATATCACTGGACCTAGATACGAATTTAAACTGACCAAAAGATTTCATTTGAAAGGTGGAACACAAAGCAATCTTGAATCAGATGGGGAGCAAAGCTTTTTGTGTGGGGGTGTAGATGCCAAGATACTTCGTTTATATTATTTATTCGTTTGTTTGCTTTTAACCTATCTCCCGGTATGTCATTCTGTTTATCTAATTTATCTGATATCCATTTATCCATTTATCTACCTCACTTGTCTAATGTATCTGTTCATTTATAGTTACTCATTTCTCTATGAACATAACTTTTAGTCCTTGCTTATACAGGTTTTTTCCTTCACTTTGTTTCAGTTTTTCTTTAAAGCGCTACAACACGCAACGATACAACTATGCCCACTGAACTAAAGAGGAGCGGAAGTAACAGCAACAGAAACATCAACAACAGCAGCAACAGCAGTATCAACAAGTAAGATTTCCATTAAATGTGCACTAGAAGACAACAAATCATAAAAAACAATTAAAACGAGAATGTAAAAAGATACACCAGGAAGAACAAACAAGCAAATTGCCCAAACAAACGAACAAAATGCATGCAACTTGAAGGAACAATATTGAGAAGATAAAAAATTAACTGAAGAGGACACGACAAAACGAGAACAAAAACTTTGAAAATAGGGACAAAAGAAAACCACAATAAGAAATGTAAACAGACCAGGAAGCCGAAGAAGACAAACAAAACGAAAAACATTAGGTATTAAACAAAAAGCGAACAACAAAAGCACCACAACCAAGACAGCAAGAAGAAAAGGAACCACAAGAAAAAAACTAGAAGGGCAAAGGGACCACGGCAAGAAAACAAAACAAAATAAAAATCAAATATCAACAAATGCCCAAACTACAACAACAAAAGCCCAAACAAGATCAATTAAAAGAAAATTACAAAATGGAACAAAACCAAGAAGACAAGAGCAAACAAGAAGACAAGAGCAAACAAAAGCAGAAAAGTGACTGCCGTAAGAACAAGAACAGCAAAAACAAAAACAAAGAACACAATAAAAAAAAATCAAGTAAACTAAAAACAAAAAAGTACAGGACAATCGAATGTAGCAAATCAAAACGGATTGCAACAAAAAAGTAAAACGAATATCAACACACGGCAGAGCCACAACGCCAGTAGCACCAACAATATCAGGAATAAGAAAAATGACAAAGCAGAATAAGCATAACAAGACAAAAAGAAACAAAAGAACAACAGTGGAAAACCCACATCGGCTTAAAATAAGACACACACACAAATAATAATAATAAAAAGAGAGAAGGAAACGTACATGAAACAGAATAAACTCAAGAACAAAAAAGGACAAACTACAAATCGAAACAAAAACAAAAGATCAGCAAGAGCAACAAGACTAAATGGAATCAAGCACTAAAATGATAATCAAAAAGACATGTATATCAAACAAGCCACAAGTCAAATGGGCAAAAGAAAAAAGAATAGCAAAAACCAATTAAAGAATATGAAGAGAAACCAATACAGCAAGAACAAGGTAAGAAGATCAGCATCGACAAAACCAAGAGTATAAGAATATCAAGTACCGAAACCACAAAACCTGAGCAGCAAAAGAAAGCACAAAGCAAATCAAAAGGAGACACGGAAACCACCAACAACAACAAAAACAGGACAATCTAAAACAGGATTGAAATAAATACGATCACAAACATACAGAACAGAAGGAGGAACTCGCACAGAAAAACTAAACGGAACGGAATGGAAAAGAAACGAAAAAGAAAAACGGAAAAGAAAAAAGAAAAAAAACAAAAACAGAAACCACAAAATGACACCAACAAAGTTAAGAACAAAATCAATTAGAAAAAGATCAAACAAAAGCACTATGTCATAGTAAAATAGAGCAAGAAAAGAAACAGTTACAAGAGGAACAAAACTAGAAGAGCTAAAGTAACAAGAGCAACAACCTAAGGAAATATATCAACAAATGTGCACAACTACGACACCAAGAGCCTCAACAAAATGGAGAACTGACAAAAATTGCAAAGCAGAAAAAAGCAAGAGAAAAAAAAGTGGAAGCAAGATCATCATCATCATCATCATCATCATCATCATCGGGTGCCTTGCCGCATGGCGTTGGCGATTATGGACTTCCATCTGTCTCTATCTCTTGTTGCCTCAAGCATCTCCTCCACCCTACTTGACTTCAGCCACTCTGCAAGTCCGTCTAGCATCTTCTCCCTGGGTTTATCCGGTGCTCTCCTTCCCTCCAGCTTTCCTGTTGTGACCAGGTGTTCCAATTCCCCTTTCCTCATAAAACATCAAAAACACCAAAAACAAAAAAAACACAACATGAACTTAAGAAGTCCCATCAAATAAACAAAAGAACAACAAACTCGGGAACGACAGGAAGACAGAAACAAAAGATTAAAACCAGTAAAGTGAAAACATTACAAGCACAAGCACACTATCAATAACTATAGATGTACAACGCCAACAGCACTGAGAACAGAAATAAGAGAAACTACAAATCAGTTCAAAACATTGACAAAAAACAAACAAAACAGCAAACAAAAAAGACAGCAAGACAGGACCACAGCAAAAACAAAGGTAAAAATTAACAATAAACACAAGAACTCAAAGAAAACCCAACGCAGGAGTCAACAACGGCAGGACGGGGAACAAATACAAGAAGACCAAATGTGGCAGAGAAACAATCAAAAGATAACGGCAAGACTTCGAGAACAAAATCAACAATTACCAGAACGGCGGTATTAGAAGCACCAACAAGAACAGAAATAAGAGAAACTACAAATCAGCACAAAACATTAACAAAACAAAGGAAAAAAGACAGCAAGACAGGAGAAACAGATCAAAATTACCAATGAAAAAAAACTCAAACAAAACCCAATGCAGAAGTCAACAGGAAGAGGAACAAATGCAGGAAGACCAGTGGTGGCAGAGAGAAAAAAAAAAAAATAACAGCAAGATTTTGAGAACAAATTCATTTCCCAGAACGGCAATATTAGAAGCGCCAACAAGAACAGAAATATGAGAAACTACAAATCGGTACAAAACATTAACAAAGAAAAAAAAAAGACGGCAAGATATAGGACAACTGCAAAAACAGAAACAAAGGTCAAATTACCAATAAAAACAAGAACTCAAACAAAACCTAACCCAGGCATCAACAACAGGACGGGGAGCAAATACAGGAAGACCAATTCTGGCAGAGACAAAACAACAGCAAGACTTTGAGAACAAAATCAACAATTAACCAGAACGGCAATATTAGAAGCGCCAACAAGAACAGAAACAAAGAGAAAATACAAATCGGTACTAAACATTAACAAAGAAAAAACAAGAAAAATAAGACAGCAAGACATGACAACTCCAAATGCAGGTCAAAAGTACCGATAAAAACAAGAACTCAAATCAAACCCAGCGCAGAAGTCAACAACAACAGCAAGGGGAACAAATACAAGATCAAATGAGGCAGAGAAAAAAAAAACCGATAACGTCAAGACTTTGAGAACAAAACCAAAAATTACTAGAACGGCAATATTAGAAGCACCAACAAACACAGAAATAAGAAAAATACACAGTAGACGGAAAAAAAACGAAAAAAAAAAAGAAGAAAAAAATGTAAATCAAAAACAAACAAATTCAAAGGATAAGAATATGAATAGAAAATGGACATTTCAAGCATAAAATAAGACCGAAAACAAACAGTCAAACAAAAGCGCAGTACACGAGTTACAACGCAAAACAGAACAATGTCAAGAACAATACTAAAAGAGCTAAAACAACAGAAATGTAAGAACAGTATCGACGAAAGCGTAGAACTACGACACCAAGAACAACAACAACAAACGAATTGACATTTACACAAACACACACACAACAAAAAAACAAAAACAAAACAAAAAACAAAAACAAAACAAAATAAAAAAAAACATAGGAACAGGAAGACTAGAATGGAAAATCAACACCAGGAACACAAGAATATCAGAAACTGGAAGCAGAGCGCGAACAGCACAGTTAAGAACATGAATAGGGAAAACTACACAGTACAAAACACTTTGCCAAACAAAGAAGGAAGAAAAGCAAGAGCTACAAGGACAAGGACGGCAAAAACAAAACAAAAGTCAAAAAAACAAAAACAAACAAGAACTCGAACAAAGAATCGCGAACAAAGATCGACACCAGAGTCGACAGGAAGAGGAAGAGGAGCAAATACATGCAGACCAAGTGTGGAAGAGTGAAGACAACAAGAGTATGGGAACAATATCAACAAATGCCAAAACCCGCAACAATAAGAGCACCAACAAGAACAGAATAAGAAACATAACGAAACGGAAGAAAAATAAGTGAAATAGAAAGAAAACTACAAAGCAGAAAAAAACAAAGCAATTAAAATACACATAACACATAGAACAGGAAGAAGAAAACGGAAAAACAAACAAACAAAAACCAACGAAAAAACAACAAGAACAAAAAGACGTCAATGATCAATCATTCATATCGGTGCAAAGAGAACACGAAATACAAATACAAGAATACAAGAGTAGAACAGCTGAACAATAACAGCAATAACGAAGAACAATATCAACAAACGCATAAAATAAAACGCTAAGAGCACCTACGAAAACAGAATTGAAGTAAAACATTAAGCCGAACAAGAAAAAAAAAAAACAAGACAAAAAAAAAACAAGACAAAACTAAATGGTAAATATACAGCAAAACCATTTAGAACAAAAAGAATAAATACACAAACAAGAACAGAAAATCCCGAACCAGAAAAAAATGACAACAAGAAGTCGCACAAACAAAAGAGCAACCAAGTCAACAACAATATATAGAAAGAGTACAGGAAGAAAACGACTAAAAAGTCAAAAACTTCATACTCAGGAGACCAAGAACGATATACCATTAAGGGAAAGAATAAGAAAAACTACAATGCAGCGCAAAACATAAAAGGAACAAAGAAGAAAAGAAAAAGAGCAACAATGGCGACGACAGCAGGAAACGGCAACAATGATCGAATGTAAGAATAAAAACGGACAACAAGAAGTCCAACAAAAATTACAGGAGAAAAAAAACTCAAAACAGGAAAAAGAAATAATACAGAAAAAATACAAAGAAGAAAGAAAATAAAAAAAGAAAAGAAAAAAACAAGAACTCAGAACAACAAAAATGACCATCACCAGAACGATCAACAGAAAAAAATACGATTAAAATCAAACTACAGATAAAAAACCGAATAGAAAGCCCACCACCTACACAAAAAAATCTATTGAAAATTTAAAAACATGCACAAAAAAAAAAAGAGGAAAAAAAAAAAAACCCAGAAAAATAAGACTCGACTCCTAAAGAGAATATACTATAGAAGTCCAACAAAATTATACAAAATCATGCCACTGAAAGAAAAGTAATTCGCAGAAAAGAATGTTAAGAACGGAAAAGAAAATACCAACAACATTAACTTTAAAAGAAAAGCTGTGGTGCTGAACGAAAAATTCAGGAATACGAGAAAAACGAGAGAAAAAAGAACGTATGGTTGACAAAAAAGCGAAACAAAAATTCACAAGTGGACAACAATATTGAAGATAAAAAATGCAACAGAAAGAAACAGATTTCAAAACAGACTACAAAAGAAAATAAACTTCAGAAGAAGCTGATATCGCAAAATTCGCGAGGCAAAAAAAAAAAACACACACAAAACAAAGGACAAAACTATCGAATAACGTCTACGCAAGGGAAAAATTTTGGAGAAACACAAAACAGAAAAATCGCACAAGAAAAAACACAGAAGAAAAAGAAATACTGAAAAAATGTATAGGCGGGACTAAGTAGAAACAACGCAACTGTAACATAAGAAATGAACAGCAAAAATCAAATAAGGAAGAAATTACGGAACAAAAAAGTACAGAAAAAAGCAAAGTATACACAAACACAAAAACTCAACAGCACAAACAATAAAGAAGAGAAAAATTAACAGAAAAAAGAAACAACAAAAAACAGAAAAGAATACAGAACAAAAAGAAAAAAACGTGAAAAATACAACAATAACAGAAATGTAAACACCACCGCCATCATTAACAACACTGAAATAGAAGAAATAACTACTGAAACATAGCCAAACATCGTACAGAAATAACATCAGAACAAAAAGCTACAGAGAAGCAAACGATAAGATGGTAAAACAAAAACAAGGAAAGAAAAAAAAGACGGCAAGAACGACAGAAAGAAAAACAGAAAGACACAGACAGAAACAAAAAGGAATATGAAAAAAAAAATTGAAGAAAAAAGTTACCGAAGAAAGAAAACGGGAAAGAAAACAGTACATTATTTGAAAATGCCGGAGAAAATATTCTACAGAATGGGGGAAAACGTACTTAAGAAAATAAAACTACGGAAGGAAACGACTACTATGGAAGAAAGAAAAACAAAGAAACATAAAACAAAATAGATAACAAATATAGAAAATTAAAAGAATAATAAGAAAAATTCTACAAACCGGGATACAATATGCAATCGATGGAAGAAAAACTATTGAAGAGAGAAGCAGCCAAACAACAAAAAGCAAACTACACAAACAACAAAGTGCAAACCAGGCACTAGAAACGAAACCTACTTCGGGGGAAAAAAAAAACACGAAAGTAAAGTACACAAAATTCACAAACTACAAATAGAAAAAAGAGCAACTGCAGCAGTAGCAAAAGCAACGACAATAACAAGAAGTAATACAACAAAGTATGGAAGAAAAAAACTACAGAAAATGACTAACAGGACGAGACGAATCCATGGAGCTTTGGAAGAAAAATTTATGAGTGAAAAAACTGAAAAAAATAACGTTAAAAATTACAGAAGAAAAGCACAAACACACAAGAAAAAAGGAACAAAAAACCAAAAACTCACAACTGAAGGGAAAACGAGAAAACAAAACCACAATGAAGGAAACATTTACAGAGGAAAAACACAGAAAGAAAACGACAGCAACAGAACAATAGAAAGTACATTACAGAAGGAAATAAAAACTACCAAAAAGAAATAGAAACTACACAAGACAAAAGCAAAACCAAATGGAAATGAATTAGACAAAATATCGAAAAAAGAGGGAAATAAACAAAGCAACAGCACCAACAAAAAATCCGTCGTAACAGACAACGCTATGAAAACTCAACAGGAAAAAAAACTACAGACAGAAAAGAACTATCATAGAAGAACATTACAGAAGATCCTGCAGAAGAAGAAACGAAGAAAACACAAAACCAACTACATGAAAAAATATAGGGGAAAAAACAAGAATAATTAAAAACGATATGGAACCACCACTACCATCAAAAATAACAAAATGAGAGAAAAAATACCACTTTCATCACTATCCACATACAAATAGGAAGCAAGAAGAAGAAAAACAGCGATACTGATTATGGACCACCAAATGTTGGATTTTTTCAAGAACTAACCAGACACGAATAAAACATAAAAGAATAAAGAAAACGAAGAGTGCAGGGAAGAAAATAACTACGAAAGACAGATCAAAACTTGAAGTAAAAGGAAAGAAGAAAAAGCTGCATAAGGATAAAGGATGAAACAAAAAATACTCAGATCATCTAGAACAGAAAAAAAAATCGAAATACAAGAAACTCTGGGGAGCGCTGGACTGCAGACGGCCTTAGAAGCTTCTCTAAAGCAAATGCACCGGCCCTAAACTCCAACACTCAAAGGGCACCGTGCCGCATTCAGATCATGATTCCTGGACGTCCCTACAAGCCCACCCACCCCCCCCCTCCCCCCGCTTTTTTTTCTTTTTCGAATTTAGTCCTCCACCTGGGTTCGAAAATGTTTTAACCACTTATCGTGATGTGCCTTGCCGCATGGCGTTGGCGGTTATGGTCCTCCATAAAGAATCTCTTTTGTCGCTGCAAGTTATCTCCTATTCCTTTAGTCCCTCCCACTCCGCAAAAGTACTATTTTCTCCCTGGGTCTCCCTGCCTGTCAACATAGAGGTGAATTTTAAACTTTTAGAAATTCACTGTTGTTCTTCCTTGGCCAGATCCTGCTAGAACTCTTTTCAGCTGCTTCTGACATTGCATTTGGGGCTCTGGCCCTCTCTTTCCCTGAAATTGAGAGCTTTGTTTTCTTCAGAGGTCATAGACACACGTGTCCATCAACTTCTCTGCTCAAAGATCAGTGGCGAGGACGTTGACATGCAAACCGGATTTTCTCAAGTTGCTGGTTTCAATTTCGGTTTCAAATTCTCAAGATGACCTCTCTGCGCTCGGAATGAATTCTGTATGCACTATCGTCACAGGTGCCATGTGATGGAGAAAATCTAGAATGATCACGGCACAAGCGTTAAGCCTGTACATAAATTCAGTAGCTGGCCTGGTCCTTAGGTCCTACCTAGATAGTTTCATAACCCTGAGGTCGTAGGGGAGTGAGGTGGCAGAGACCTCAACTTTTCTCGGGGCCACCATTATGAGGGTGGCGCCCATCCCCTCTTCCTCGTTTCAAATTCCAATTCATATTCACATTTTTTAACCAGGACTTCAGAAAGGTAAGAAGGATGATTGGTCTTCAAGGGGTGGGACCTGGGAAATCAACCTACCTCTTCAATGTTTTATACCAAGGCAGCCGGGCAATGCCCTGCTCTTCGCGATTTTTCAACTGACGTGGGATGTTTAGCGTGCGCAGCCAGAAGGCACACGGGTCCGACTCGTTTTTCGTCCTCTTCCGAAGGACTACACGTTCAGCTCGACTTTCCGGTCAAACTGAGGTGAAAAGTCTAGGCCTCTTCGGGGAGCGAACCCTGGAACTTCGAGTTTAGTTATTGGCAAGCGAACGCCTGAACCATGCAGCTACTCTTCTTCCTAGTTGCTTTCAAGTCATGTGGATATGGACTTCCTCTATCCTCCTTTCATGAGTTCGATCAGAAACATTTATTTTGATTAATGGGAGTGGAAAACTGTGTTCTCAGGCCACTCTTGCCGATGATTTCTAAGCGTTCTTCATTGTAGAAGGTCTACTGCGCATTCCCAGTCATCCGCGTTATACGGTAGACCTTCTATTCCCGGTTTGCCACAACAGTTTTAGGCCCCAGTTTGCTGCCTTCTGCCATGTAGAAAGTTGCCGGAGCTTCTGGTTGCATGTTAGTTTTCTCGGTAATACTGATCACCTGTGTAAATCACTCGAAACACTTGATCGTGCCTATGTGTGTACCTTCCTTCAGTTAACTTAGCTTTGTTAGGCGACAGTACATTGCAACGTCAGTGAGACCAGGTAGGATACCCACTCATTTCCATGTGTATCGTTAATTCTGGCCACCATTGATTCCACAGTGCTCTTACTGATAACGTATATCAACAGAGGCAAAAGTAACTCTGGAATGGCCATGAACTGCAGGCACCAGACTTCGTATTTGCCAAGGAGGTAACATGGTGTCTGTTACTTAAAGGGTTTCTTCTGCTAGTTGCTTGATTTCGTTATCCCTTTTCATAGCTTTTAAGGAGTCGTCATACCCCCTTCCAAAGTCTCTTGACTCGTTATTCTGTTGCTGATGGAATGGCTTGGCTGAGACTGAATACGTTGCTCTTTCGGCTTCTTTTTACGTTTTCTCAATAAGAGGCTTCTTGATATCTTTTGTTTTGAAAGTTGTCTGTGATGACGTGACTGACTCGCTTGCTTCAGGGTTTTGGGAAGTTTCCACTTTCATTGTGGAAAGCACTGATGTGGTTGTCTTTGAAGGGTTTCTAGAGCGGGAGTACATTCATTTCTGAGAGCAGCGGGGCTGAACTTCTAAGTGCTGTTTTCAAGATTTCCATTGCCAGCAGAAACAATTGGCCAGTCCATTTCTTTGCCCACTTCCGCACTAACCCGGTGTGTCGTGTATTCCTTTAGGACAGCTGCAATGAGAAGTCATGGAAGCACCTCTACAGCATTTCTTAGATGTTCTTTTGGACATGATACATCTCGAGAGCCGGCTGAATCATTTCATGCAGGAGATCCATTTGTTGGATCCAGCCACACTACATCGACTTCCATGTGGATGCCTCCTTCCAAGAACCGTCATCAGACAAATATTGATACATCTCAAGAGTAACACTGAGTGAAACGCACAGACTCCTACAGCGTGGAATGGAAAGTGTTTGAGCTTTACCTGAAACAGATAAAGGAAACGTGAAGAAAGGGAAAAGACAACCGAAGAACAAGCAGGTTTGCCAAACCCTCTGTGTGTGTGTCTGTGGGCTGTTTGTTGGTCGTTATTCAGTTATGTCTGTAAGTTTGTCATGATATGTATACATGGGTGTTTCCTCTTTGCTGGTGGTGGTGTTGTTGTTGGTATCGGCCATCATGCTGTGTGGATATGGGTGTGTATGAATGTATGTGTGTCTGTCTGTGTGCGGGCATGTGGGTACGTGCTTGTATTTACTGTTATCATTTTCATCTCTTTCCCGTTTATCTACATACTCCTTCATTTTGCATTTTATTGACTTCTTATTCACTTATTCTACTTACGTACACACTTATTATTCACTTGTTTACTTACTACTTACTTACATACTAATCTATGATTAAGAAAATGTCTTCACCTAGTTGACAGACAGCTGAACAATTTGTGCCGTCCGGAAGGGACCACCACCTTGCCGTGGTCGTGGGGCTTGAGGTCCTAACGATCCCTTGAGCTATGCCGACGGGGGCTACTTGTTACAAAGCTTTGGTTTATCCCTAATGACAGTCCTGGTGAACACGTGTGTTACGTAGACTGGACCTGACAGGTAACCCTACCAGAGGCATTCATTCATACTATGTCGGACAGTCAAGGGGGAGGGATGAGAGACGAAGCGTGGTTTCACCCTTATTTCCATTTTCTTCATCCCCATCGTCATATACTCGAGTGGTTGCCTTAAGCGACCCGTAATCCCGAGCTCGAGTCACTTGCCAAGGGGATGAGTGGCTGTACGTTATTACAATACAATACAATACGTTATTAGTCAGTCGTGAAAGTACACTGTCTGGATTCATGTGGGACGGTGCCAGGCGAACGGATGCCAAGAGACTGGCCATCCATTGAGAAAGTCCTGTAAAGTGATGATTCGGTAACCACAAGTCATCCTGAATTGTGAAAAAGAGCAAAAACAAAAACAAAACAAAAAAGAAAAAAAGCAATTCCCACGTCGCCAAAGAAACCGCACATGTCTAAAACACCATGGTTTACTTCCGAATGTAAACAAATAAAACAAGACGGCAAGAGAGCCCAACGTGGTGTCTTCCAAACTCCATCAGCGGACAACGTTCGAGCTCATCAAAATATCCGAGCAAAGTCGAGGTATGTCTTAAAAACAAGCAAACGACAATCGTGGAGAGACTTTTGCTCCAAACTGACGTCCCGAACTAAAAAAGTATGGAAAATTATATGGAAAAAAACAAACAAAAAACGGAAAACATGTCCCTCTGTCACATGTGAAACTATCAGATTGTCTGATAACTGTCAAAAAAGCTGTTTGTAACCTGTTAGCATCCACTATATAAAACAACTCTTCCTCAGCCAATAAATCGACGCTTTTCCGCAAAAACAAATCGAAAGAAAAGAGAGCCTGTAACTTCGTCTCTGATAATACGGAAGAGTACAATCTTCCACTGAGGTTAGGCGAATGAAAAGGTGCTTTTCTGACTTGCTCTGACTCTTCCGCTGGCCTAGATGAAATTTATTACAAAATTGTAAAATATCTCTCTTGCAAAGTGTACTATAACATACAGACGACAGGATTCGTTCCTCCCTCGTGGTGGAAAGCTCTAATTATCCCTGTACCTAAACCTGGAAAAGATTTTTTCTGTCCTTCCAACTATCGGTCAATAGCCCTAACCAGTTGTATTTGCAAAGTGATAGAAAAAATTATCAACAGCAGACTGATGTGGAAACTGGAAAATGACGGCATCTTGACTAAAGAACAATGCGGTTTTTGGAAGCACTCTTTCACAGTATACCATTTAATTCGCCTTGAAACTACCGTCCGTAATGCATTTCTTAAACTGCATGTAGTGGCCATCTTCTTTGATCTGCAGAAAGCATGTGATACCACGTGGAAACCAGGAATTCTTATGGATCTACTGGAACTGGGTTTTCCGGGTCACCTACCTCTTTTTTATCCAATTTTTTTTTTCAGTTTCAAGGCGGGTTGGTACTACTCTGTCCGACATCCATGTGCAAGATATGGGCGTACCATAAGATTAATCCATCAGTTGGCAGAGACAAACGGCTTTACTTTTTCCGCAACCAATACAGTATATCCACTTTCATAACCTGTGACAATTCTTTGCCCGTCCAGAAATCCATCAAGGAAAGTCCACTTCAGCTGTAAAAGAAGCTAAGTTTCTGGGATTGATCTTTGATCAAAAGTTGAATTTTCTCAGTCATATCCAACATCTTAAAACCTCGTGCCAGACAGCTCTGAATATTCCTCGAGTTGTAGCTCATAGAGACTGGAAGACAAGAAAATGTTGCTTCATCTGTACGGAGCTTTAAATCGCTCTAAACTGGACTATGGCTGCGTAGTATATGGCTCTGCGAGACTGTCGTACCTAAAAGCACTGGATTCCATTCATCATCAAGGGCTGCGCCTCTGTCTTAGTGCATTCAGAACAACTCCTGTCTATACTTTCCACACGGAGGCAGGGGAGATTGAAACTAACCTTAAATTTCTGTTTGAAACTGTTCTCTGAACCGGAAAACCCAGCCTTAGACTCTGTCTTCAACCCCAGAATTTTAAAGTGAATTTGAACAACATCCGAAAGTCACTCCTCCTTTAGGAATCCGTATCCATCCTCATATGGAAAAGGCAGATATAAATTTAGAAGTTGTGAACGACTCCTCGAAATTTCCAGACAGCCCACCATGGACCTCGAAAACACCGAAGGTTTGTTTTGGTCTTGTTTCCCTCCGTAAAGGCAGTATCAGTTCACTGGCGTACAAGTCGTTTTATGCAGAAATGTCATCACACAGAATCTTCACTGATGGATCCAAGTCTGATGGTGTTGCTGCTGCTGCCTTCTGTTCTGCGATTCTCAATCGAGCATTTTGTTCGTTTATACTGTTGAACTGACTGCTCTGGTTTTGGCACTAAAAGTGGTGTCCAAATCCAAGCATACAGATTTTCTCATTTTTTCTGACTCCCTTTCCGTTTTGCAGGCAATTGCTGGCCGAAACATTAGTCACCCTGAGCGTATAAGTTTTCCGAATTGTTTTCTACTCTTACAAGTGAAGGTTACCGGATTGTTTGTGCCTGGATTCTTTGCCATGTTGGTATTGGAGGCAATGAAAAGGCTGACTGCCTGGCCAAGAATGCCACAGGGAAAAGTTTCTACATCTTTGATTCCTTACACAGATGTAAAACCGAAAATACAGAGTTTCGTGAGAAATCTGTGGCAAGAGGATAGGAATGACAGACATACAAACGCACTTTTCCAAATCTTCTTTAGTTTGAAAGCAATTCTCCCATCTGCTGCAGGGAGCCGTTAGAGTGTTATATAAGCTACGCACAAAAAGTTAAGGATCACTATGAGAAAACGGGTATGTAATAAGCTCAGTTCGCTACTGTTATTTATTTTTCAGTCCAGCCAAATTGTTATGAATTCTTGTTCAGCTGTAAGTGGGCGATGTTGTGTTATTGCGAAAATTGCACGGGATTCTCTACTACTGAGCTTGGCCGCAAACGGAAAAGCGGAAACTTATGAAAAAGGACCTTGTTTTGGACGTTCTGCCTGAACACATTGCACAAGCCAGATGGAAAAACCATTATGCACGTGCAAGCACTGCTGTTTATGTGTGAGATGCTGTCTCTTGCTTGGCTTTATAAGAAGACATTCCACCAGTAGTAGGCCTGATCTGACAATGCCTCCACGACGAAAATTGAGCGAGTTTGAGAGGGACGAGCTGTTGCATGGTTCCAAGATGGTGTTCCCAAGCGAGAAGTGGCCAGGCGACTTCAGGTGTCCATCTCGGTCATTGTCAGACTGATTCAACGCTTCACAGCCACTGGGAGGGTCCATGAAAGACGCAGATCTGGTCGACAGAAGAAGACAAACCCACGTGAAGATCGTCTCATTGAACAATCCCTGCAGACAAGAACAGCCTCTTCCAGCATCATTCGAAGGCAACTGAGGGTGGCTACTAACATCAACATCAGCCAGCAGACCATACGGAACCGCCTTCATGGGTTTAACCTCCGTTCTCGTCGCCCAGCTGTACGGCCACGCTTAACTCCAGCCCATAGGGCAGCACGCCGCGCCTTCTGCAGACGTCACGTGAGGTGGACACGTCAGCAATGTTCCCAGGTCCTGTTCAGTGATGAATCACGCTTCACCATGAACCACAACGACGGCCGACTGAGGGTCTGGAGGCGCCCAGGACAACGCTTTATTGACACCACTGTCCAAGAAAAGGTGGCCTTTGGTGGAGGTTCTGTAATGGTCTGGGGGGCCTCCAGCCTTCACCACAGAACACCCGACTGGGTACAGGGTAACCTGACTGGCCTCCGACACCGGGATGAGATCCTTCGACCTCTGGCTGTGCCTACACTGCAGCAGATGGGACCGACGGCTGTCTACCAGGATGACAACGCTCGCCCCCACAGGGCAAGGGTGGTCAGCGACTTCCTGCAGCAAGTCTGGAGTCAACAGAATGGAGTGGCCAGCATGCAGTCCCGATCTCAACCCGATTGAGAGCCTCTGTGATGAGCTGGATCGCAAAGTGAGGAGCAACCACCCCCCTCCCAGGGATGCCCAACACCTCTACCAGATGCTGCAGGCTGAGTGGCAGGCGCTTCCACAGAGGATCTTCACCAACCTGGTCAACTCGATGAGGACTCGCTGCGTCGAGTGCCAGAACAGCCATGGCGGTTACACGCATTACTGAACTTTTGGGAGCATCAGAATGCCCTGTCTTGCGATTTCAATGACTTTGGGAAATCAAATTTCGATACGTACCCACTTTGATCAAATGTACACACCAAACGATTGCTCGAAATTGAAGGCAATTGTGTATCGTTATCACTAAAGCATGGAATTAAATGTTTGCCAAACTTCAACACATTGGCTTTCTAATTTTGAAAGTTATGAATTTTTGTGCAAGTGATCCTTAACTTTTTGTGCGTAGTGTAGGTTTCACAGGTCACACGTACTACACTCATCCGTTCCTTTTTAAAAAATGAAGAAGCGTGGTGGTATTTACCATGTGACGAGCTGTTGAGCATCAGACATCTCCTCTTTGATTGCTGGGACTTGTACAATGTGAAACAAAAGCACCACACGGCGGATTGCTTAAAGAATATCTGTCAAGACGTCCCGCCTTATCCAATTATCCAGTTTTACAAGAGATGAAGAGATTTCACCTGATGTCTTTTACGACTGTTGTTTTTTAATTGCATTTTAGACTTGCAAGGTAACGGTGAGCCTGGTTTTTATCTGTTGTCTTTTATCTCAACAAGGTTGTCGTTTTTGACGTGGTGTTAGTCCTGATATGGCTGTAGTAGTCGGCTGGGCTATACGCAATACGCACTTGAACCATTCCTCTTTTACACTTGCGGGTGGAAAGGTGAGTTGCTGGCCCTGAAGACACCAAAAACTTGTACAAGTTCCTCGTTTCAGTCATCAGCGTGGGTGTCCATGACACAGTGGTTTGATTTCTGGTTTTGGTTTTTCGACGTCTTATATCCTGTGTAGTGCGCCGCTGTGTGTTCATAGGTCATCACACAAGCCATCTTTCGTCCTGTGGATCTTCAGGCTGACCTTAGCAGATAATCTGCTGCCACAGACACACGAGGATTCCATTTGCCTCATACTCACTGTCCATTATAGATTGGATTGGTGCCAATGGATTTTATCTTTCCCCTTTTGTTGGTCCCAGGAACATCTTTCATTCATGGAACCCGAGACATGTTTAAGAAAGGCGAGATGGGGAGCCGTCCCACAGAGCCCATTTTTACAATTTATGTAATAAAAGAAACATCAGCAACAGAGAGACACAAGAGGGAAGATTTATATCCGGGAAAGGGGAGAGGTAAAGTGGAAGAGGAAATGGACAAACCAAGAAGATAGGGCGGAGGGGGGGTAAGAATGAGTGAACACTGGAGACACTCGGAGAAGGAGACGGAACAAGCGGAGAGGAACTCGGGGGGGAATCGGAAAGGTGACTGAGGCAAGGGATCTTTAGGTGAAAAGCCAAGTGAAGGAATTCAGGTACGCAAGACAATATGGAGGGAACTGAGGGCAGGGACGCAATGGAGGGAACTTAGGAGGTGGAAAATCTACAGAGGAGGAACTCTGAGGGAAACTTTCCACGGGAGAGATGGGAGGGAATAGAGGAGAGAAGAAAAAAGAAGAAATTGGGGGTGAGGAAAGAACAAGTGGGAGAGAAGTTTGGGGAATCTTCAAGGGGGTGGGGGAGGAGTCTTTGGGGGGAAAATCTAAGGCAGGGAACTCGGGGAGACAAAAAGTGTGTGTGTGTCTCTCTTTGTGTGTGTGTGTCTCTCTCTTTGTGTGTGTCTCTCTCTCTTTGTGTGTGTGTGTCTCTCTCTTTGTGTGTGTGTGTGTGTGTGTGCGCGTGTGCGTGTGTGCGTGTGCGCGTGTGCGCGTGCGCGCGCGTGTGCGTGTGCGTGCAGTTTCATTTAATGTCAATCCACATAATGTGATATTAGACAATGTGTGTGTGTGTCCGTTCGTTCGTTGCTTGATTTAACGTCTTTTCACACTATAAGTGAAAGACACAGAAAGACACACACATACACACACACAGAAAGACACACACATACACACACATGTGTGTGTGTGTGTGTGTGTGTGTGTGTGTGTGTCTTTCTGTGTGTTTGTGTGTCTTTCTGTATGTGTGTGTGTCTTTCTGTTTGTGTCTTTCTCTGTGTGTGTATGTGTGTGTCTTTCTGTGGGTGTCTGTGTGGGTGTCTGTATGTGTAGAGTGTGTCTGTGTATGTGTCTCTGAATGTCTCTGTACGTGTGTCTGTGTACGTGCGTGTGTATGTGTATGTGTGTCTTTCTGTGTGTGTGTGTCTTTCTCTGTGTGTGTGCGTGTATGTGTGTGTCTTTCTGTATGTGTGCGTGTATGTGTCTTTGTGTGTGTGTGTGTGTGTGTGTGTGTGTGTGTGTGTGTGTGTGTGTGTGTGTGTGGGTGAGTGTGTGTGTGTCTGTGTATGTTTGTCTATGCATATGTGGGTATTGGTGTGTGTAGTGGGAGGGGGGGAGGAGGTGTCTCTGTGTATGTGCATGTAATTGAAAAAAAAAACGACTTCAGAGCATGAATAGATTAATAATAATAAAAAAAAAAACATATACAGGGGGAACATAAATTCATGTGACATCATGCAACATGCATAATTTCTATCCACACAGCAAAATAAAAATGACAAGATTTACATATCCGAGTTTGGGGATGCCATGACCTCCACCTTTCACCGAACCTTATATACATTTCCAGACAGGGCCCTGTGCTTACAGATGGCTAAATTTCCATACACAAACGTGCCCTGATCATCAGTGTCAGCTGCCATAGGGCCTCTTCTAAAGACCACTCATATCGCACAATCCATATGCTATCTACATAATGGTTATTTTTTCTGCAATCGGTGGCTCGCCCCTCTGCAAAGGTGATAAAAATTCATGACAAACTGCCGGTGCTGATCATTCCTGCTGCTTCTTGACTTGTGATATATAAGTCTGCGACCCTCATTTGCACATTTCATTTCTCTGTGTTGTCATCTCGTTTCTCAAAGTGAGGTGCTGACAATCTCCATTTTTATGAGATCGTTTTTCGTTTTTTTGTTTTTTTGTTCTTGTTCTTGTTTGTTGTGATTATCGTTATCGACAAAACATCTTTTGTTGTTGTGCTTCGTTTATTATGTAACCCTCCTCCCCCCCCCCCCCCCCCCCCCGCGCTCGTCGCCTCGAGAAAGAAAGAAAAAGAAAGGAAAGAAAAACAGATAGAAGACACACACACACAAAACACAAACCACACACACACAAGAAACGCGCACACACACACACACACACCACACACACACACAAAACACAAACCACACACACACAAGAAACGCACACACACACACACACACCACACACACACACAAAACACAAACCACACACACACAAGAAACGCACACACACACACACACACCACACACACACACAAAACACAAACCACACACACACAAGAAACGCACACACACACACACACACACACCACACACACACACAAAACACAAACCACACACACACAAGAAACGCACACACACACACACACACCACCACACACACACACAAAACACAAACCACACACACACAAGAAACGCGCACACACACACACACCACACACACACACACACACACACACACAGAAACGCACACACACACACACACACCACACACACACACAAAACACAAACCACACACACACAAGAAGCGCGCGCACACACACACACACACACACACACACACACACACACACACACACACACACACACACACACAACACAAACCACATACACACAAGAAACGCACACACAACTACAACCACATACACACACAACAAGCACACATACACAACAAACACGCACACACACACACACACGCACACAACAACAACAACAACAACAAACACACACACACAACAAACACACACACACACACACACACACACACACACACACACACACACACACACACACACACACACACACACACACACACACAAATACACACAAAAACGCATACAAAACACAACACACACAACGCATAAACGCACACGACACATAAACGCACAAAACGCACACAACACATAAACGCACACAACACATAAACGCACAAAACGCACACAACACATAAACGCACAAAACGCACACAACACATAAACGCACAAAACGCATACAACACACAAAACGCACACAACACATAAACGCACAAAACACATACAACACACATACAAAACACATACAACATACAAAACACATACAACATACAAAACACATACAACACACAAAACACATACAACACACAAAACGCATACAAAACACATAGAAAACACATACAACACACAAAACACATACAACACACAAAACGCATACAACATACAAAACACATACAACACACAAAACACATACAACACACAAAACGCATACAAAACACATACAAAACACATACAACACACAAAACACATACAACATACAAAACACATACAACATACAAAACACATACAACACACAAAACACATACAACACACAAAACACATACAACACACAAAACACATACAACACACAAAACGCATACAAAACACATACAAAACACATACAACACACAAAACACATACAAAACACATACAAAACACATACAACACACAAAACACACACAACACACAAAACACATACAACACACAAAACGCATACAAAACACATACAAAACACATACAACACACAAAACACATACAACATACAAAACACATACAACACACAAAACACATACAACACACAAAACACAACACACAAAACACATACAAAACACATACAAAACACAAAACACAACACACAAAACACATACAAAACACATACAAAACACATACAACACACAAAACGCATACAAAACACATACAAAACACATACAACACACAAAACACATACAACACACAAAACACATACAACACACAAAACACATACAACACACAAAACGCATACAAAACACATACAACATACAAAACACATACAACACACAAAACACATACAAAACACAAAACACATACAACATACAAAACACATACAACACACAAAACACAACACACAAAACACATACAAAACACAAAACACAACACACAAAACACAACACACAAAACACATACAACACACAAAACACAACACACAAAACACAACACACAAAACACATACAACACACAAAACACAACACACAAAACACATACAAAACACAAAACACATACAACACACAAAACACAACACACAAAACACATACAAAACACATACAACACACAAAACACAACACACAAAACACATACAAAACACACACAAAAAACAACACACAAAACACATACAAAACACATACAACACACAAAACACAACACACAAAACACATACAAAACACATACAAAACACATACAACACACAAAACACATACAAAACACATACAACACACAAAACACATACAACATACAAAACACACACAAAACACAAAACACAAAACACACACAAAACACATACAAAACACATACAACACATACAACACACAAAACACATACAACACACAAAACACATAAACAGAAACGTTCATTATAATGGTTGTAGATGTCATCTTTTTGTATTATGTAGCTGTGCTGATTATGCTAAACTGTAAACATGCTGTTCATTTTTATCTAACATTGACAAAATATAGAGAAAACATTTTTTTTCGCCCTCTAATGTACATGTACTTTAAAAGGCTTCCTTTGTTTCAACTTATCTGATGAATCTCATTGGAAAATGAAAGAACTCGAAAACAGCTTGCATTATATTTGCATATATTTGCATAAATCGATCAGCATAACATGTCATGAGAGGAGCATAGTTAATTTTTATCTCTGTTTCTGATTGCGTTGCTATAGTTGCCACCACCCTATCTCCAAAAGGGCTGTGGCCTTTATGTATGAATCATCTTAGGCCAAAGTCTGAATTCTGTCGCTCTTTCTCTCCTGTTGGTCTACTTGTTTCTTCGTCTCTCCCTCTGTCTGTCCGTCTGTTTGTCCGTCTGTCTGTCTGTGTCTCTGTCTCTGTCTCTCTCTCAGTCTCTGTCTCTCCCTCTCTCTGTCGCTCTTTCTGTCTGTCTCTGTCTGTCTCTGTCTCTCTGTCTGTCTCTGTGTCTCTGTCTCTCTGTGTCTGTCTCTGTGTCTCTGTCTCTCTGTCTGTGTCTGTGTCTGTCTCTCTTGTCTCTCTCTGTCTCTGTCTCTCTGTATCTGTCTCTCTGTCTCTCTCTCTCTCTGTCTCTGTCTGTCTGTCTGTCTGTCTGTCTCTCTCTCTCTCTCTCTCTCTCTCTCTCTCTCTCTCTCTCTCTCTTCTCTCTCTCTCTCTCTCTCCTTCCCAGTGGTTTGTCAATCTGGTTAACTTTTGAGATTTTTCACTCCCCTCGTCTTTTTCTCTGTGCAAAACAATGCAATACTGCAGTAATGTTGTTTTCAAACTTTTTATTTCTTTGACCTGGTTGACCAAGGAGAGAACAGAGGTGATAAACGTTTGCTATACGATACAGCAGCACACGGAGTCTGTCATTTGTGGGTCCTGGCCTTCTCTGTAGAAAATCGATTTACACTGCTCTGTCTGTCTGATTGTCTTTCCCTGTCTCTGTCTCTCTG
Organism: Monoplex corrugatus; assembly: GCA_030674185.1. NCBI lineage: Eukaryota > Metazoa > Mollusca > Gastropoda > Littorinimorpha > Ranellidae > Monoplex > Monoplex corrugatus. The sequence continues at coordinate 3,442,577 of JAPXFY010000017.1, read as the reverse complement.
TCTCTGTCTCTGTCTGACTGTCTTTCCCTGTCTCTGTCTCTGTCTATCTGTCTATGTGAGTGTCTCTTTCACTTTCACTCATTTTCTCTCTCTCTCTCTCTCTCTCTCTCTCTCTCTATCTCTCTCTCTCTATCTCTCTCTCTCTCTCTATCTCTCTCTCTATCTCTCTCTCTAGCTCTCTCTCTAGCTCTCTCTAGCTCTCTCTCTATCTCTCTCTCTCTATCTCTCTAGCTCTCTCTCTAGCTCTCTCTAGCTCTCTCTCTTTCTCTCTCTATCTATCTCTCTCTCTATATCTCTCTCTATCTCTCTCTCTATATCTCTCTCTATCTCTCTCTCTCTATCTCTCTCTATCTCTCCCTCTCTCTCTCTCTTTGTCTGTCTCTATCTCTCTGTCTATCTCTCTATCTATCTATCCGTCCGTCTGTCTCTCTGCTGTCTTTGGTGTGTGTTTGTATGTGTGTGTTTGTATGTATGTGTGTGTGTGTGCGTGCGTGCATGTTTGTGTGTGTGTGTGTGTTTGAAAATGTGTGTGGCGTGTGTATGCACACACGCTCCCATAAGGAAAACAAGGTTGTCCAAACCATGAGAAAATATGCATATTTATACGCACTGTATTGATGGATGGTACATTCCCACTCCACCTCATCCCATTCCCTGCACTAAACAAAACACGCACGCACGCACGCACGCACGCACGCACGCACGCACGCACGCACGCACACGCACACACTAACACTAACACACACATACACATACACACACGCGCACATACACACAGACACACACACACGCGCACATACACAAACACACAGACACACACACACGCACACACACGCACACACATACACAAACACACAGACACACACACATACAAAAACACACAGACACACACACACACACGCGCGCACATACACAAACACACAGACACACACACACGCACACACACGCACACACATACAAAAACACACAGACACACACGCACGCACACACATACACACACACACACGCACGCGCGCACACACACACACACACACACACAAACACATAGACACACAAACACATAGACACACAAACACACAGACACAGACACAGACACACACACGCACGTACACACACAGACACACACACACACACGCACGTACACACACACACACACACACACACACGCACGTACACACACACGCACGTACACACACACACACACACACACTCACTCACTCACACACACACATACACACACTCACTCACACACACACAGACACACACACACACACACACACACACACACACACACACACACACACACACACACACACACACACACGGACATACACCGCACAAACAAGAAACGACAAGGGACATATCAGAATCGGAACCAGGACTTTATGAGTCTGGATTGCTGCATCTCTAGGGCAGAATGAATATGAATATGAACTTTGTCTCACTGTCTGTCTTCTTTGTTCACTGTCTCACCTTCTGTTCTTTCTAACCGTCTTCTGTGTGTGTACTGGACTTGGATTTGACCTTACAATATTCAGTCTTTTACTAGCATGCTCACCTACCAACCTTCCATTTCTTTCTTACCCATCCATCATATTACGCATGAAAAACGAGAAAAGAGAGAGGAGAGAGAGAGAGAGAGAGAGAGAAAGAGAGACGAAGGAAGAGAAAGAAGAGAGAAAAGAGAAGAAAAGAAGAGAGAAGAAGAGAAGAGAGAGAGAAGAGAGAAAGAGAGAGAAAACAGAGAGAGAGAAAACGAGAGAGAAGAGAGAGAGAAAGAGAGAGAAAAGAAGAGAGAAAGAGAAAGAGGAAAGAAAGAGAGAGAGAAAGAAAGAGAAAGAAAGAGAAAGAGAAGAAGAAAAGAGAGAGAGAAAGAAGAGAGAAAGAAAAAAAGAGAGAGAGAAAGAAAAGAGAGAGAAGAGAGAAGAAAAAGAGAGAGCAAAAGAAAGAAAGAGAGAAGAGAGAAAAGAAAAGAAAGAAAGAAGAAGATAGAGAAGAAGAAAGAAAGAAGAGGCTGTTGTCCAGGTCTCTGTACCTATATTCTAAAAAGCAGTCGCCATGTTGTTGTGGTTAGCGCAACGGACTACCGGCTGGATGGTTGTGGGTTCGAAACCCCATCACGTGTTCATCTGTCGGCGACATCGTTCTTGATTGTAGCCGCTGATGCATGCCCCCGTCAGCTGTCTCCATCCCCTTCTGTCTACAGTCCTGTAGATTTCATCTTTCGGCAACTTCGTCCACTTGGCTGTGTTCTCTACATAGGAAGTCGACTGTCGTCTCTTGCCTCCATTTTGCCCTGGGCCACAGTCTTCATTATATGGCAGCTCTAATGTCTCATAGTATGTCAAAAGTATTTCATTTTTATTTTCCTATCCAGGTCTAAAATCCAAGTTTGGGTTGATTGCTCAGTTCTTCCAGAATGTTTTGGTTTGTTGGTCTTTCAGTCCAGCTTGGTTTGTTCGTCTTTCAGTCCAGCTTGGTTTGTTCGTATTTCAGTCCAGCTTATTCCCATCAGTCCTTTCAAAAATTATTGTGGGATTTTTCGGCTCTAACCACCTCCTATCCAGAATTGAGCGTGCTATGGGGTTCATTGGGAAGACTGTGACGACGCAGTCTAGTGTCCTCCACTTCATGGATGCATTATTGAGTGTGTTGCTCAAATCTTCTAACCAACACCGCACGTGTCAGTATTCTTGGGCCTGGTTGACGTCGGGATATATGATAGTAAGCGTAGAGCACAGCCCTGTCACGCAGTCTCAATCAAAGTGATAGTAGTACTGGTATTAGTAACAGAAATGGTG
>JAPXFY010000017.1:3424776-3434776 GCA_030674185.1 Monoplex corrugatus | reverse complement strand
AGAAAGCAAAGCAAAAAAACAAAACAACAACAACAAAAAATGCTATGGCACCTAAATCCAATCTTTGGCATGTAAATCACGTCTTAAATCCATTCATAAAAAAGTGTCAGCTTTGGAGCACATGAAGCAGAGTGATAATAATGAAATAGTTTGGGATCATTAAAGGGAAGTTTGAAGAAAGGCTGTGATGCACAAGTTAAAAAACGCCTAAGGTGCTATTTAGAGATGACATTTGGTTTTACCTGTTTTGCTTGCACCTTCAGGACATACACGTGTGTTCATGGAGTGGGAAAGTGGGAACAATTCGATCAAAGATAAACTTTTCATTACTAAATTAATTAATTCAATATTTGAAATGAAAATGTATCCCGAGTGAAAGAGTTTTGCATCAGAACCAGTCGCCGTGGTGTAGTGGTTAGCGAAAACGTACTACCGACTGGAAGGTTGTGGGTTCGAATATTTCCATCAGTATATTCAAAAATCGTCATTTTTGTCGTTGTTTTTTTCGGCTCTCACCAGCCCTACCGGATTGAGCGTGTTGCGGGCTCATTAGAAAGATTGGGACCATACAGTCCAGTCTCATCCACTTCATGGATGCGTCATTGAAGGGTGATGTTCAAATCTTCTGACCAACACGGCAAGGTGTATTTCTCGGCCTGGTTGACGCCACGGTATATATGCTAGTAAGCATAGAGAGCACCAACTGTCTCAATCCTAGAGGAATTGCATAGTTCATGATCATCATCCTTATCGTAATCATTATCATCGCTATTGTAAAAACTGTCCCAGCTGCTGTGGCCATTAACCCTTCACTCCTGCACCCAGTCCACCAGCACCCTGAATTGTCAAGCATGTTAGCAAAGCAAACACAAAGTGTTTTGACTCCCTCACCTACCTACCAGCTTCATGTTTGGAGAGCTGGCGATTATGGTTCATCGTTTAAAGATCCCAACATCCCCAATCTTTTTGCAGTTATGTCTGATAGGGTCTACCGGGTAGTTTTAGATTTCTCGAGTGCGGTGTAGACATAAGAAATGTGTACTTAACAAAACTACTATAGATCTAACGCACAACAAGATCAAACAAAACAAACAGAACTATAATACAAAATACAACGAGCATAAAGGAAACGGTCCTAAGTGCGATGATCCTAAAATGAATCAGATTTTAATATTCTTTTCGTCTGGTAACAGAACAAAAGATTAAGCCTGCTGTTGCTGACTTCACATTTCAAGAGATTACAAAATAAAACATCTTTCTCGCTTTTTTTCTTGTTGTTGTTGTTTTATTCTTGTTGTTGTTATTTATTGTTGTTGTTATTATTGTCGTTGTTTTGTTGTTGTCTTGTTTGTTATTGTTGATTACAATGGATTCACCAGTGACATTCAAACTGCTTTCCCAGGGACAGCAAATGGCCACCGTGCAGCTTAACCATATCTTTTTCCTGCATGTACATCTGCTTACCCATGGAATTGATTTTGTCACAGGATTTTGCCTGGAATGATTTTATTTGTTACCATGAGAACCTTAATGCCGCTAAGTGCTGATTCCAAGACATTGTCTTATCTCTAATCTAAAGAGACACATAAAATACCATTACCACTGAGTCTGCATGTAGTGGAAGGGGAAGAAAATCACGTTCTGCTCTGTGATCCGAGACCTCCCACCCCCATCCTTTTTTTTCTGTGTGTGTGTGTGTGTGTGTGTGTGTGTGTGTGTGTGTGTGTGTGTGTGTGTGTGTGTGTGTGTGTGTGTGTGTGTGTGTGTGTGTGTGTTTGTGTGTGTGGTGTGTGTGTGTGTGTGTGTTTAAAAATCACTATTGTGAACAGACATTGAATAAAGATTTCATTCCATTCTGTGATCCTCACGTACCCTCCGCTCTGTCTCCGATCCTCTGACTTTTCGCTTTCCACGCACTAAGCTCAATACCTATGGTCCACGAGCCTTCTCTGTTTCTGGTCCACTCTCCTGGAACAAACTTCCTCTCTCAGTCCGTCAGCAACCTACTTTTGTCTCCTTCAAGTCCGCTCTCAAAACCCACCTTTTCTCCTCTGCATAAAATCCTAACCTCACTCAACCCCCCCTCCCCCCTCTGCAGCCTGTCTCCGCTCGGAGGGGAATCACATGGTTATAATATATAATTGTATATGCTATGCTCTCTATAATTTTCCATTGCTTTTATTCTTGCTTTTATTGCTTTTATTCTTTCTCCCCATTTATAGCCATGCGTGTGTGTGTGTGTGTGTGTGTGTGTGTGTGTGTGTGTGTGTGTTTGTGTGTGTGTGCGTGTGTGTGCGTGCGTGCGTGCGTGCGTGCGTGTGTGTCTGCTTCAGCGCTTAGATTTGATTTTATCAAGATTTTGCGCTATATAAAATAAATATTGTAATATTGATCCGAGAGTCTAATTAAGACAGACTAAGGCTTAACTCTTGGAAAACAAAATATACACAGAATGTATGTATTTGTTTGAAAGCATTATTTGTCCACCATCTGCTCTTTGAATGCCCTGTCTTACTTATGACATATAGAAATAGCAATCTCGGTTTTTCATGTAGCCTACTGACTCTAGAGATATCCTTCACAACAAAAATAATGATATCATTTCGGTAGTCCAGCTGATTCTCAGATCCCCTGTTGGCAGATTGTTATGAAGAGTTAATTAATTGTTGTCTGTTGTTGATTGACACTGTTAACTTAATGTTCTGAATTATTAATTGTAATTGTTCCCCTTCTTACATTCAAACTTCCACTACCCCTTCCCATCCCCATCCCCACCCCCACCCCCCACCCCCATCCTTTTTTCCTGTGTGTTGTGTGTGTGTGTGTGTGTGTGTGTGTGTGTGTGTGTGTGTGTGTGTGTGTGTGTGTGTGTGTGTGTGTGTGTGTGTGTGTGTGTGTGTGTGTGTGTGTCTAAAATCACTATTGTGAACAGACATTGAATAAAGATTTCATTCCATTATGTGATCCGAACCTGAGTTTCTTGTGTCTTAACCAGGTGCTTTAACTGCTAGGCCCACGCACTCATAGCAATGCTTTGAATATTTCTTGTTAATTTTGTAACATTGTCTTTTTTTATTTTTCTGTTTTAGCATTGCACTTTGTTGTTTTTTCCCGTATCTTAATATTTTCTGCCATGCAACGAAAGCGAAATGTTTTATCTTCCTCTTGTTAATTTCATTGAAGGAAGCTTAGGGTTGGCTAATAGCTTTCAAGTCAGCACGAACGTCCAGCAGGAATTAGCCGGCACTATTTTTGCTTTTCTGTAGGCGTGAACATCTCTCCAATGGAACGTGAGAATTTGGGGTCCTGAGCGTCATGCAATGTTTTCTGATTGATTTAATGATTTAAGTTTTATAAAAAGAAAGTTGCTGATTTAAAGTTTTGTGTTAAAAAGTGAAACTTAAAGTTTGAACATAATCAAATTTGAAAGGTTGCTCTAACATTTCCTTGCTTTCATAAAGATGACATTGCGTGTTATGTTTTTTCTGATCAAATTACATGTTGTAATTACTTGCTCCAACCTCGCCACTTTATTGTTTTAAATGAATGGTGGTTTTGTGACATTTTTTCTCATTAAGACATGCCTTATCACGAATTGCTTTAAGAAAACACTCCACTACTTTAAGATACATAACTTGGTGACAAGCTTTTCTTTTATTCAGACATCTATTGTAATTTGTGACATCCCCTATGAAAGAAATGCTTGTGTGACCTATCGCCCCGCCCTAAAACATGTCTGTAGTTTGCAATTCAATCATGCAGACCTTTTTCGTATTTCAACTGTCTGACACACCAAAGAACATGTCTGCACTTAGTTTTTGGTTTTAAATCAGTAGCTTACTCTGCGGTGCAGAATTTGTCTGATGTGAAAGAAAATGAATGTAGTGGTGCCATTTATTTAAAACTAACACAAATGACTTTAAAACTGTTTCAGTAGTCAGTAAAGAAGAATGTCGAATCGTTTTATTGTTTGTGTGTTCTCTGTTTCGTTGTTGGTTTGTTCGTCTCAGATTTAGTTTTGCCTTTTGTGTTGTGCTTTACGTTAGTACCTTACTTTGGGACAGTTATAAATTTGCACGTCATTTACGTCTTGACTTGCTCATTGTTTGTTTAATTTTGTTTTATTACTACAGCATCAGTCTTCATCACAGAGATCCGAATTCCGTAATATGTTTTTGTTCCTGATCTTACAGCACTTCTTATACTCTCGCCTTCCCATTTTTCATTCTTCTATTAAATTATCTTTCAATATCCCTGGCGGACACCAGAATCTATAGAACTCATTGAAATTCTTATCACACCTGTCGCAGATTACTGCGGGCATTCACATGTCTGCAGGAAATATTTGGAAACAAAGAGGATGGAGAAAGTCAAGAAGGCGGAGGGTCTGAGTGGCTACAATATTAGTACGGCTGGTTAGAGTACTATACTGAGAACACAGGAGTCGTGAGTTCAAACCTAAAGCAGGTGACAGTGCTTATGTAGGTTAGCTGGGTATATTGATAAAGCCATGGATATAATATTTGATATCTCTAGTTCTGTTCCAGCCTGATTGATAAACATGAACCCTATTTACTGCTTATCTTAATGCTCCAATCATTCGGGTGGTGTCAAATTCATCATTACTTTGTGCCCTGCCACATGGTGCTGGCGATGATGGCTCTCCATACGAATCTATCCCTTGTCGCCGCAAGCACATCTTCCACCCTCTCTGTCCTCAGTCACTGGGTCTACCTGGTGCTCTCTTTCCCTCCAGTTTTCCTGTTGTGACTTGGTGCTCTAATTGTGACTAGGTGTCAGATTACTGTTTTGTAAATCCCGTTTGCCCCCATCCCATTTTCAAGGGATTTGTGCAACCTCAAGGAGAGCGTATAAGGAATTGTTGAAGTGCGATATATCTTCCTGTAACAAATACCACACTCTAAACCCTACCACATGTTCTTTTCTGTTTTTATCACAAGTATGTAATGTTCCATCCAACTAATATTCAACCTCTCATTGTCTGTTCTCTCCAGCTTATTTTGCACGCTAGAAAACCTGGAAACATAATTGACATTGTTTGAAGATGGTATCGGACGCGTCTGTCAACATGAAGATGAATTATTCCCATGATTATGTGTTTTGTCACTAGTACACATGATGTACAAAGAAGCAGTGAAAAAAGAAGACGAAATAGGCGATCGCTATTTCCTTTTTGTCTCCCACCAAACAGGTAACTGTTTCTGCAATGAATTACAGACATAATATGTTTGGCTAAGTTCCAGCCATTCACACCTCTTGCACTTATCTGCAGCAAGTAAATCGTGCAAACATTGCGGCTGTGACATTTGTCATGCTCCAAATTTATACAGAAGGATAATGCAAAGGATCAAATAAAGTAGTAGTAAAATAACCATAAACAACAAGATTTGGAGGGTGTAGGCAGTAGAAGAGAGAGCTAAAGAGTGCACAGACTTCAAAAACTAGCAGCTGATTTGAAGAACTGTCTCTCCGTTTAGTACATATGTGGGGATTTTTTTTCTAAAACAAACGAGACAAACAATACAAAAACATGATGCTTGTAACTGAAATATTTCGCATGCGAATGAATAGAATTTCCGTACAATTATACGCACAGTGAAAAAAAAATCCACCGAATTGGTTAACCGAAATGTTCCACGCATCTGTATTTTTTTATCAAAATTAAATCTACGTTATTGTATATTTCAGCATAAAGATCGCTTTTGGCATACGGTGGTGAGTTTATATTTCGGCAATGAACTTAGTATTGTTCAGAAGAAGAAGAAGAAATGACAAAGGGACAGTGAGGTATACACACACGCACTATACACACATGCACACACAAACACACACACACACACACACACACACACACACACAACTCTCTCTCTCTCTCTCTCTCTCTCTTTCTCTTACACACACTCTTACACTCACACTACATACACACAAACACAATTACAAACACACACACACAAACATACCCACACACACACTCGCACACACACACGCACACCACACACACACACACACACACACACACACACACACACACACACACACAACACACACACACACACACACACACACACACACACACACACACACACAGAATAATTATCGTCTAATATCACTCATAGTAAAAAGACGTTAAATCAAAAAACGAACGAACACACACAGAGATACACACAAACTCTCTCTCTGTCACATACACACACACACTCACACCCACACACACACACACACACACACACACACACACACACACACACACACACACACACACACACACACACACACACACACATTCACACACACACGCACACACAAAGTCATGCAACAAACGTTCTATAAATGATCAAAGAAGTCGCACCTTGTGAGAAAATGTCACCTCAATCCCAGAGGCTCAGAGATTAGCACTTCACCAACATTTCTACAGGAGGTGAGTGGGAGCTGAACAGGATGGATAGTGTTGTGCATGATGGACAAGAGTGGGAGCTGAACAGGATAGATGGTGTTGTGCATGATGGACAAGTGTGGGAGCTGAACAGGATGGATGGTGTTGTGTATGATGGACAAGTGTGGGAGCTGAACAGGATGGATAGTGTTGTGTATGATGGACAAGAGTGGGAGCTGAACAGGATGGATGGTGTTGTGTATGATGGACAATAATGGGAGCTGAACAGGATGGATAGTGTTGTGTATGATGGACAAAGTGGGAGCTGAACAGGATGGATGTGTTGTGTATGATGGACAAGAGTGGTGAGCTGAACAGGATGGATGGTGATTGTGTATGATGGACAATAGTGGGAGCTGAACAGGATGGATGGTGTTGTGTATGATGGACAAGAGTGGGAGCTGAACAGGATGGATAGTGTTGTGTATGATGGACAATAGTGGGAGTGAACAGGATGATGGTTTGTGTATGATGGACAATAGTGGGAGCTGAACAGGATGGATGGTGTTGTGTATGATGGACAATTGGAGAAACACAGGTTTCTTGCTTCCAGCATTTCTGGTTTGTGTATATAGATGAATTTATGTGGTGTGACACGATCTGGTTTGTTGTGATATGTGTTAAATTGATGACTTGTTTGCTGGCTACAACAGATCGATGAGTCCTCAACACAGAATTGACATGAACACAAACTACACACACTAGAGTGTGGAGAGAGACAAATGGAGAGAAAGGATGGAGAGTGAGATGGAGAGGGAGAGATGAAGAGATGGAGTGATACGCACAATGACAAACACACACATATATATTATTATATGATATATATAATAGATAATACAATAACACACAGACACAAATACATACACACAATACACACACACATTCACACCACACACAATACAACACACTATCACATAAACACGCACACTCACGCACACATTTCTCACCCACCACACACACACACACACACACAACACACACACACACACACACGACATGCCACACACACAATGCACACACACACATGCCACAACATCATACTGACACACACAATACACATCATGCACAACTCTTACACACACACCAACTACACACACACACAACACACATTACACACACAACACAGCACACACACATACACACTCATTCACACTACATCGCACACACACAGACAAACAACAACATCAATACATGACAAACAAACAAACAAATAAACAAACAAATACAAACAAGCAAACGTATATAAATAATCAAAGTATACAATGAATGCCCTTGTGAGAAAATGTCACCTCAATCCAGAGGTCTCAGAGCTAGCACTTCACCACATTTCTGCAGGAGGTGAGTGGGAGCTGAACAGGATGGATAGTGTTGTGTATGATGGACAATAGTGGGAGCTGAACAGGATGGATAGTGTGTGTGCATGATGGAAAAGAGTGGGAGCTGAACAGGATGGATGGTGTTGTGATGATGGACAAGAGTGGGAGCTGAACAGGATGGATAGTGTTGTGTATGATGGACAAGAGTGGGAGCTGAACAGATGGATGGTGTTGTGTATGATGGACAATAGTGGGAGCTGAACAGGATGGATATGATGTTGTGTATGATGGACAAGAGTGGGAGCTGAACAGGATGGATAGTGTTGTGTATGATGGACAAGAGTGGGAGCTGAACAGGATGGATGGTGTTGTGAATGATGGACAAGAGTGGGAGCTGAACAGGATGGATGTGTTGTGTATGATGGATAAGAGTGGGAGCTGAACAGGATGGATGTGTTGTGTATGATGGATAGAGTGGGAGCTGAACAGGATATATGGTATTGTGTATGATGGACAATAGTGGGAGTGAACAGGATGGATGGTGTTGTGTAGATGGACAATTGTGAACAACACAGTTTCCTTGCTTCCAGCATTTCTGGTTTGTTATAGAAATGTTTTTGTGTTGTCACGTCTGTTCGTGCCTTGTATGTATATTTAAATTTATGACTTGTTTGCTGGCTTCAACAGAATCGATTAGTCTCATACACACACAGACACAGACAGACACACAAACACACACACACTAACAAGAGAGAGAGAGAGAGAGAGAGAACTGAAGGAGGAGAGAGACGAGATGATACGTAGCACACACACACACATCACACAACAATATATATAATATATTATATATAAAATATATATTACACATACACAACACCACACAGTCACAGAACACACACCACACACAATACACACACACATTTACACACACACAAATACACACACATACACATAAACACGCACACACACGCACACATTCTTCCACATCACACACAACACAACAACACACTACACACACACAAATGCACACACATTCACACACGCACAATACACTCACAAACTGCACATACACACACACACACACAAACACACTCACTCACACACTCTACACACACACTCACAATTCTTACACACACCACACACACACACACATCACACACCACACACACACACACACACACACACACACACACACACACAACACACACACACACACACTCATTCACCCACTCACACTCGCACACACACAAACACTAACAGAACAAATAACAAACAAACAAACTAAACAAACAAACAACAATAAATCAACAATTCATACAGCAAACGTTATATATTTATCAATGAAAATCACCTATGTGAGAAAATGTACCTAATCCAGAGCTAGGAGGCTGGCATTCACCATAGCATTTTGCAGGATGAATGTTGGAGCTGAAACAGGATGGATAGTGTTATGTATGATGGACAAGAGTGGGAGCTGAACAGGATGAATAGTGTGTTGTGCATGATGGACAAGAGTGGGAGCTGAACAGGATGGATAGTGTTGTGCATGATGGACAAGTGTGGGAGCTGAACAGGATGGATGGTGTTGTGTATGATGGACAATAGTGGGAGCTGAACAGGATGGATGGTGTTGTGTATGATGGACAATAATGGGAGCTGAACAGGATGGATAGTGTTGTGCATGATGGACAAGTGTGGGAGCTGAACAGGATGGATGGTGTTGTGTATGATGGACAATAGTGGGAGCTGAACAGGATGGTGTTGTGTTATGATGGACAATAGTGGGAGCTGAACAGGATGGTATTGTGTATGATGGACAATAGTGGGAGCTGAACAGGATGGTGTTGTGTATGATGGACAATAGTGGGAGCTGAACAGGATGGATGGTGTTGTGTATGATGGACAATAGTGGGAGCTGAACAGGATGGATAGTGTTGTGTATGATGGACAATAGTGGGAGTTGAACAGGATGGATGGGTTGTGTATGATGGACAATAGTGGGAGTTGAACAGGATAGTGTTGTGTATGATGGACAATAGTGGGAGTTGAACAGGATGGTGTTGTGTATGATGGACAATAGTGGGAGCTGAACAGGATGGTGTTGTGTATGATGGACAATAGTGGGAGTTGAACAGGATGGTGTTGTGTATGATGGACAATAGTGGGAGCTGAACAGGATGGTGTTGTGTATGATGGACAATAGTGGGAGCTGAACAGGATGGATGGTGTT
>JAPXFY010000017.1:3414776-3417276 GCA_030674185.1 Monoplex corrugatus | reverse complement strand
TGGTTGATATAAAAACATAGCTTTAAACAGACATGTTATATGCTGTCCTATCTGTTGCACCTCTCCTCCATCACTCCATCCACGAGGCTCATTTCAGGGTTGTAACACTGCTCAAAGCTGACCACAAGTTACGGTCACCATGAGGGCGGGGCATGAACGGCTAAACAGTGTGGGACAGATTTTCACAGTATCATCGTGATTACTTTCTTTACAAGTTTCGTCTGTCTGTCTGAGTGACTGTCTGCTGTCTCTCTGTCTGGCTGGTTGACAGGCTACCTCTTTCTCTCTTTCTCTCTTAATCTCTGTCTGTCTGTCTGTCTGTCTGTCTGTCTCTCTGTCTCTTTGTCTGTCTCTGTCCGTGTGTGTGTGTGTGTGTGTGTGCCTCTCTCTCTCTCTCTGTCTGTCTCTCTGTCTTCTCTCTCCATGTGTGTGTGTATGTGTGTGTGTCTCTCTCTGTGTCTGTCTTTCTCTCTCTCTGTCTCTCTGTCTGTCTGTTTCTCTCCCTGTGTGAGTCTCTATGTCTGTCTGTCTGTCTCCCTTTCTTTGTATGCATGGCCTGTGCTTGCGCGCGCGCGCGTGTGTGTATCAGTGTGTGTTTGTACGTGTGTGTGTGCGTGTGTATGTGTGTGTGTGTGTGTGTGTGTGTGCATGCGTGTGTCTTTGTATGTATGTTTGTGTGTGTGTGTTTGTGTCAATGCGTGTATGTGCACGCACACGCACGTGTATATACGTGCGTCTGTGCACGCGTCTGTATCTGCGCGTGTGAGCTGCTGGTTCCATGCCCCCCTATCTATTCGTTTTCCGTAATCTTTTCGTTTTCCATATTCCTGACCCACCTACCTCTGAAACCTAGAATGCCGTGTCTGTTCTGTATAAGCCGTTCCGATCACGGAAGGGGAAATGAGATATGCAGATACGGTGATGGCAGTGCCGCATAAGTCAGGCAACTGGAATGCTGAAACGAACACCGTGGGACGTCCGTCATGAATTTTCATCACCTTCAAAAGCAGGAAGAATCGCAGCCAGATGCAGAAGCCAACGAGGTTAGGCTTTATGCAAAGAGAGAACAGCGCCATCTTGAACAATATGGAAATTCTCTGTATACAGAGGGGAGAGGCCTTGTGGTTCCAGCACCTTCCGTAGGACAACAGAAGCCTGGGTTCGAATTACGATCGGATATTTTATTTTTTATTTTTTATCTCACTCCAATTATATATACAATAGCATGTAATATGAATAATAATTATGACATGATGATAAGATGATTTTGATGATAATATAATACTGACAGATAAGAAATCAGGGCAGACCACCTACCTCTTATATGAACGACATTACCGACATCAGCCGTTTGAAGGTCTACGAAGTAGCATCATCATCATCATCAGGTGCCTTGCCGCATGGCGTTGGCGATTAAGGACTTCCATCTGTCTCTATCACTTGTTGCCTCAAGCATCTCTTCCACCCTCCTTGTCTCCAGCCACTCTGCAAGTCCGTCTAGTATCTTCTCCCTGGGTCTACCCGGTGCTCTCTTTCCCTCCAGCTTTCCCGTTGTGACCAGGTGCCCCAATTCCCCTTTCCTCATAAAATGGCCTATGAATGTTGCCTGTCTTTTCCTAATCTTCCTTATGAATGATCTACTTGTGTCTGCCTCCATCAAGACTGTCTCGTTTGTTTTCTTTGCTGTCCATGGAACTCTCAACATTCTTCTGAGAAACCACATCTCGGCTGCCTCAATCTTATTCTGGCTACGAAGTAGCATACAGACGTTAAAACCGGAGTGAATGGAGGACCTTTAACCTGTGCGTACATTCTTGAAGAACTCGAACACGCACACACACACACACACACACACACACACACACACACACACACACACACACACACACACACACACACACACAAACACACACACACACACACACATACACACACACACACAAACACTCACACACACACACATACACACACACACACACACACGCACACACACACACAACGCACACACACACACACACAATACAGACACAAGACCTGACTTAATTACTGAGGCAAATCATCTTATACATCGTTTAAGGACAAAAGGTATAGATATCAGTTTATGCTGGGTGCCTTCTCACGTTGGTCTTCATGGCAACGAAGTAGTAGACAGAGCAGCTAAGCAAGGTGCACACAACACTGATAATACTATAGAATTACGTATTAAAACTTCCGTAAAAGAAGCTTGCGGCTTGCTAGAATCAGCCTCATGGATTCGATTTCATGAACATTTCAATGAAAAGTTTGTGACACAACAAATGATAACACTTTCATTTCAAAATGTATGTAAAAAATTGCAGTATTCTTCTATATATCATTCGAGATCGATTGTTGCTGTTCATTTTCGTATTCAGCTAAACGCGTTGAAACAAAATATTGTAAAAATATCAAGTGTATTTGCGGAGAACAATTCACACTGTTTCACTGTTTATTTTACTGCAAAACGCTACGTTCGTTTTTA
>JAPXFY010000017.1:3397276-3407276 GCA_030674185.1 Monoplex corrugatus | reverse complement strand
GATGTTATTACATACTACAGCCATTTTAAGTGACCTTCCCACACAATACAGAACACAGTAACAACAACAACAGGTGTAGATGTTATTACATACTACAGCCAGTTTAAGTGACCTTCCCACACAATACAGAACACAGTAACAACAACAACAGGTGTAGATGTTATTACATACTACAGCCATTTTAAGTGACCTTCCCACACAACACTGAAGACAGTAACAACAACATGTGTAGATGTTATCACATACTACAGCCATTTTAAGTGACCTTCCCACACAATACAGAACACAGTAACAACAACAACAGGTGTAAATGTTATCACATACTAACATAGTAACAACAACATGTGTAGATGTTATTACATACTTCAGCCAGTGACCTTCCCACACAATACAGAAAACAGTAACAACAACAATAACAGGTGTAGATGTTATTACATACTTCAGCCATTTTAAGTGACCTTCCCACACAATACTGAAGACAGTTACAGAAATTGCTCGACTGTTACAGCCTGTAACATTCTTCATCTCATCGCAACAATCTTCGTAAACAATTTGTTGTTCTGTCAATCGAAATATCTTATTAGCACAACAATTCAAATAAAAATTGCACAATGTTAAAAGATCAGTCAAACAGAATGTCACCAGGAGCAGATCTCTACATCTGACAAAATCTTGATTACTATCTGTATTTTACTAAGCAGAGAGAGAAACTGTCACCACACTAACAGTTTCTGACATCATGTTCATGAATACTCTGCTGCAACACTGATTGCTACAGTTGTGAATATCTTAGAGCGAACGTGTGTTTTATGTTGATTAAATTCAATGGACATTGCAATCTTCTTCGATTCTTAGGCTACATGTGGAAGTCGTGCCAGTGTAAGATTTTGTTTGTTTGTTGCAATATTATTCGATTCTTAGGCTACATATGGAAGTAGCACCAGTGTAAGATTCTTCACAATGCAGAAATGCACTTAGTTTAAAACAACCACGGTGAAAAATTCAAAACAATCCTTGCTGTTTTACTCAGTATGTCAACGCTACCTCTGTCTACAATGAACAACAGCAGTGTTGTCTCTGTTCCTGAAGGATGTGTGATGAAACAGGTGTCCCAGTTTGTCCCATGGGACAATGAGCACAATCTGGTCTCCAAACAAGCTGAAACCATTACTAACATTCTCTTCACAGGAATTTTCCTACCGCTGTTATTTCTTGTGTCCTTTCCGGCAAACATACTGAACATGGTGGTGTTTTATAAACACGGGCTGAAGGAAAGAATCAACGTGTGTCTCTTCACTCTGTCTTTGTTGGATTGTCTGTTTGTTTCTGTGGCTTACGGTTATAGCAGTGATGTTCTGTACATGTTTGCCATTGGAAAAGGGGGTGAGATTGGACCTGCAAGTATTTTCTTTGTTCAATATCATTTGGTTGGTTTACATGCTCTAAGCCCGGCATCTCAAATGGTATCTGCAGTCATCGCTTTTGAAAGGTGCTTAGGCATTACTAAGCCTCTGCTGGTAAAAACTTTGATGTCGAGAAAGAATACTGGTATGCTGTTATGCGTTCTTATTTTCGTAATTTTAGGAAGTCTTGGCTTTCTCGTTGAGCAACGTTACAATGTGATATGTATTTTTGATCCGAGAGACGATAGTACTTTCTTCACAATGTATCCAAATGAGTTTTATTTTCGTAACAAGGATATAATTGAGTTTCTGTATAGTATCGTGTACGGTTTATTCCTGTATGGATTCTGTTTTTCTTTTGTGACTGTGTGCACTACTGTTACTGTGGTCAAAATGAAGAAACTGTCACGATGGCGGGATTCAGTATCATCAGCTTCTCATTCTCTCACCTCTCGAGATTTAGCGGTAACCCGTATGATTGTAGGAACTTCCATTTTATTTATTCTTTGCTGTTTGCCGACATTTCTGGTCCACACCGCTCTTCTTGTCGTTCCTGATTTGACACTCGGAGGACGATACAATAACTTGTTCCTCGTACTCATCAGATTTTACTAGTTAACAACATCAATGAACAGCACTTTCAACTTTTTCATCTATTACATCTATGGAAGTAAGTTTCGAGAAACATTGCATCACTTGTTTTCATGGTGAATTTGTTGTACTGAAACAACAGAGCCTTAAACGTTGACATCTGGTACTTTAGATACAAAAATAGTAGATACATATGAAATATGTAGTATTTAGCACAACCACATGGCAGAAAATACCGTAATCAATTAATATTTGATAATTCTTCTTTTATAATAATAATAATTACAATATTTATATAGCGCAAAATCTTGACAAAATCAAATCTAAGCGCTGAAACACACACACACGCACGCCCGCACACACACGCACCCACGCACACACACACACACACACACACACACACACACACACACACACACACACACACACACACACACTACACACATACACACACACACACACACACACACATGGCTATAAATGGGGAGAAATAATAAAAACAATGGAAAATTATAGAGAGCATATTATATACAATTATATATTGCAATGTGATTCCCCTCCGAGTGGAGACAGGCTGCAGAGGGGATTGAGTGAGGTCAGGATTTTATGCAGAGGAGAAAAGGTGAGTTTTGAGAGCGGACTTGAAGGAGACAAAAGTAGGTTGCTGACGGACTGAGAGAGGAAGTTTGTTCCAGGAGAGCGGACCAGAAACAGAGAAGGCTCGTGGACCATAGGTATTGAGCTTAGTGCGTTGAAAGCGAAAAGTCAGAGGATCGGAGGCAGAGCGGAGGGTACGTGAGGGAACGTAGATCTCAAGTAGGCTTGACAGGTAATTGGGGGCTGCGTTATTGAGGCTTTTGTAGCACATGGTGTCTAGCTTGTACTGTATGCGCTTTGATACAGGGAGCCAGTGAAGTTGTGCCAGGAGAGGAGATATGTGGTCAGCTTTTTTCTTTTTGAGTACAAGTCGTACAGCATTGTTTTGAATGCGCTGTATGATGTGAGTGGTAGAGGCAGGAAGACCAGACAGGAGTGAATTGCAATAGTCAATGCGGGACATTATGAAGGAGAGAACGAGTTTTGCAGTTGTTTCCACAGAGAGATACTTCCTGATCAGGCTTATACCTGGCGTATCTCATTCAGGACGTAGCCGATCATGCCCCGCCATTCACGTCTGTCTTCTGTTCTTCTGACAACATCATTGTCGCTGGAATCACTGCTTGTTGCTGTACACAGACTCCAGACATACGTAGTTCTTTGTCTCCTTGTCTCCCTCGGTCTCTAGCGCCATTTATTGTTCAAGAGTGTTGTCTGTACACGTGAACAAAAACAATTCATTTCTCTTTTTCTTATCGTCCTTTAAAAGGTTTCTTTTTTCCCCACTTTCTTGAGTACATTTTCATTTGACATCTTGGCTGTCCACGATATTTTAAGCAGTCTTCTGTATATCCACATCTCTGTTGCTTCCAGCTTGTCCTCTGATTCCTTTAGTAATGTCCAAGATTCATAACCATACAAGATAGAGTAGACTCTAACGTTCACTGGAGACATCTTGGTGCGCGTGGATTATCTGGAATTCATTAATAAATTCTTTAGTGATCTAAAGGTTCCTTTAGCTTTTTCGCAGTGATATCTCTTGGCATCTAAAGTCATCATACTTTGAAGATATTTGAATTTGTATACTTACTTGATGATGTTCTCCCTATCAGTAGTTAGGTTTAAAGGTGCACTTTCTTCTATGTTTGGATACTACCATGTATTCTGTCTTTTTCACATTCATACGTAATCCTTTATTTAATAATTACATAAGAAAGAAAAAGCGTGGATGGTGTCCTTCAACTGTCTATACTGTATACATTTGATAGTTTAATAAGAACACGTTTTTTAACAGTCAGCGATGGAACAGACAGCATCTACTAAATGCATTTTGATGAAGAAAACAACACGACGGTCAAGCTCCCTTTTACATAAACGAACGCACGGGCGCGCGCGCGCACACACACACACACACACTTACACACACACACACACACACACACACACACACACACACACACACACACACACACACACGTACACTTACACAAACTCAATCTCACTCTCTCCCTGTCTATCTGTCTTTTGTCTCTCTCTCTCTGTCTGTCTGTTTCTATGTCTGTCTGTCTGTCTGTCTGTCTCTCTGTCTGTCTCTCTCTCTCCCTTGGAGTTGCGAACTGAACTCAGTGGAGTGCAGACGTGTTTTCGTTGCTCTGCTTGTGGCTCGATGAACAGCTGTTTTGAAAAGTCAAGTAAACTGTAGCAAAGAAGAGGTTTCGCTGTTGTTGTTGTTTTTCCCCGGCATTCGTAAAAGTCCTTGGTGTAGACAGCGATCATGGCTCAACACGGGTATACAACACCAGATGCCAGTATAATGCAACTGATAGACTGGAGATTTACACAAATCCAGCAAGGGCTACATTCGCATGCAGCCACAATCAAGAGACTCGTGGACGACAAGTTCAGTGCCTTAGAGGATAACTTATCACAGTTCTTTGAGGATGTTCATAAACTAAAGGAATGTGTTCAAACAAATAAAGAAGAAATAGATGACCTCAGAGAATTCAACACAACAATGACGGACAGACTGGATAATCTGGAAAGAAAGCTAGAGTCCACGGAGCAAGATTTGATTTTGTCAAGATTTTGCGCTATATAAATAAAATATATTATTATTATTATGTCAAGAGGTGCAAGTTTTGTTCATCAATGTGGAAGAGTATTCTTGGGAGGACAGTTACTCTACTACTGAGATAATCACAGACATTTTGAATAACCATGCAACCAAACCCAACTGGCATCAAGAGGACATTGCAAGTGCTGTCAGACTTGGAAAACATCGTACCTCTGGTAGCAATCCCCGTCCCATTTTAGTTCAGTTCTGCCGGTGGACGGACAAAATGGCTGTTTTAGGAAACAAAGAACTCAGAGACAACCTTAGGGAAAGCGGGATCGAGATAGCGTCTGACCTCACCTCGCGGCAGAGGCAAATGGTCGAGATCCATCGTGGGCGTGGTAAAATCGCATACATTTACAACGGAAAACTGCGTGTGAGGGACAGACAACAATCATATTACGACTATGATAACGGTCATGACTACCCTTCAGTTGCCCCCCACTTTGACGAACATTGGCCACATGTTCAGGACAACAGACAATCTGTGCATGATGACAAAAGAAATGAACATCTTCACCACAGATATTCCTCAAAGAACAAATTTGGACGTCACCACAGAAACCAGAGCATAAGGCGTCACACAGTTTCTATGCATGAAGACAACCTGGACCACTGGGAGACAGGACAATCTTATACAAAAGACCAACAATACCACTATGAGACCAACAGGAATCCGCACA
This sequence comes from Monoplex corrugatus, assembly GCA_030674185.1. Taxonomy (NCBI): domain Eukaryota; kingdom Metazoa; phylum Mollusca; class Gastropoda; order Littorinimorpha; family Ranellidae; genus Monoplex; species Monoplex corrugatus. The sequence continues at coordinate 3,401,889 of JAPXFY010000017.1, read as the reverse complement.
GATCCAGCAGAGATCATGCTGATGTAGGAGCTGTCCACGTCGTCAGGGCGCACACAGAGGAGACTAGAGGAAGAACTCATAAAAGCTTTGAACGCCTGGATCGTGACAGGAGTAAATCCAGACCACTAGTCCCTGGTCCATACTCATATAGCGAAGTGACCAGACGACCAGCATCGAAACATAGAAGGTTTGTCTTCCTGAAAGAAAATACTGGCAGGGATCATTCAGTTCCACCTAAATCAAACAGAGTCAGTGCCAAACGGATGTATGGACATCAGCGGGATATAGAGCAGACAGTTGCCCCTTCCCAACGCCACGACACCTGTGCTCAGGACAGACGTAGCAGGATAGACTCGGTGATCCCTTCCCCAAATGATGACTCTTGTCCTCACGTTAAACGAAGCAGGAAAGACCCAGTGGCCCCTTCCGCATGTGATGGCCCATGTACTTATGACATTTGCAAAAGCATGGAACTCAGTGGCCCCTCCCCCACATGATGACCCTTGTGAGGAAGTCAGCCATGACACAAACATGACGTCCACGAAATCCAGCCTAGTGATCAAAGTGACGATCACACCGATGTCAGTGACAAGGACACCTGTATCAGTGGTGCGGAAATGGAAAATATGGGTGAGGTCTTAGCTGAAGATGTGTGTGAAGCGACCAAAGAATTGGGTAAATAAATATTGAGAATGTGAGTACCGATGAGGTCACTGTGCTCAGTGTCAGAACAAAGTCGGCTGATCACACTAACGTTGTGGCACACACCTCAGATCAAGCATTAAATGATACACACACGATAACACAAAACGCGAACGCCAAAAGCTTGTCAGACTCGCATGCTGACAATCTAGTTCTAGATTCTGATGATCTAGACACAAACCAGAGCATACAGACACCTTCTGTCACCCATGCTCTGCGACCTAGACGTGCTGCCTCCCACACACGGATAGACAGTAAGAGCAGTGGCCATGCTCCACCAAGGTCTAGCAGTCAGAGCAAAATTACTGATTCGTTTAAGAAAACGCAGGCTAAAGATCTGCCAAAAACAAGAAGCAGGTCCCAATCTTCTGAAACCAAACCCAGTGTGAGTGAGGCCTCAGGTACTAACAGATAGGATATCGGACGGGCCACAATATCAGGTAGAGCCTGTACGATCTGCCACAGGCGACGACAGTTATATTTGGAATCAGAACACAACACCACCATCGGAATCCAAATGTGCTTTGCGTGTAAATACTGCAAATAAATTACATGTTAGTTTCCTTAATTATAATGTAAATGGCCTTTTGGAAAAACTAGAAAATAATGATTTTGCCAATTTTCTTCTCACTTATGACTTTATATGTTTGACAGAAACATTTGTTGCTACTGACTTTGAATCACCACTTTTCAGTGACTTTGTAGTGTTCACGTCTAAAGCCAAGAAGCTGTCTCATCAAGGGAGATATTCTGGGGGTGTTATCGCAATGGTAAGGAAATCACATTCTCGTTTTGTTGAGCAAATCCCAATAGAAACTGAAACACTTTAACTATAAAAATCCACAAAGACCTGTTTTCTGTAGACAGAAACATACTGTGGATTTGTACATGTACTTTTCCTCCGTGTGATTCTGTCTATGGAATAACCAGGAAGGCGCATATAGTATTGAAGTGCTGGAGCAATGCATTTCAGATCTATATGACTTGTGTGGTGATTCTTTTTTATTGGTAAATGGGGATTTAAACGCGAGAACAGCGAATACTAATTACAGTTTTAGTGGAGAGGTCGATGATTTCGATGTGAATATTTATACCGAGAACAGATTTCCCAGAATTTCACAGGACAAAAACACAAATAAATTTGGTTGTCAGCTGATTGAGTTATGTAATATGTTTGAATGTATGATTTTAAACGGATTGCGTGAAACGGATTTTGACGATGGATGTACATATATTGCATCCGCTGGGACTAGCACAGTAGACTATTTCATTACTTCCATTGATTTGTTTTCATCTATACACATCAAATCAATTGTTGTTGAGAACATGATGGATTCTGATCACCTACCAGTTGTTTTGATGGTTGAAATTAAAAGTGATATCGTTGAGGCTGGTCATGGTAAAACAAGTCAACCCAAAAACGAGGTTTGTGAGAAATTTATTTGGAAACATGAACTGGAAGCCGAGTTCCACAAAACTTTGAAAAGCAGTGTATTCAAGACAGACTTACTTTGGCCACAAATACTCTACGTTGCGATGTGGATAGTGGTTTGAATACTTTTGTACAATGTCTGAAAGATGCCAGTGCCTGTATTATAAAACGTATAAAGTTAACTGGAACAAAAGATCAGAATGGTTTGACAAGGACTGTCAGCAAGCAAAAAAGGAAACAAGGCGTAAACTAAATTATTTTAGAAACTAGGAAGGAAGAAGATAGAATTTCATATGTGGAAGAGAGGAAAACGTACAGACGTTTACTAAAGACAAAGAGACAAGCATTTATGAAACAGAAAGCAGATTCGCTAACCATGGAAACTGACTAATTCATCACAGTTCTGGAAACTGCTGAGAAGTATGGGTTGTGGAAACAAAGACAAAGTCTCAAATGATATTGATATTAATGTCTGGTTCGAGCACTTCAAGAATATTTTTCAAAATTATGGGGGACATGTTGGTGAACATTGTGATATTGAGGATAGATCTATCTGAGGAAAGGAAGCATACTCTAAATAGAGATATATCTGAAGAATAGGTTAAACGAGCAGTTGGTAAACTTAAGACTGGTAAAGCAAGCGGAATTGACAACGTTTCAGCTGAAATGTTAAAAAATGGGGGAAAAGATGTGAAAGCTTTTCTAACAAAACTTTTAAAATAATTTTTGACTCGGGGATATATCCAAAAGAGTGGTCCAAAACCATTATCATCCCCATTTTCAAGAAAGGGGATCCTGAAAATGCAGATAATTATAGAGGTATATCTTTATTAAGCATGATATCTAAATGTTACACAACAATACTGAACATGAGATTATACACCTGGTTAGAAGCTAAAAATTTGATCTCAGAGAGCCAGGCAGGTTTTCATAATAGATACTCAACTGTTGATCATACATTCACACTACATGCTATCATTCAGAAATGCATGCACAAGAAAGGGATGAAATTATATGTTGCTTTCGTTGACTTTAAAAAGGTTTTCGATTCTGTCAGACATGATAAACTCCTTCATTGTATTAGAAATGAGGTTGTTAAAGGGAAATTTCTCGCGCCATTACTGGCAATGTACAAGTCATTGGTGTCATGTATCCGAGTTAACGATAAATTTTCAGAGATGTTTCAATGTCCGGTTGGAGTAAGACAAGGTTGTGTCTTGAGTCCTACATTGTTTTCGATATTTATAAATCAGTTAGCAAATTGTATGGGTGACAAAGGAAAGCATGGCATCCAATTACTACCTGGGATGTTGGAAATATTTGTTTTACTCTTTGCAGATGATGTGGTACTTTTCTCAACTACACCAAATGGTTTACAGAATCAGCTGAACGTTTTAAGTACGTGTTGTAACAACATAAAATTAAAAGTAAATATTGACAAAATGAAGGTCATGGTTTTTAGAAACGGAAGGTTCCTCGGAAAACGTGAAAAATGGTCATATGAAGAAAATAAGTTGGAAGTGGTGAATAATTATTGCTATTCAGGTTTTAATTTCACGACAATGGTAAGTGTCAAAAAAGGTACTGCACATTTAGCAACCAAGGGGAAGAAAGCTGTCATACAGCTAAATAGGGTTCTCCAAAAATTCAAGGAAATGGATACTTTCTTTAAAATATTTGACGTAAAGGTACAACCCATTCTGTTGTACGCATCAGAAGTATGGGGATTAAAACGAATGGAACACATAGAAAAGGTACATATGATGGCGTGTAAAAGATTTTTAGGCGTGCCTGTTAAGACACCAAACAAGATGGTGTACGCTGATCTGGGAAGATATCCATTATTCGTTAACTCTGTGGTCGTATGCTTAAAGATATTGGTTTAAATTGCTACAAATGAGTACCGAAAGATTTCCGCATAAAGTTTACCAAATGCTTCTGGAATTAGATAGAAATGGAAAGGATTGTTGGGCATCAGAGGTAAGAAAAATCCTGTGTGATACAGGTTTCAACATTGTATGGCTACAACAGGGAGCAGGGGATGTAAAATTATTTTTAAACATATTTAGACAAAGACTTGTCGATCTGTTTATCCAAGAATGCACTAGTATTATTAGAGATGGTGACAGATATGAGTGCTATAGATCATTCAAAACAATTTTTGAAAAAGAAAAATATATTTTTGACATGGATACATATTGTTTCAGAGTGGCAATCACACAACTAAGATTTGATGTACTACCGCTGAATAACAATTCACATCGTTATAGTGAGAGTATTCACAAAAGGGCATGCCCTTTTTGCAAAACACATATCGAAAATGAATATCACATTACATATGACTGTCCCACTTATACATATATTAGAGTAAAATTCCTCAAAGATTCAGCTAGAATGCCACTTTATCTACTGCTCAAAGCAGAAAATTCTCATCATAGATACAATGTGTCCAGATTTGTTTTTCATGCCATCAACAGGC
>JAPXFY010000017.1:3382276-3392276 GCA_030674185.1 Monoplex corrugatus | reverse complement strand
AAATAAAAGAGAATAAAGAAAACTAAATATAACAAAGTAAGGTATAAAAGGATGAAAGAGATTAGATTGAAATAAGACCAAACAAAACAATACAACACAAAACATAAAAAGTGGCGTAAAGCAAACAAAAACACAAATTAGAAAGAAAAAAGAAAAGAATAAAAAAAATGAGTAAAGATACACATAAATACAATAAATCAAAAAGAAAACAAACGAAACAAATATTTTTCTAAAATATTTTCTGGGCCACTAGTATTACGAGAGAGGAATGGATTATGCAGATCACACCACAGGCATGTGGCAAGCCAGGCAACCAGGGAGAACAACGTGGAACGTTCGTCATGAATTTTCATCACCTTTACACAGCAGCCAGGGACAAAATGCAAAGATAGAAAGAAAAAAAAGTACACATTATGTAAATAGACTGGACTCTGCATAATCAAAAAACAAATGTGACTGCCCACGTTCAACACTTGCATCCGATGCGTATTATTTCCTTTTCTCACACTGGACAGAGCAGCAGGGAAGTTTCAGTCTTTTTCTCCTAATTTTTTTGTATCTGGTGTTTTGTTTGTTTGTGATCATACGCTTGACAAAGGTCAGTTGGCCGAAAATTTGCGCCTGTCTCGTCTTGTATAAAATACGCATTCTGATTTTTTTTTTTCGTGTTTTTTTTTCTTCTGGTTCCTGGAATGTGCATAGATAGCTGGACTCTGCATGTCTAATACAGATGGACATTATATGAAGCCCATGGAGCGTAAGACTGATAAAGGTGGGATGGTGGTGGTGGTGGTGGTGGGGTAATGTGTTGTGTGGACCTGGACCATCTGTAAGCACAAAGTTCTGCCTAGTGCTGTGGCAGAGTTCCTGTGGATGAGGCGATCCATCAAAAGACTTGGGTCATATGACTGATGACCTCATGTCTTTAGTTACATAATAGAAAAACTATTTAAGCAGTCGCTGTGTCGTAGTGGTTAACGCAATGGACTACCGACTGGAAGGTTGTGGGTTCGAATCCCCATCAGTCCCTTAAAAAAATACGTCATTGTGTTGTTTTTTTCGGCTCTAAGTGGCTCCTACCCAGAGTTGGGCGTGCTACGGGCTCATTGGGAAGACTGGGACCACAGAGTCGAGTCTCATCCATTTCACGGATGAGTCGTTGAGGGTGTTGTTCAAATCTTCTGACCAGCAGCGCAGGTGTCTGTATCTCTCGGGCCTGATTGACACTAGGCTATGTGATGATAGTAAGCGAAGAGCAAAGCCCTGTCACAAGTCCACAGCATCATGATTATCATGCTCATCGACACCATCAATCATCGCATTGTTAACAAACAAACAAACAAACAAACAAACATAAAGACAACTCTGCCAACTTCTGTGGCCATAAAGGTGGGGGAGAAAAATGGGATGAAAACAAAAAGGTGAGCACAGAGGGAACCTCCCTAACGAACCTGTTTGTATACGTATCAAATGCAAGTATTGTATCATTGATACACTCCTGCAAAATTTCCATGATCAGCCAATCAATCAGTCAATCAATCGAGTGTCTTCATATTCGTCTCTGAACACTTGGTTCTCAGACGTCCACGCAACTTTCTTCTTGAATGATATTGATTCATACAATGAATGCCATTATACTGACTTCCGTCTTTTAGCTACCAGCTGATTCTAAACCGGTCGATCGTTTTCATCAATGGATTCTTCAATAATGACAGCTCCACTGTCTCCACTGTCCAAGCCTGAGGCGAGAAAATTTCTACTGGTCCATTTCCATCTTTGATTTGTAGCTTCTGTCTGTTATAAGCATATAACGTAGCAGCAAGGCACACACGTCTGTGATTTTGATGTCATATTATTATGTTATCTTTGAATGACATGTTGATTGCAGACGAACACAGTGTTGATTCCAGACGAACAGCAAAGCCTCGCTTACGAAGAAGACAAATAGGCTGCAGCAGCATGTAGCCAACGTGAACACCGCTTGTCAAAACTATAACATGAAAACCATTATCAGCAAAATATAAAGTGTGTGTGTGTGTGTGTGTGTGTGTTGTGTTGTGTTGTGTTGTGTGTGTGTGTGTGTGTGTGTGTGTGTGTGTGTGTGTGTGTGGTGTGCGTGTGCGTGTGTGTGTGTGTGTGTGAGTGTGTGTGAGTGGTGTGAGAGTGAGTGTGTGTGTGTGTGTGAGTGAGTGTGTGTGTGTGTGTGTGTGTGTGTGTGTGTGTGTGTGTGTGCGTGCCTGTGCGTGTGTGTGTATGTGTTTGGGTGTGTTTGGGTGAGCCAGTGTGTGTGTGTCTGTATTTGTGTGTCTCTGTGTGTGTGTGCGCCTTTGTATCTGTGTATGTGTATGTCGTCGTTATTGTTGTTGTTTGCTATTGTTGTTGTCATCATCTACCCTGACAGACTGGGAAGAAGGGGGATCTGCCAAAGTTGCAACTTTGACAAATCATAACGGACAGCAGTGGAATGGGCCACAGAATGTGGAAGACATTTTCACGGTATGATGATGAACACAATGACAGTGATGATGTATAAGGTTCCACTTTGGATTCGCACTTTGTGACAGGGTTATGTACTCTACGCTTCCTTTCGCAATGTATCCTGGCTGTGCGAAAGCAAGTCTATGTAGTTTAAGCCAGTTTCCATATTATATTCCATGATCATTTCATCAGATGCACACCAGAAATAGCCAGCAGAATCGGCCAAGCCAAAACAGCATTCAAGAAGATGACAGGCATTCTTGCCAACAAATGCCTATCAGTTGACATCAAGAAGAGAATTCTTGAATGTTATACAGAACCAATACTGTTGTATGGATGTGAGGCGTGGACAGTCAACAGGCAAAGCCAGAACAAGATTGAGGCAGCCGAGATGTGGTTTCTGAGAAGAATGTTGAGAGTTCCATCGACAGCAAAGGTTAGGAAAAGACAGGCAACATTTATAGGCCATTATATGAGGAAGGGGGATTTGGAGCACCTGGTCACAACGGGAAAGCTGGATGGAAAGAGAGCACCAGGTAAACTCAGGGAGAAAATGCTAGACGAACTTGCAGAGTGGCTGAAGACGAGGAGGGTGGAGGAGATGCTAGGGGCAACAAGATATAGAGACAGATGGAATTCATGATCGCCAACGCCATGCGGCAGGGCACCTGATGATGATGATGATGATGATTTCAGTGCACCTTGTTATGTTGATGTATTTGCATTTGAGGGTTGTTTTTCTAACACTCCCCCCTCATCCCGGTAATAAATTGGACGGAGTGGTCAACGCCAAGGATGCATCCTTACATCATGTGCGCAAAGGCTCTAATATTTGTATATAATTTTTTGTTTCCATTTTTTTCCAAGTTCAAATAGATTCGAGATGGTTATATCCATGATAAGCCTGGGCTTTAGACAATAGTAAGAATGATATGATAATAGTCAGCCCATACCTGAGAGATGCAGACAACTGCGAAGTATAAGTGAAACTCGACTGGTTCCAGTTTTCTATGTGAGCTTTGAGAACACTGAAATTTGAGTAGAAGAGCTTCTCAGATAAGGGAAAATCCATTCAATAATTTGTTGACTGATAGCGATTCGAACCCACAACCTCTCAATCAGTGGTCTGTTGCCTTAAGGGGGCAGACCTACCCAGATTTGGGTACCAAGATTTTGATGTTCAGTGTTTCAGTTCTAATTAACCAATCACCATGATATTTGGCAAGAAGATACCTCAGACAGTATTCTTTGGATTGAATATCTTTGTTGGGGTCTGTGAGTAGGAAATTGAGTTTATTTTTTAGTCCGCGAAAGTTTGCAATTTTTCGCGAGATTGTATACATCAGACATAATATGTGACCTGTTCTCACGAATGGGGTCACAACTTAATTTTGGGGGGTATAGAGATATTTATATCACCGGAAATCAGAAAAAATGCTCTTTCCAATGATGTATAATTCAACGGTCTAACTGGAAAATTGAGCGAGTTACAGTAATTTAAAGGGAGTGGGTGATGGGACGGCCATTTTGAGAAAAGCAGAGTTAAAGAAGGACAACAAAATTCTCTGCTTTTTCCTTAGCAACCAGTATTCTATCTTCATCAAACTTAGTGAAGTGATAGATAAAGTGGTTCTGCACTACATACTAGCTATTTCGCGGAACTGATTCCAACGGTATGCGATATGCTGAGGCCCTGTACGGTTTCATGGCCTAAATTAAAGCTCAAACACACGCATTTTCACGGAAAATATCTGCACATTCTCGATGGGTTATCACTTTAAAATGTTATTTTAACACTCTTTCAGCCCAAATTTCACTTTAATCTTTGCCATAATTGATAGATTAATGGTCAGACAATGTGTAGGAACAAAAATCTCAAATCACCCAGATCGACCCTCACCACCTTTTCAGGCCCGTATCTCAGTTCACACGTTGCGACTTGTGACCCCATTCGCAAGAACCAGTCACATATATTCAAAAGTTTTCATCTGATTTCCTTGATATTTGGCACACATATAGCAGGGACAGGTACCTATAGCTGGTAGTAAAATCTTGCAGTTCTGCTAAAAAAAAAGCATTTTTATCAAAAGTTGTATTATGACTTTTTTTTATTGAAATTATTCTAAAAATTGGTGTGATGAATGTATAGAAAATAATGATAGTAGAGCTAAGATTTACAACATGTGATACATACTTTACAGATGTGTTTGCTCACTAAATATCAAATTCCTAACATGAATATATGTGTAGTTATAAATGTCACAGTATGGACTATATTTTTTCATTTCCGCGAGAACATTTTCGAACTAATTAATTTTTGTCAACTTTTCATAACTCACAGATTCCAACAAAGATATTCAATCCAAAGAATACTGTCTGAGGTATCTTCTTGCCAAATATCATGGTGATTGGTTAATTAGAACCGAAACATTGAACATCACAATCTTGGTACCCAAATCTGGGTAGGTCTGCCCCCTTAATCACTTGGCCATGTTGACTGGTGTGTGTTTCTTGGTTGGTTGGTTGTTTTTTTCTCCTAAGGATACAAGACTGATAAAATTCAGGCTCTTTTTTCATGAAACTGGTATAAGACTGATAAAATTCAGGCTCTTTTTTCATGAAACTGGTATAAGACTGATAAAACTCAGGCCCTTTTTACATGAAACTGGTATAAGACTGATAAAACTCAGGCTCTTTTTTCATGAAACTGGTATAAGACTGATAAAATTCAGGCTCTTTTTTCATGAAACTGGTATAAGACTGATAAAACTCAGGCCCTTTTTACATGAAACTGGTATAAGACTGATAAAACTCAGGCCCTTTTTACATGAAACTGGTATAAGACTGATAAAACTCAGGCCCTTTTTACATGAAACTGGTATAAGACTGATAAAACTCAGGCCCTTTTTACATGAAACTGGTATAAGACTGATAAAACTCAGGCCCTTTTTACATGAAACTGGTATAAGACTGATAAAACTCAGGCCCTTTTTACATGAAACTGGTATAAGACTGATAAAACTCAGGCCCTTTTTTACATGAAACTGGTATAAGACTGATAAAACTCAGGCCCTTTTTACATGAAACTGGTATAAGACTGATAAAACTCAAGCCCTTTTTTACATGAAACTGGTATAAGACTGATAAAACCCAGGCCCTTTTTATGAAACTGGTATAAGACTGATAAAACTCAAGCCCTTTTCTTCATGAAACTGATGATCATTCTTTCTCTTCGCAAAATTTCTGCATCTCTTCATCCATTCCCCTCCTGCCTATAAACCTGATAAAATTCATGCTCTTTTCATGAAACTGGTCATCTTCTTTCTCCCTCTCAAAGTTTCTGCACCTCTTTGTCTTCTCCTCTCCTGCCCACGCTCTTGTTAACTGGGTTTCGTGTTAGGTTTTATGCTGAATTTAACCCTTCATCAGTATCCTTCTGTCAATACTAAAAAACATGTCAGACGTCAAATTACAACGCTTGCACCATTTACTTTCTGCAGTTCAATTGCTAAAGGTGTCAAGAAATGGAAACTTAGCCAGACAAATGAGCCTGTGAACCGTTGTTGAAAATGACAGCTACCGTTTCTACGAGGGCTGGAAAAAGGTACAGGTATTTGCTGATGTTCTCTTTTTCATCGCTTTTTCTTTGCACATCATACTGCGCCGAAGGTAAAACACATAAACATGGGAATAATGCATCCTTGGTGTAGATGGACGTCGCTGGTAAGGTCATCAGAAGATGCCAGCGCTATTCTCCAGGTATTTTGTTGCAGGCAATATAAGTTTCGAGGTCAGACAGCTAGAGTCTGAACAATAGTTGTCTGGGCCATTGTATGTGTGATGGGAAGGGACATAGCAGGTTTATGGTGGGCAAGGGAGTATTGTCTTGTACCAAGAACATACAGCTGTACTAAATCTGTGTTTTAGTGTTGTCCATACCTTCAGTTATCTTGACGAAGGGTATGCTGCACGTTGCTGCTGTGAAACGTGTACTCTCATAGCTTTCAGTTTTGTTGCCAGCATGTACGAATTCTGGAGAAAGTGTGTAAAGAATGTTAAGATGTTTGTATATATGGGTTTGGATGCAAAATCTGAGTTGCCTACTAGCAAATAAATGATCAATCGATATGTGTGTGTGTGTGTGTGTGTGTGTGTGTGTGTGTGTGTGTGTGTGCGTGCGTGCGTGCGTGTGTGTGTGTGTGTGTGTGTGTGTTGTGTGTGTGTGTGTGCGTGTGTCCGTGTGTGTTGTGTGTGTGTGTGTGCGTGTGTGTGTGTGTGTTGTGTGTGTGTGTGTGTGCGTGTGTCCGTGTGTGTCCGTGTGTGTGTGTGTGTGTCCGTGTGTGTGTGTGTGTGTGTGTTTGTGTGTGTGAGTGTGCGTGTATGTGCATGTGTGTGTATGTGTGTGTGAGTGTGTGTGTGTGTGTTTGTGTGTGTGCGTGTGTGTTTGTGAATGTTAGATTGTATGTGCGTGCGCGCGTGCACGTGCGTTTGTTTGCGCGCGCACATTTGTACGTGTGTGTGTTTGTGTGTGTGTGCATGTGTGCGCGTGCATGCGTGCGTGTATATGTGTATGCGTGTGTGTAAAGGACACATGAAATGCGCACAGAAATTGTGTGAATGGGTCCGAGTGTTTCAGCTGTGCTGTTTCATAATAATAATAATAATAATTACAATATTTATATAGCGCAAAATCTTGATAGAAATCAAGTCAAAGCGCTGAGGGCAACATTATTCGCTATGCTATAATTAAAGGAACACAACACATTAAACACACGATATAAAAATCGTCGCAGGAAGAAACAAATCCATACTCTAATAAAAAAAACAACAACAACAACAAACAAAAACAAAACAAACAACAACCCAAAACAAACAAACAAACAAACAACAACAACAACAACAAAACCAATTACAACATTCCTCTATAGCATTTACTAACAACACCGTTTCACTCACTGTTCTAAATTTAGAAGAAGAAAAAATAAAAAAATAAAAAACGCTATTGCAACTATTTCTTCTTAAAGCTGACTAAGATCATATACCACCCGCTGCCTTGAAACGTGGCAATGTTAGTTTTTAGACGTTCAGCCTGCGTTTGTATATTTTCTGTCATAGCAGCCGTGCCACAGAAAGCGTGGCAAGGTGAAGTGTGTTGGTTTTTAAACGACCGCTTCGTGAAGATGTTTTTTTCTTTGTGTGTGTGTGTGTGTGTGTGTGTGTGTGTGTGTGTGTGTGTGTGTGTGTGTGTGTGTGTGTGTGTGTGTGTGTGTGTGTGTGTGTGTGTGTGTGTTTGTCTGTTTTTTGTTTTTGTTTTTTTGGCACATCAAATCAGTGTCCCAGAAATAAGAAGAGAGAAAAAATGAAAGAGAGAGAGAGAGAGAGAGAGACAGAGAGAGAGAGAGACAGAGAGAGAGACAGAAAGACAGACAGACAGAAACAGACAGAAAGACAGACAGACAGAAACAGACAGACAGACACATATTTAGAGACAGATGCAGAGACAGAGGCAGAGACAAAGAGAAAGTGATAGAGAGACAAAGAGAGAAAGAGAAAGAGAGAGAGAGGGGGAGAGAGGGAGACAGACAGACAGACAGACGGACAGACAGACAGGAAGACAGAGAAAGAGATAGAGATAGAGAGAGGAATAGAGACACACAGAGAGAGATAGAGTAATGCATGCAAAATCTTTGTCTAAATAGATCAAAACGAAAAATAACAATGATCCCTTTATCCATAAACTCCTATTCTGTGATACTGATCACAGCAACAAGCAAACAAACGAGCAAACAACAATAACAACAACATCAAAAACAACAACAACAACGAAGAGCTGTTTCCCAACTGAGAATCAGATTGCACAGACATAATTTTCTGTCCGGCAGTATTGCACAGTCATCAGAAAGAGGGAGTGTCAAAAGCCTGTATTTTATATTGTTCTATTGTTTCCTTGCTCTGTGACACTGCACAAGGGCCTTTTATTAAATAAAAGTTCTGCGCATAAAGTGTTGGCATCAAAATAAATTCACGACGAAAAAAACAAAACAAAACAAAAATACCATTGTAAAAGTAGAGCAATCAACACTGACAACACATACAGTTCCACTCTGGAATCAAAGACTTTTTCTTGGGTAGGTGGGGAGGGGGTACAATTGAAAACATACACCACTCACACACACACACACACACACACACACACACACACACACACACACACACACACACACACACAAAACACACACACACACACACACACACACACACACACACACACGTACACACAAACACAGAGACATGCACACACACACACACACAGACACACACACACAACGCACACACACACACACACACATACACATACGTACACACACACACAAGACATGCACACACACACGCACACACACACACACACACACACACACACACACACAGCACACACACACGCACGTACACACAGACACGCAGGCACACACACACACACACACACACACACAAACCTACAGCTTCCTCGTCTGTTTTTTACCGATAAGAAATGGTAATCACTGTCAAGAGTCAGAAACAGAAAGCTTTTGAACAGGCGCCATTTGACTTATAGAAAGTTCACACAAAATACAACAAAGGAGTTCATGTTTACTGAGAGAGATGATAAATAAACTGACAGCTGCCTTACAAGTCAAAAACTACTGAACTCAAAAACCATCATTTACATTTGTTTTTTGCATTGCCTATTTTTTTCCCACGTCTTTTCCATTTGGTCCCTTTTTATCCACTGGACGAGGCGGCAGGGAAATTTTTAGTCCTCTTATTATTTTCCGTTGTTTGGTGGTGTTTGTGGTCTGTTTGTGACCGTGCATTCGCGCTTGACAAAGGTCGGTTGGCCGAAAAGTTGCGCTTGTCTTGTCTTGTTGTGTTGAATACGCGCTTGCTTTGGTTTGCTTGTTCTTCTGGTTCCTGTTTGCTTGGGCGCGGGCAGTCACACTTGTTTTGGATCTCTTTTTCCAGCAAGGTTTTCTTGCTAAATCAAACTGTTCTTTGTTATCCAGACGTTGCCTTCTTAGACACACACAGTAACATCAGTCAGCGTTGATTAGCAAAGCCTTGCTATGTGTGTTAGGAAATAGTTTGATTTCTACGTAGCAGATTGATTCTGTGTGTAAGTGTCTATCCACTTCTCTCATTTGTTTGAACTTGTCCAACTCTATAATAATGCAACTTGAAGTTAACTGATTGTTTGTAAAATGCCCTTTGTGAAAGTATAAAGACAAACTTAAAAATCAGAGTCTGAAGGTACCTGTCTTTAGCATGAAACAGTTTTCACTCTATCACTATCCATACAATTTTACCCCAATTTTGGAACCCTTCTTACGAGTGTCAAAAAGCGTCTCTGCTACCAGCATTTGCATGTTTCATTGCAGACTATAAGCACAAGTTACGATTTCTTATCACGAAAGGTTGCCATGTCTGTAAGTTTTCACAGATCCTGACCTGTCTGGCACCACAGACTGAAGCCAGCAAGATCAAACAA
>JAPXFY010000017.1:3374776-3377276 GCA_030674185.1 Monoplex corrugatus | reverse complement strand
AAATAATAATGAAGGCAATTCCAGTGGAGTGAACATTTCTGAATCATAAATGGGAACGTGATGGGCACTAAAGGAAGTTGAAGGGAAAGTGATGAGAACGGGTGACCTTGAAAATACCCCAAGGTCAGCTAAACTTTCAAAACTGATTAAAAAATATTATTCGACTATATCAAACCAAATGTAATTACATTTGGCTCTCAAATTTAGCAATCACAATGAGACATGTATTTTTTTTTACAACGTTGCAGTTGAAACCTTGTAATTATACCGAAATCATCAAAATTTCCGATTTCTAAAGCCTGCCTCATGATAGTATTGAAATTATGAAAGCGATTATATTCACTTTGACTGAAAAGGTGATGGTACTGTTCATAAAAAAAAAAAAAAAATATCTGATAGCTTTATCACAGAATGGAGTTTGTTCATATAGCTTGACTGGTTCTGTGACAATGTTTGACGTTATCTATACGTGTACAAATACTCTACCAAAGAGCAAAATAATCAAATGCAATTAAATTTTTAGCTGGTCAGAAAACAATTTCACTTTGTACTTTCAAATTTGCAGTCATCTCGAAGAAGTATCATTCAAATCAAACATACCATGAAACGAGGGCAAGGGTCATCATCATCCTCAGGTGCCCTGCCGCATGGCATTGGCGACCATGGACTTCCAACCATCTCTATCTCTCGTTTGCTCCTAGCATCTCCCCCACCCTCCTCATCCCCAGCCACTAGGGCAAGGGTAGGCTCTCATAACATTGTAAACCGAGTGTAAAAAGAAACTTTAACAACAATCTGTCCAAGGACAGCTGATAAAATCTTACTAATACATTTCTGTCATTCACACACAGACACATACATACACAGACACACACGGAAATACAACTCCCCCTCGCGTCCATATCAAATAATCTGCCCTTTTTGGGTTCTGACAAGATTTGCAAAGTTCAACATTCTACTTGCCGTGACCTTGTGAATAAATCAAAGCAACTTAAACATCGACATCAGTGAATCTGGTCTGCAGTATTATTAAAGTTATAAACGAAACTATTCACTTTGACCTGTTACGGTGACGTTTCTTTCATGCAAAAGATATGTTAACTCTTTTGATAAAAGGTGTTCATTTGGCTGACCAGTGTTGTAACAACAGTTGAGGTTAGCTATATCCGAACAATGACAGTGCCGAAAATCGAAATGATCCACCTATAAACTGTTGGGATGATTCAATTTGGATTCTAGTTGTTCAGGAAAACAATCCAGATACTGTTCTTCGCAAGATATTGGTGACCTTGAAGAAGCATCAAGATGACGTCTCCGTGTTTGGAACAAAGTCCATATGCACTAACGTCACAGATACCATGTGTATGGTAATCATAGCACATGCCTTAAGCCTGCTCATAAAGCCCGTGAGCTGGCCAGGTTCTGAGGTCCTACCTAGCTTGTGATTTACCTAGCCTACTTTCGTTATTGTTGTCGCTGTCGTTTGGTTGGTCTAAACATATAGACAAAAGCAATCCATATTGATCATCTTCCTTGTATGTTGCGTACAAAAAACAACAACAAAAGGCGACATTAAAAAAAAATAAGCATGAAATGAGATGTTCCTGAGAGAGAGAACCGTTCATACCCCGGCATGAAAAAAGCGCTAATTTCAAGCACATTTTTTCCCCATGTGATTTTGACCTTGACTCCTTGACGTCCAAACTTATGCATTCGTGATTTCTCAATCTTCCACACCTTTCACCCAAATTTGGCAAAGATTTAGTCTCAAACAGCCGAGAAAATGTTGCTAACACCTTTTTGTCTCAGACGCACAGACACATACAGACACACCTGTGTCTCCAGTTGATATGAAACAATCTCCCTTTTAAAAAGGGAGATAAAAACAGGAAAAGCGTTACAAAAATAGATTTGTTTGGTTGTCGTTTGGTTCAATCTCCCTGTTAAAAAGGGAGACAAAAAACAGGAAACACGTTGCAAAAATAGATTTGTTTGGTTGTCGTTCGGTTGGTTTAAAGATACAGGCAGTCAAGCCATATTGATATTCTTCCGTTTATGTTGCTACATAAAACAACTGATCTAAAACTACACCGAAGTCAGTGAAACGTTATTATTGTATTTGTCAGTAAGTATTTGACCATATAAACCAAATCTAATTACATGTGACCCACACATCTTCGAGTTATGATAAGACATGTTTTTATTTCGACAATATTGCAGTTGTTAGGCGTGGACAATCAAACACGCAAAACCACAACAAGACAGAGGTAGCCGGAATGTGGTTTCTAAGAAGAATGTTAAGAGTTCCATGGATAGCAAAGAAAACAAACGAGACAGTCAGGATAGATGAAGACACAAGAAGATCAACGATAAAGAAGATTAGGAAAAGACAAGCAACGTTTAAAGGACATCTTATGAGGAAAGGGGAATTAGAGCACCTGGCCACAACAGGAAAGATGGAGGTAAAGAGAACTCAAGGTAGACCCAGGGAGAAAAAATT
>JAPXFY010000017.1:3342276-3344776 GCA_030674185.1 Monoplex corrugatus | reverse complement strand
GTGTGTGTGTGTGTGTGTGTGTGTGTGTGTGTGTGTGTGTGTGTGTGTGTGTGTGTGTGTGTGTGTGTGTGTGTGTGTGTGTGTGTGTGTGTGTGTGTGTGTGTGTGCGTGTGTGTGTGTGTGTGTGTGTGTGTATTGTATGTGTGTGTGTTGTGTGTGTGTGCATGTGTGTGTGTGTTTGTGTGTGTGTGTGTGTGTGTGTTGTGTGTGTTTGTTGTGTTGTGTGTGTGTGGTATGGGTTTTTTTGTGTGTGTGTGTGTGTGTGTGGTTTGTGTGTGTGTGTGTGTGTAATAGAGAGAGAGAGAGATCGAGAGAGAGAGAGAGACAGAGAGAGAGAGGGACAGAGAGAGAGAGAGACAGAGAGAGAGAGAGAGGAGAGAGAGAGAGAGAGAGAAGAGAGAGAGAGGTGTGTGTGTGTGTGTGTGTGTGTGTGTGGTTTTGCGAATTTTTCTCTAGCCTTTGATGGAATCTTACAATATGTATTGTACGGTTTTGAATACAATGAATTCTGGACGCACACCACACACACACACACACACACACACACACACACACACACACACAACAACACACACACACACACACACACACAACACACACACACACACACACACACACACACACACACACAAACACTCGCGCGCGCACACATGCGCCCACTCTCTTACTGAACAAGTAGGGAAAATAACAAATGTTCACCTCTACATGTACCCACTCCCTATACTTCCATTAAATAGTAAAGACAAGAAACCAATGAAGGTAAGTTGTGTTTGAAAATGAATAGACTGCGCAAGACATTTCTTGAAGGAAATGATCTACAATTTTTGATTCGGTCTCCCTTTTCCTAGTTCAAAATAAAAGATAAAGCAAATACTTCAAAGGGGCTGATTTAAACATAGAGGGCAAACACAAACATACAAATTACACAAGCACGAAATATTTATAACGTTCCAATTCTGACTATCATTATTCTGACTGTGTCTCTAAGCGTTCCATTCAGTTTAGTTTACTGTATGCGGATTCCTTTAGCCTTCAAAGACGGTAACGCTATCTGGAGCAATTAAAACTGAGATTAATTCCTAAAGAAAGAAAAGAAAAGAAAAGAAAAGAAAACAAAACAAACAAAATAAAAAGCAAAAAACCTAAACAATGCATTACCCGGGAACAATCATTTCATCAGACGGCAGATGCACATCGCAAATAGCCGGCAGAATCGGCCAAGCCAAAACAGCATTCAAGAAGATGAAAAGCATTCTTACCAACAAATGCCTATCAATTGACATCAGGATAAGAGTACTTGAATATTATATAGAACCAATACTGCTGTACGGATGTGAGGCGTGGACAGTCAGCAAGCAAAGCCAGAGCGAGATTGAGGCAGCCGAGATGTGGTTTCTAAGAAGAATGTTGAGAGTTCCATGGACAGCAAAGAAAACAAACGAGACAGTCTTGATGGAGGCAGGCACAAGTAGATCACTCATAAGGAAGATTAGGAAAAGACAGGCAACATTTGTAGGCCCTTTTATGAGAAAGGGGGATTTGGGGCACCTGGTCACAACGGGAAAGCTGGAGGGAAAGAGAGACCAGGTAGACCCAGGGAGAAAATGCTAGACGGACTTGCGGAGTGGTTGAAGACGAGAAGAGTGGAAGAGATGCTTGGGGCAACAAGAGATAGAGACAGATGGAAGTCCATGATCGCCAACGCCATGCGGCAAGGCACCTGATGATGATGATGATGATGATGAATGCATTAACTCAACTAGTGTTATCTTTCTTTTTCCCTTACTTCTAGACTCTACTTACATAGTTATATCAGATCGTCCGAGACAGCATCAACCTTCATAATTGTTTTCTTTTTCTTTTTGGATATCAATAGCATACATGTGTACTTTCATGGCTGTGATTAACAGTTATCACGTCTCTCTGTTTTCACAGATCGTGACCTGTCTGGCCCTGCAGAGTGAAGCCAGCAAGATCGGGCCAACCGCCAGTACACAGCCATTACAAATGCAATGTGTTTGTATGGCAGACCTAGTTGTTGTCACCATGTCTGTCTGTCTGTTGTTGATGGACGTCCCATCAGCAGTTTCACTGCTTTTGGCAGGGGACTATATGGTAGAAAATCAAATAAGAAAGCACGTTTGTTGATATGACGTTAAAAAAAGCAGGTAAGCAAGCAAGCAAACAAACAAACAAAACAAAGCAGCGGGCAAAGAAAGAGAGAAAGAAACAAAAAACACAACAACAACAACAACAACTACAACAACAACAACAACCCACGCCAGGCAATCTAATGCTTAGCAAAGAGTACCTTGAGAAAGTTGACCTGAAAACTGCTTTTGTAGTCTGGATAAATATAATAATAATGATAATGATAATGATAACGTTAACGATAACGATAACACTACTACTACTACTATACTACAATTATTACTACTGGTGATGATGATGATGATTATAATGATCATAATAATAATAATAATAATAATAATAATAATAT
>JAPXFY010000017.1:3334776-3337276 GCA_030674185.1 Monoplex corrugatus | reverse complement strand
TTCCGATTCCCTGAAAGTCTTCTCTCCCCCTGCTAACTCTCTCTTTCCCTTACCTCTTTCCACAATGCCAGGGGCAGCCAATGGTTTGTTGGTTTGAGCCATTTCCGAGCAGCTCGGGAAAAAATCCAATAGTATGCTTTGTAGACCTAACAATTCTCTTTGGCATTGATACAAATGCGCCTTCACCTGAAAGTCTTTAATTTGTGCAGCTGCCAAGATAAATAACTGTTTGTCATGAACCATGAAGTGTTCTCCTTGTATGACTATGAATTTATTTTCTCGAGCTTTGATCTGATGCCAGCGCGTTGATTTGAAAGAGTTAATGAGATTTACTGATGGTGTCAAAGCCCTCTCCGAAAACACCAAAACGAAAGAACAAACAACAGCAAAAAAAACCTCATTGAAAACTGTGTTGTGTATGTTCAAATATCTACTTCCAAAGTTAAGGTACTTTAAACACTATGAACTGCTCATAACAAATTGTTAATTTTACAAATATCTACATCCGAAGTTAGGGTAATTTAAACACTATGCCTGCACATCAAAAAGAAGTTGGTTAATTTTTCAGACATCAAAATCAATACGCAAGAAAACACCGCACCATTTGTGTAGATTCCCTGTCGATTCATATCAAAATCAATGTTTTGCTGTGTCCGTGAACAGAGTCAAAGAGAGCAGCGATAGGATATTGTGGCGGAACGTAACAGAAGTGTGAGCAAGTCATGGCTACCATCTTATACTGTTTTCTGTGCCTCATTTCATTTTTTTTTATATCTCAAAGTGCTTTGATAGAGAACCAGAAGCAGATCAACAGGCACCTGGCGATGCACAGTTCAGGAAAAGACAAATGAAGTGCAAGACATATAACAAGCTATCCTAGATTGCCTGGGACCATTGTGACTGAAACAGATAGATTGACGCCTTACTCTACACTTGATATGCAGGAGGATTCAGCTAAGCTTGGAAAGAGAGAGAGAGAGAGAGAGAGAGAGAGAGAGAGAGAGAAGAGAGAGAGAGAGAGAGACAGACATACAGACAGACAGACAGACAGATAGAGACAGAGAGAGACAGAGAGAGAGACAGAGACAGAGAGAATCAGAATCTGAATCAGAATCAGAATCAGAAATTTATTCAGTAAGGCCAAAAGCCCCATTTGAAGGGAGAGACACACAGAGAGACAGAGTAAGACAGAGAGCGACAGAGACACATTGAGAGAAATTGATAGAGAGACACACAGAGAGACGCGGAGAAACAGAGGCACAAAGACAGAGAGAGAGAGACAGAGACAGAGAGAGACAGAAACAGAGACAGAGAGAGACAGAAACAGAAACAGAGACAGAGAAAGAAATAGAGAGAGAGAGAGAGAGAGAGAGAGAGAGAGAGAGAGAGAGAGAGAGAGAGAGAGAGAGAGAGACGTTGTTTTTTTTTTATTTCCGTGACACATATATGCTTTGTTTTGTCCTCACATTAAAACTTAAACTTCAGTACTTCAACACAAACAAGCAAACGGAATATAACGCAATTACTCGCATAAATCAGACTGCTAACATCGAAGAACGTACTTTTACCCAAGGCATTAAAGTAACCTGACAAACAGCTTCATCGTTGTTTGTGTTATGACTATATTTGCTTGCTTGGTTGGTGTGTGTGTGTGTTTTATTTTATTGGTTTAATTTAGTCATGTATTCTTTTCCCCAATTCTCTACTTATCTAAAAAAGTAAAATGAATGCGTTTCAAGAGAACGAAAGAAGAGTTCTGTCCCTTACAATGATCATGATAATGATCATCATCATCATGTGCCCTGTCGCATGGCGTTGGCGACCATAGCCCTCCATATATATCTATCCCAATTCACCGCAAGCACATCTTCCACCGTCTCTGTCCTCAGCCATCCTGCAAGTCCGTTCAAGATTTTTCCCCTTGGTCTATCCGGTGTTCTCTTTCCCTCCAGCTTTCCTGTTGTGACCAGGTGCTCTAATTTCCCTTTCCTCATAAAATGGCCTATAAATGTTGCCTGTTTTTTCCTAATCTTCCTTATCAATGATCTTCTTCTTACAATGATCTTACAATGATAAAAAACAAACAAAAAAACAACAAACAAACAAAAACCAAGAGAAAAACAGAAGGACAAAAATCAAAACAGACAAAATTGATATTTTACTCTTACAGAATACATTGACTAGTCTGAAATACAAAACAAAACAATAATTTTGGGGAAGAAACCCCTATAATGAAAATAAAATAACCTGGGGGTTGGGGAGCAGCCTAGGTGATCCCCCATGAACTTTTTGTCAGTATATACTCCTAATCATAATTTAAGGGCCACTTCTTCCTTCCTCTCTAATTTTAAGTTGAAATAATTGACAATGTTTAGAATTGATTCTATGTTTTATTTCATCATTTCCACACCTGTTTTGGAAAAAGAAATTAGCACAATGACCCATTAGTGAACAGCACATGCATTTAAAGGAACATCCCCCCCTTTACAAAAAACAGAAA
>JAPXFY010000017.1:3322276-3324776 GCA_030674185.1 Monoplex corrugatus | reverse complement strand
TTTTTCAAATTATTCTGGTTAGAAATTGTGTGTATGTGTGTGTGTGTTTTACATTCTGGTCGTAAAATGTAAACTCGGCAACGCTAAGTTGCATATAGCCACAAACGACATCAATACAAGTTTATAAAACATCAATTTCTTTGAAAAAGTAATTGCATCATAATAAATAAAACAGGATACGAAAACTAGACATGGCTTCAAATGTTCATGTGGTTTGTAACATGTTTTTGCAGTTCAAATTCTGAATACAGTGGAAAAGAATTGTGGAAACTGAAGTTCATTTTCTTATCACACAAAAAGAAAAAAAAGCTTTTACATTTTCCTGCTCCTCCTCTTTCTAATCTTTTCCATCATCATCTCCTATTTTGCGTTCCTCTTCCTCAGCTTTTTCTTCTCCATTTTGTTTAGTTTCATGTTATTTCAGTTTTTTCTTCTTCGGTTATTCAGGTTAGAAATCATTTTTGGTGTGGCACACTAGGGCCATAAGATGTTAACCCGCCTGCACCGAGTTGCTGTTTAGCCACAAATGACACCAAGACAAGTCATAAAATAGCAAGTTCACTTTAAGTTATTTAAAAGAAATCTTTAAGAAGCCCTTTACAATTTGAGAAAAGAGGCAAACGTGTATCTTTAGTAGTTTTGGATATTTCTAATACATTTGTGTATGACTCGCACCACTGAGTGTTACTCGGACATTAAGAACTGGATGACGTTCAACAAACTTCAGCTTAATGACGACAAGACAGAAGCTATCCTCATTGGCACCCGTCAGAAACTTTCTCAGCTGCCTCCTCTTTCTCTCCCATTACGTAACACATCAGTCCCAATTTCTGATTCAGCTAAAAACCTTGGTGTCTGCATTGACTCTACCCTCTCCATGTACAACTTTGTTTCTCAAACTGCCAGATCTTACTACTATCACCTCCATCGTATAATCCTGATCAGGAAGTATCTCTCTGTCGAATCAACTGCAAAACTCGTTCTCTCCTTCATAATGTCTCGCATTGACTATTGCAATTCACTCCTGTCTGGTCTTCATGCCTCCACCATTCACATCCTGCAGCGCATTCAAAACAATGCTGCACGCCTTGTACTAAAAAAGAAAAAAAGCTGACCACATATCTCCTCTCCTGGCACAACTTCACTGGCTCCCTGTATCAAAGCACATACAGTACAAACTAGACACCATGTGTTACAAAAGCCTCAATAACGCAGCCCCCGATTACCTGTCAAGCTTACTTGAGATCTATGTTCCCTCACGTACCCTCCGCTCTGCCTCGATCCTCTGACCTTTCGCTTTCCACGCACTAAGCTCAATACCTATGGTCCACGAGCCTTCTCTGTTTCTGGTCCACTTTCCTGGAACAAACTTCCTCTCTCTGTCCGTCAGCAACCTACTTTTGTCTCCTTCAAGTCCGCTCTCAAAACTCACCTTTTCTCCTCTGCATAAAATTCTGACCTCATTCAATCCCCTCTGCAGCCTGTCTCCACTCGGAGGGGAATCACATTGTAATATATAATTGTATATAATAATGCTCTCTATAATTTTCCATTGCTTTTATTCTTTCTCCCCATTTTAGCCGTATGCGTGTGCGGTGTGTGTGTGTGTTGTGTGTGTGTGTGTGTGTGTGTGTGTGTGTGTGTGTGTGTGTGTGTGTGTGTGTGTGTGTGTGTGTGTGTGTGTGTGTGTGTGTGTGCGCATGTGTGCGTGTATGTCTGTTTTAGCGCTTAGATTTGATTTTATCAAGATTTTGCGCTATACAAAAATAAAGTATTATTATTATTATTATTATTTTCAAAACTAGTGACATACGAGTGTTATGAAGGGTGCACCTCCTCCCTTTCAACATTGCACTCGGAATTGTGCCTTTCTAAAGAAAAGGCAAAGTGATGAATTACAGCAAGCCCCCCAAAAAAAACAAACAAACAAAAAACAAGAAACAAACAAACAAACAAAAAACAAAACATAAAAAACAAAATACACAATAAAATCACATTTCAGCTACATTTTGGTATAGGAAAGGTGATGGGCTATGGACACAATATTGCTTTAAAATCTTTTTTTTCTTCATATAGCCTAATCCAGTTCAATGGCTTCAAAGTGTTTATTCTTAGGCTTGTGAAAATGAATCTGATAGATAAGTCAGACGTAGTTTAACAGCAAGTCTGAATTTTAAAGGTCAACGGATTGAACATGTCACTGATCATACCAATTTATTTCTGTTATTTGGTTCTTTTCAGGCAACCTATTGTTCGCATTTATTATTATTTCCTCGGCTTCGTTATCTTTAATCCATGTCTACGTATTTCCCAGAATGGAGATGGTTTTGTTTTCTAAGTTTTAGAAGATCACGTTTTCATAACGAAACTGGCTTCGTTATCTTTAATCCATGTCTACGTATTTCCCAGAATGGAGATGGTTTTGTTTTCTAAGTTTTAGAAGATCACGTTTTCATAACGAAACTGGCTTCGTTATCTTTAATCCATGTCTATGTACTTC
>JAPXFY010000017.1:3314776-3319776 GCA_030674185.1 Monoplex corrugatus | reverse complement strand
CCACACACACACACACACACACACCCACACGCACACAACACACACACACACACACACACACACACACACACACACACACACACACACACACACAACACAAACTCAACCAAACAAATAAAGCAACGAAGAACAAAAACAAGAACAATAGCCAATCGAAAGAAAAAGAAAGAAACAACAAGAAGAGGAACGAACCTGTTATTCAGTACTTAAATAATTTTGATGTAACAGGTGACGAACAAAGCCAGCTACAATTTGAAGCAAACGGCTGTCAGAGTTTGTAACCAAATTCAGCCGGTTCTATCTCAAGGCTTAAATTTCGATAGAGTAAGGTCGTTACAACAAGATTGAGGCAGTTGAGATGTGGTTTCTAAGAAGAATGTTGAGAGTTCCATGGATAGCAAAGAAAAACAACCGAGACAGTCTTGATGGAGGCAGATACAAGTAGATCACTCATAAGGAAGATTAGGAAAAGACAGACAACGTTTATAGGCCATTTTATGAGGAAGGGGGATTTGGAGCACCTGGTCACAACGGGAAAGCTGGAGGGAAAGAGAGCACCAGGTAGACCCAGGGAGAAAATGCTGGACGGACTTGCAGAGTGGCTGGGGACAAGGAGGGTGGGGGAGATGCTAGGGGCAACGAGAGATAGATACAGATGAATGTCCATGATCGCCAATGCCATGCGGCAGGGCACTTGATGATGATGATGAAGGTCGTTAGCAGAAGCACAAACCATTAACCCTTTGACGCCCGCACCCTATTCATCAGCATCCTGTATTGTCAACCATGCTAGCAAAGCAAAAACGTAACTCTTTGACTCCCTCACCCTATCCTCCCGCATCCTGCATCATCAACCATGCGATTATAGCAAAAACTTAACCCTTTGACTCCTTCACCCATATCCACCAGCATCCTGCATTATCAACCATGTGATTATAGCAAAACCTTAACCCTTTGACTCCCTCACCCTATCCACCAGCATCCTGCATTATCAACCATGTGATTATAGCAAAAACTTAACCCTTTGATTCCTTCACCCTATCCACCAGCATCCTGCATTATCAACCATGTGATTATAACAAAAATTTAACCCTTGGACTCCTTCATCCTATCCACCAGCATCCTGCATTATCAACCATATGATTATAAAAAAAATGTAACCCTTGGACTCCTTCACCCTATCCACCAGCATCCTGCATTATCAACCATGTGATTATAGCAAAAACTTAACCCTTGGACTCCTTCACCCTATCCACCAGCATCCTGCATTGTCAACCACGCTAGCAGAGTAGAAACCCTAACCCTTTGACTCCCTCACCCTATCCACCAGCTTTCTCGCAGGGAGCTGGTGGACAGAGTAAGGCAGTCAAAGTGTTAAGTGTTTTGCAGTTTGGTGGAGAGGATGCGGGAGTCTAAGGGTTAATTTAGTGTTTGCTAGTCTCGATTAAAACTAAAAAAAATGGGGTGGAAGGAGGTGTAGGGGCGTGTTTGCACAGTCACTACAAGTGGTCTGGATTAATTAAACTTCTGGTGGTTCTCCAGTCATTCGGAATCTAGGGTTCGTTCAAGAGAGATTCTTCGCACTCGTCCGATACCATATGCGCTCCACCCAAATCTGCCAGCAAGTTATCTGGCAGACTCCCTGAGCCCGCCCAAAACCTTATGCGCTGCCAAAGGTCTTAGTCTCTTGAATAAGTGTGTGGGTCTGTTTCAGTTGTTCTATCGAAGGGGTCAAGTTTTGCCGATCAGTGCGGCAGCCTTTCTTTAATCCAATGCTGAAAAAAAATTAGTTCTTCAGTTATTGACTGATTGGCTGACTATCTATCTTCCTACGTACCTACCTACCTACGTACGTACCTACGTACGTATGTACGTACCTACCTACCTACCTACCTACTTACCTACCTACCTACCTACCTACTTACCTACAACATACATACATACATACATACATACATACATACATATATCCATCCATACATACATACATACGTACATACATACATACATAGATACAGGCATAGCATACATAACATACTTATATACATACACACATACATACATAGATACATATGTACATTCATAAATAAATACATACATACATACATGTACATACATACATACAACATATACACATACATACATACTTATATGCATACATACATACATACATACATACATACATATACATACATACATACATACATACCTTAATGCATACATCCTGTAGTGGGAAGATTTAGGCTGAAATTAAGGAAAAGGAAACAGACCAAAGGCAATATCAAACTAAATCTTGGACTCTTAAAGACAGATGAACTGATACGTAAAAAAATTAATGTACATGTTCAAATCAAATCCAGTACTCTGGAAGACGTTAGTGACAGTGAGGAACAATAAAAAAAGTTGAGAAATTCGATAAATGAAGCTTTTGAAGAAATTCCTGAAGTTGATAGAAAAGCAAATAAAAAAAACAACAAAAAAACTGGATGACAAAAAAAAAAAAATGGGGGTGGGGGGGGTTGATGAAGGAACGGAGCAGCGCAAAGAGAAACGAGGAGATATACAGGAAGATAAACAAAGAAATCAGGAATAGGTGCAATGAAGCTAAGGAAGCTTGGCTGAAAACAAAATGTAAACAATAGAAGACCGACACAAATCGGATCCTCAGGGTATGTACAGACGAACTGAAGAAATTGTCCACAGGAAAAATACATGCACATCAACTGGTTGCTTAAAATCGAAAGATGGTATGATTATCATGGAAAAAAGGCAAAATGTTAGACAGATGGGGAGAGTACATTAAAGACCTTTTTGAAGATGACAGAAACGAAGACCACGTTACAAGAAAGAACGTTGAAGGACCACCCATAATGAAAGATGAAGTTAGAGCTGCACTGAAAAAGATGAAACCAGGAAAAGCCCCAGGACCAGACAACATTACCACAGAGATGATTGAAGCCCTGGAGGAATTTGATATTGAAAAAATAACAGTCCTCCTAAATGAAATTTACGAAACTGGAAAAATACCCAAAGATATGTCAAAATCAATTTTCATTGTACTTTCAAAGAAGATAGGGGCTATAGAATGCGAACTCCATCGCACAATCAGTTTGATGAATCATGTAACAAAACTCCTGTTAAGAATAATCATGATGAGGACAAGGAATACAATCAAAAGAGAAATAGGAGAAGAACAGTGTGGATTTTTTGGAAGGGAAAGGAACTATTAATGCCATATACATCCTAAGAACTATCACAGAGAGGTCAATCGAAATGAATAAGGATTTATATTTATGTTTAGTTGATTTACCAGGGCTTTCGATCGGGTAAGACATGAAGAATTGATCAACCAACTAGAAAGATTCAATATTGATGGAAAAGATCTACGAATAATCAGAAATATGTATCGGGAACAAACAGCTGCAATGAGAATAGAAAACGATGTAAGCTCTTTCCAAAACATCAAAAGAGGAGTCAGACAGGGTTGTGTTTTGTCACCAGATCTGTTTTCACTTTACAGCGAAAACATCATGATAAACCTAGAGGAAGACCCTGGATTGAGGATTGGAGGGAAACTGATAGGCGACATTCGATGCGCAGATGACACCGTGCTGCTTGCAGAAAATGAAAGGGACCTATATAACCTTGTGAATGTACTGGAAATAGAAAGCAAAGGAAGGGGTTGGAACTAAACAACAGGAAGACTGAAGTCATGGTGATCAGTAAAAACATGAAATCCCCTCATGCAAAATAACAGCAAATGGCACAGCCTTGAGACAGGTTGATGAGTTTGAATAATGCCTGGGAACAATCATTCACCAGACGGCAAATGCACATAAGAAATAGCCAGCAGAGTCGGCCAGTTCAAGACAGCATTCAAGGAGATGAAAAGCACTCTTACCAACGGGTGCCTATCAGTTAACATCAGGAAGAGAGTTCTTGAATGTTATATAGAACCGATGCCAGTGTACGGTTGTGAGGCGTGGACAGTCGGCAAGCAAGGCCTGAGCAGGATTGGGGCAGCCAGGTGTGGTTTCTGAGAAGAATGTTGAGAGTTCCATGGACGGCAACGGGGCAGGCGGGACAGTCTTGATGGAGGCGGACACGGGAATATCGTTCATAGGGAAAATTGGGGGTGGGGGGCGGGGGGCGGGACGGGCAACATTTGTGGGCCATTTTGTGAGGAAAGGGGAATTGGAGCACCTGGTCACAACGGGAAAGCTGGAAGGAAAAGGAGCACCAGGTAGACCCATGGAGAAGATACTAGATGGACTTTTAGAGTGGCTGAAGACAAGGAGGGTGGAAGAGATGCTTGAGGCACAAGAGACAGAGACAGATGGAAGTCCATGATCGCCAACGCCTTGCGACAAACCACCTGATGATGATAATGATGATGATGATGATATCTAAACTAAACTAAACTAAACTAAACTAAACTAAACTAAACTAACTAACCTAAACTAAACTAACTAAACTAACTAAACTAAACTAACTAGACTAACTAAACTAACTGACCTAACCTAAATTAAACTAGACTAGACTAGACTAGACTAACGATTAACTAACTGACTGATTACTGACTGACTGAAGCTAATTAATTAACTAACTAAGTACTAACTAACTAACACAACTAAGTATCTAACTAACTAACTAACTAATAACTAAGTACTAACTAACTAACTAACTAACAATAACTAATATCTAACTAACAACTAACTAAACTAATAATACATACCTAATCCAACAAAACGAAATAAAATGAATAAGTAAAACGAACGATAAACTACAGCAAATGAAATGAATCGGATAGGAAATGAACTTTTCTTTTTTTCTTTTTTCTGTATTCATTTATTTGTTTATATTTTTTAAACAAAATTCTAAAAAAAAAAAAAAAGATTTCAAAAGAGTCGTAAATTACATCTGAGAATTAATTACTCATCACCTGGGCAATAGGGGTAAACATTTTACCTGAAAGTAGTTTTGTAAACAGTCGTGGAGAA
>JAPXFY010000017.1:3294776-3309776 GCA_030674185.1 Monoplex corrugatus | reverse complement strand
TCAGCCTGGACACTGCTGACGATGTCTTATTGTCCTCGGAGGGATTTCAGAGTTGGGTCCTTCATTACTGATAATTCCATTATGGCTTTTCGTTGGCATGTCACGGCCGAGTCTCCTGCTAACAGATGTGTTTTATTCATCTCCTCACCGCACACTTGGATGAAACGTGCCGGTATAATGGGAGTCCACAGCCGGGTATTGTTTTTCACTTAATATGGGCTGTTTTCAGCACCTCAAAAATGCACAGAACCCTTCCTTGCTGAGATTTTTGCGTGTGCCTGTTTTGCATTTTCTTTTTATTTTCCCCCTTTTCGCCAGCGGGTTTAGCATCAACAAATGAATGCATTTACATCAATATCAGACAGACAGCTTAACTGTTTGTTTTCCAATTTCAAATAATGAGTTGATAATCACGGTCTGATAATATCATCGGCTATCATTTCCTTCTTTATGTAACACATTGCCATCATGCTATGACTCAGTATGTAAACAGACATACATATAAGATAGTTTACATCTTTTTTAAATTCCAGTTGATAAGTTGATATCGCCGTGATAAATTGCTACCGCCACTAAAATGATTACGCTAATTATTGTCTAATCGTTTTCGTGGCAATGGCAATTAAACTGGACATGTGAACGATGCCAGCAATGCCTAATTTGGTTACATTTTTACCATTAACCAGATACAGAAAAAAAAATTATGTATTCAAAGGAATACGCGTTAGAGAGGCGAATGCTAGCGGCGTTGTTGTTGTTGTTGTTGTTGTTGTTGTTCTTTTTTTTCTGTAGTAAAGTGATTGATTTATGCGGTAACAACAGGAAGCGAGTTATACAAAATGATAAAATACAGCAGGCCATGGGTTTCCATTACACACAAATGGCACTTCCTCGCTATGCACAGGGGAGATAAGTTGAAACCATCTGTCAGCTGTGACAGGCTGTCTTGCCAAGGAACAGCTGTAATGTAAGCAGGATGGCCGAGCTATACCAACAATTTCCCTTTTTATACACAACACAACAACAACAACAACAAACACAACAACAACACTAACAACAATATCAATAACAATAACAACAACAACAAAGTAACATCCAGATTTTTTTTTTTTGTATTTGTCAATGTGATCGTGACTTTGAAGAAACATCAGACGAAAAAGAAATCTGATTTAAAACGAGAACAAAGGAAGACTTTCACAACAGCGAAAACAAAAACAATGTATTTTAGCTAGAGATTCTCGAAAATATGCTATACGCACGTTTTCTTAAAAAAATGATTGTTTTAGATATATATTTTGTACCTGTGTGACCTTAACCTAGGCAGTATGACATCCAAACTTTACGCATTGGCGACTCCTCAGCCACTTTCACCGTTGACAACATTTATAAAAAAATCAACTCAGAAACAGCTAAACAAAATGTTGCTAACATATGTTGGCACAATAAACACAGGCACACAATTAATTCTGATCGGTATGAAACAATCTCCCTCTCCTCGTCTATATTTTGGGAACGGGGAGGGAAGAATTAAAAGGAGACTGAATAAATCTCTTCTTGATTGATTTCAAAATGTTGCTGACATGTTTTGCCAAAGCAGACAAATAAACACAAAGATACAAGTAGTTATGATTGAAATGAAACAGTCTATCTCTTTTCGCCTTTTTTTTTTTGGGGGGGGGGGGGGAGGGGAGGGGTGTGTGATTAAAATGAGATTGAATAAATGTCTTTTTGATGGATTTCAAAATGTTGTAAACATAGTTTGCCAAAACGGACACATAAACATACACACACAATTATTTTTTCCTGATATGAAACAAACTAGCCCTCTTCACCTTTTTTTTTTTTTTTTTGAGGAGGGGCAGTTTAAAAGGAGATTGAATGAATGTCTTCCTGACTCACTTCAGGAGAATGCCTTCTTCCGTTTTATCATCAAGTTCTAGTTTGTCATCGTCTGTAAAAATGAATGATGGCTTATTTTCATTATATGAAGACGTATAGATATGAGAGAGGGAGAGATAGAGATGGAGAGAGAGAGAGAGGGCGAGAGAGAGACAGACTGCGAGATAGATAGATAGATAGATAGATAGATAGATAGATAGATGGATAGATTTGAAAGACAGACAGAGATATACAGACAGACATATATGATATAATTATATATATATATATATATATTATATATTATATACTATATATATATATATATATATAATATATATATAGACAGATAGACATACAGACAGAGAGAGAGAGAGTTCAAACTTCAGACATCAAAACACTTAATCACTCAATGATAGTAACAGTAGGGGGGGGGGGGGGTCATAGTGAGAGAGAGACAAAGAGGCAGACATATGGGGAGAGGGAGAAGAGAGAGAAGGAGACCGACAGACAGACAGACAAAGAGAGAGAGAGAGAGGGAGAGAAGAAAAAAGAGAGAGGGAGAGAAAGAGAGAGAGAGAGAGAGAGAGAGGGAAAGAGAGGAAGAGAGAGAGAGAGAGAGACAGACAGACAGACAGACAGACAGACAGACAGACAGACAGACAGACAGAGAGTTTACGCTTTTGGCAACAGCAATCAGTACATCAAAGAATACAGATAAAACAGGTAAAGTAACTCTTTTCTTGTTTACCTTTCTCCCCGTGGCGCCAGGAACGGTAAAGATAAAGCTAGACGAACGAGCAACACTACAATATATTTCATTTCCAGTTTCTGTTTCCTATAATTTCTCCTCTCACCACCCTTTTTAAAAGAAAAATAAAACAAAACAAACAACCCCCCCCCCCCCCGAAATGCTGGCAAATGCATTTCTGATCTTTTGTAAATAAGCAGTAAAAATATAATTAAATTCTGGTAAATAGCATGAAACAATGAAACTAAAGACTGGTTTATGCCATTGATATTACATCCTCCCCCTCCCCTCTCTCTCTCTCTTAAATTTGTTTGTTTGTTTGTTTGATATTAATCAAAGGACGTAACTCTTGAGAGTCACGTACGAACTATCTCCCATATTGCAGAACTTCTCCAATCCAACACAGTTTGCGCTACCCATTCAGCTAGCATAGAAGCAGATACACAGAACACAAAAACCGTAAGCTCAGAACACTCCTCAAAAAAAGGAACGCCCAAGCTTACCTTCATACTCTGCAACTACCCTACACACCAACTATGAGAGAGGAGAGAAATACATACAATATATTGGTCTTATGTTCAAGATTGACATAGTCTTTTATTCTTGAACTGACCAAACACACACACATAGACAAGACAGAACATATACAGGGTTGCTTCCGAGGCATATAGGTAATACTAAAGAAATAAGAGGGAAGCAGGGAGAATTGTTATGATGATGTTTGTGCTTTTGTCTATTTGTAATCTTCTGTCCCATTTGGCTGTCACATATTATATCTAACTGTCTGTCTCGCTACAATGAGTGATACTACGTAATATTTCTTGCGTCTTTTGCTTCATGCCGAAGAGATGCAGGAGTCTTCAATGCTGTTTGAACGTAAAAGAATGCTGTTTTATTACTGGAATACAACACTGGTATAGTGTTAGAATATCAGAAAACCAGAAAAAACATAAAATTACTCCATCATTTGATCGACCAAGTGAGGTTATGGTAACTGCCAAACATACATTTTTTTCTGCAAATAACAAACGTAAAGGGAAAGAGGAAGAGTTCAATGAGAAACAAACACACAAGCAAGAATTACGTAAATACCTGAGGGAAAAAAACAACAACAAACAAACATTTATATTTAAAGTATATACATGACACAATAGTAAGAATATATATTCCGCATTGTCAGCTTTCTCTTTTTCTCTTTGCTCTGCTCATATTTCGATTCTTAAGGGCATTTTTTAGAAGCAAGCCCCCAAAAATCGTTTCATGATTCACACACCCAATCACCAAACACTCCACCGATGCCGAAACCCCTGACATGTCGTCAGCATTAGCAACGCTTCTTTAACTTGGAGTCTAATAGGATACATTGTGATTTTCTCCCAGTAATTGAAGGCCATTACGTCTGTCGACGTTCACGGAATCCAACATGTCTGGTCCTTCAGACTGAAGCCAGTAAGATCAAGACAGCCAAATGTATACAACTATCACCTTGTGCTTTTCGCTACAGACCCAGTTGCCATCATGCCTGTCTACCAGTTATTGATAGATATCAGCACGTTTATATTCTCTCATCAGCATCATCATCACCACCACCACCACCATCATCATCATCATCATCATCATCATCATCATCATCATCATCATCATCATCATCATGTGCCCTGCCGCATGGCGTCGGCGATCATGGCCCTCCATATTAATCTGTCCCTATCGCTGCAAGTACATCTTCCACCCTCTCTGTCTTCAGCCACCCTGCAAGTCCGTCCAATCTTTTCTGCCCGGGTCTACCTGGTGTTCTCTTTCCCTCCAGATTTCCTGTTGTGACCAGGTGCTCTAATTTCCCTTCTTTCCTGTTTTGGCTTAGCTGATTCTGCTGGCTATTTCTGAAGCGCATCTGCCTTCTGGTGAGGTGACTGTTTCCAGATATTTAAACTCAACATCCAGTCTCAAGTTGTGCTAATAGCTGTTATTTTGCATGAGGGGATTTCTTGTTATTTACTGATTACCATGACTTCAGTCATATTCTTTAGTACTTGATATTAGAATATTATGACAGATAATCGAGAAAGGGAGAACGTTTCTCAAGCTGATGTGAAATATAAATAATTACTCCTGTCAAACCGATGCCAGGCTAAGACTGTTGGGTGGAACTTGAATTAAGACTTGTTATTACATACGAGTTGGATCTCTACCTTGTGAATTGTCTGAGGACATTTGATTTTCAGACCTCTGCACAATTTCAGTGATTGCTATCAATTCATTTAATGAAGATCATTGTTCTGATTTTCGTCTAGATGTTACACACGCCCATCGTTGCACTTTTGCTACTTCAACGAGAAAGTAGGTGTAGGTGTGCTGTTTTCCATCTCTGAAGTCAGAAATACTGTAAAATCAGAAGTAATGATATCAAGCCCCCCTTTTTTTTTTTCTATTTCTTTATCTTGTTTTTGGCTGACGAGGGTTCGCTGAACCGATCAAGCCTAACAAAAAGTAAGTGAAATTCCTTGATGGATAATATTCGTTTAGGCGTGATATATGTGTAAATTATAATAAGATTGTGCCTATTATAATTTCTCAAAAACAATGGTCATAAAATATCTTGTTTTTGTTCTTGTTTTTTGTTTTGTTTTTTTGTTTTCCTTTTCCTATTCCTTCTGCTCCCGCAAACCTTTTATCTACTGCCTTCTTCTCCTTCTCTTCCTCGTTGATATTGTACAACAGAAACATGAACACCACTTTCAAGCATCATGTTGAAACAACGACCATACAGCTTCGTTTTCTTTATATTTTAGCCAATAATCTGAATCCATTAAACACTTGAGACGTAGTTGTGCCGGAATTTACATTCGACTTTTTAAACCACACAATTCCGTTTTATTAAAAAAAAAAACGATAAACATTCGTAATGAGGAAGGGGGGGGGGGGGGGGGGGGGATGGATCCGTTAAAATCTGTACTGTGTTTTCAATCTTCTGTGTGCAATATCAAACAAAGTTCCTATTCACGTGTCACGCTGCGTTTCTCGCATACCTCTTTTTCACCCCCATCCCGTTTTCCCTTTTAAAGAAGAAGCTAAAATAAAAAAAAAATATAAAATTAAAAAAAAATATATATATATGCAGGTGCAAACAAACTTTGAGTGGCGTCGAGAACTTGGGAGGTGATTGTCCAGAGAGTGGCGAGGCATTGGTGCTCTGGGTCCCATCCGCACCTTCATGGTGTTTCCTGTTAATTGTCGGGTGCACGAAATTCTGCCTGCAGACCGCAAGCTACAAGTTGCCGTTCGTGATTACTACTGTAGCCTTTGGCTGTCGCCAGCGTCAACAGAAGACAGTAGGACTTCGCCACACAAGAGTTTCAAGGGGAAACTACTCTCTTAATTTCCTGTAAATGAAAGGCGTTTTTTCATTCGAATATTTACGACGAAAGCGTAGTTTTTACATGTGGTAGGGGAAATTTTCATGGACGAATTTGGCGCTGTGGACGATGAATGTTTCAGCGATGATTCTGATTGTGATTTTTGATAAAAGCCCCACACCTTTGACATAGATTTCGTAAACATCCATCCAGAAATAGCTAAGAAAATTTTGCTTAAACAAGTTTTGTCTTGTCAAAGACACACAGACACATTGATATACACGTCTGCCCAGTTAATATGAAACAAAAATAAAAAGAACGCAAGGAAGTTTTAAAAAGACAACAAGAAGCATGTCACCAAACCAAGCTTTAGCTACAAAGTCAAATAAAAAGAGGTTTGGTTCTTTTTTCCTGGTTTGGTGTTTCGATTTTTTTTCGGATGCATGTATGCATGTTATTTCGTCCACACTGTGCAGACACTGTGCTGCATACTCTCGTCTTCGGAGAACATACATGCTGAGTGTTTTCATATTTCTATAAGTCAAACACTGACACTGACATGACTTAACTCCCCTACATTCTCCCATAGCGACATCATTCCATTTGGATCTATCATCATCATCATCACCCAGCCCCGTAGTCTGGTTGACCGTTGGGGCACCACTGAAGATTTTGCAACCAACTTCCTCCACTCCTCACGGTCCTCAGCTTTCCGCAGATTGATGTTCCATTCAAGGCCAGTCCACTCTCTGATATTGTCTTCCCATCTTTTTGTCTGTCTGCCTCTTCGTCTCCCTCCCTGAACTGTTCCCTGCAAGACGGTCTATAAAGTCTATCAATAAAAAGGCTGTATGTTATACATCAGTTGAAACTGCAAACATTTCTGAGTGTTATGGTGTTTAGTGTGATAATATAATTTGATAATATAAGTTAATATTTGACGAAATGGCATGCTTTCTGGTAAATGTACTGTCAGTTTCGTGAAAAGTCATAACAAATCTCATAACGGAAAAGAGTTAACGTGCGTACTTGATAGTCTGTATGAGTGTACATACGAGGAGGGTGTAGTAACTGACAGGCATGCACAGACATATAGATCTTGGGGATCGGAAACTTCATCATACGGTACCCTAAAGGCGGAGATGTCTTGGCGCTTCGAACCCAGACTCTTCGCATTAGAAATCTGACGTTTACCCACTTGACTACTGTGCTCTTTGCTTGACTGCATCACGCCTGTTCATCGCAAAGACATCACCTGTCACAAATGACAAACGGAATTTAATTCCTCTCTTTTTTGCACACTTGGTATTTGCCATTTGGGTGTCCACGACCTGCTATTATTTCCCACTTTATATCATTTGTCCCAATACCTTTAAAAACGCAATATTTGTATTTGCCTGCCATCGTTCACTCTTAAACATAGCTTATTGCTAGCAGGTTCAAACTTAACAAATAATAATAACTGAAGGTGATTATGAAGAAAACAGTAATCCAATGGTTATATCTTTTTAATTCCACTTTTGATGTTAAGTTTGGTGTAATCCCATCTTTATTTATAGTAACATTGCTTAGTCTGATAGCCTTAGCTTAATTCTTGCGAATGTTACCTACGACAGTAACTGACGTCAAGAGTCATGCCAATACCCAGATCTGTTTGATTTTATTTTCTTTATATGCCGAGTATCCATGACAAATTTAGCGGCTACACATGCTTAAATGTTCAAATGTTTGCCAGTGTACTAGTATCCGTTTCGTCGGAAAGTAAGATTTCGTTTCATGTAATTTGTTTTTCTTTTAAAGTTGTCATGCCATCAAGGTGAACCTTTATAAGAGAGAAACAGAGAGGGAGAGACAGAGACAAAGACACAGAGAACACACAGAGAGAATAGACAGAGAGGGAGAGAGAGAGAGACTTCAGACTTCAGACTTCAGATGGTTTATTCATGAAATAGGCCATTGCCCTCATGAAGGGTACAAAATACATAAGCAAAACTATTATTTGGCATCATGACAATCACATTAATGTTATATTGTACATAGACTAAAACAGAAATTAACATTTGAACATACTCTTATAAATAACAAACCTAAGACATCAATCTATACGCACTAGTCATTTCAGTGAAGTTTAATTTATACAATAACATATTGTCGTCTCTTAAATGTGTAAATACTATGGAAAAACAGAAATCCATGAAACAATTTGTACACAGTATATATGCAACATGTTCACTGACAAAAATCAAAACGGCAGCATAAGTTGTACTGCATCATGACGTTGCTTTTTCTCTAAAATTAAATGCTTTATACAAAAACAAAGATAGATTATATACAACATCAGACGCGTTTGATGACAGCAATAAAGTCATTTTAAATAATGAAGGTTGCCTATGATATTTAGGTCGAATCAATTTCTCTCGAATATTTTGTAGTGCTGGACAGCAAAGCAAAAAGTGCACTTCATCTTCTTTTGAATTTTTACATAATGGACACAATAAATCACTCTCACTGTGAGATCTATATCTAAAATAATGGGCATTAATTTCTGATATGCCAAATCTAAATCTTGCTGTCACATATTTAAAATGTCTGTTCATATTCAATGTTATATATGATTTCACTTCACGAGTATTACAAAAAGTTCTGTAAATATTAAATCTGTCACTGCTTTGAACGTGATCGTTCCATTTCTGCCATCCACAGTCAGTCAAACGCTGACGAAACTCCCGTATGAATTTATTTAAATTGCCAACACCTTGATTAATCCATACGACACCATATCCATATTCAAACAAACAAGCACGTACATTGAGAGAGAGAGAGAGAGAGAGAGAGAGAGAGAGAGAGAGACAGACAGACAGACAGACAGAGACAGAGGAAAGAGAGAGAACAGAGACAGAGATAGAGGAAGAGGACAGATTTGAAAACCTCTCCACCAAACAACAAACATGAATAATCAAAGAGAAATGCAGAGAGCCCCTGTAGTGCATATGATTTTCAAATTATAGACATGAATGAAGCCTGAAAGAGCGGAAAGGGAATAATAAAATTGTGACCTAATTTTTAACCGATAATCTCCTTTCTTCGCTCTTTCTATCTCTTTCTGTCTCTGTCTCTTTCTCCAAATACTTATCAAATTGATAATTATTGTTAGTATTCTAATTGATAATCATACTTATGTCTCATAACGCAGCAACATATTTATTTGATTTTTTGTTCATGAAGGTATACAAACATATGTTCAACCTTCTCCTCAGGACCAATGGTCATGCAGTTAACGCGTTTTGATTTTTTTTTAAAGTCCTGGTTCTTAGCGCTCTCTCTGTCCTCACTTGATTGTATTACGCCTGTTCATTGGAAAGACA
Source organism: Monoplex corrugatus (assembly GCA_030674185.1). Lineage (NCBI taxonomy): Eukaryota > Metazoa > Mollusca > Gastropoda > Littorinimorpha > Ranellidae > Monoplex > Monoplex corrugatus. Next base: position 3,300,429 of record JAPXFY010000017.1, on the reverse strand, counting down.
TCACATGTCAGAAGTGACAGATGGAGTTTAATTCCTCTCTTATTTTTGCACACGTAGCATTTGCCATTTGCATGTCCACGATCTGCTATTATTTCCCACTTTATGTCATTTGTTCCCAAACGCTCTCGCTCTCTCTTTCTCTCTCTTTCTCTCTCTCATTTTTCCTCTCTTTCTCTCTCTCTCTCTCTTCCTCTTCCTCTGTCTCTCTCTCTCTCCCTCCCTCTGTCTCTCTCTCTCCCACTTTTATAATTTGTTCCCAAACGCTCTCTCTCTCTTTCTCTCTCTCTCTCTGTCACTTTTCCTCTCTTTCTCTCTCTTCCTTTTCCTCTGTCTCCTCTCTCTCCCTCCCTCTGTCTCTTTCTCTGTCTCTCTCTGTCTGTCTGTCTGTCTCTGTCTCTGTCTGTCTGTCTGTCTGTCTGTCTGTCTCTCTCTCTCTCTATATATATATATACAGGGGGTGCAAAAGTAGGTATACAGTAAGTATCACATTATTATTATATTGCTTAATTCCGCTCTCGATTAGAGGAGTGTGTGAATACCGACGGCAAGCAGTTTGAGTATCTGAGGGGTTAAGGCTGTGCTTATTACATGTATATGCAATATTCATTTGTTTGTATAATAAATGCAATGAGTATCGTACGTGTTTTTTTTTTTCATAACTGTATACCTACTTTTGCACCCCCCTATATATATATATATATATATATACATACATATATATATATATATATATATATATATACATATATATCTGTCTCTGTTTCTCTCTCTTTCTGTGACTGCCTTTCTGTCTGTCTCTCCTCGTCCTCCTCCTCCTCTTCTTCCTCCTCCTCCCCCTCTCTCTCTATGTGTCTGTCTATCTGTCTCTGTCTCTCGCTATCTCTGTCTGTCTTTCGGTCTGTGTCTGTCTGTATCTCTCTCTGTCTCTGTCTTTGTCTGTCTCTCTGTCTCTGTCTCTCTGTCTATCTGTCTGTCTATTTGTTTGTCTGTCTCTATCTCTCTCTTTCTGTCTCTCTCTTTCTGTCTCTCTCTCCTCTCTCTCTGTTTTTCTGTCTCTCTCTCTCTCTCCCTCTCTCTCTCCTCTCTCTTTGTCTCTCTCTGTCTCTGTCTGTCTGTCTATCTGTCTGTCTGTCTGTCTGTCTCTCTCTCTCTCTCTCTCACATAGTTCATTCTAAAGCAATCACGTTGAACAATTTGGTGGACACTGACAAATGACCGGCAATTTCGAAAACCGGATAGTCAACGTTGAAGATCTAAATAACTTTCCAGTTGGCGCTGATAACATCATCTCTGCCATTTCAGAGTCTTCCGTCTTATCCAGCTTCCACAGTAAATAGACTGCCTGCTTGTTTGTCAAGAACCTAAACGTGATCTTGAGCTGCGTATGTGTCTAGTGTTCAGTATATTTAAAGTACGTGTATAGAATGAAGTAAGGTCTGATAGATACAGAGGTAGGGCTCCAGCTTTACTGTACTACGTAATTGCACGGGTTTTGAGCTGTGCTAAGGGAAAAAAAAGACCAACCTTGTGCATGCAGTCTTTTGTATACCAACGCACGAATGGATATCTTATCTTGTTTCGGTTAGGAACTGATAAAACAGCGAAAGAGAGCAGATGGCCATTGCCCTCATGATGATACCATCTTTCCCCATTTCCCCACTAAGAAAGGTGGAGTGTCTACCACTCCCCTAAGACTTCATGGGCTATGGAAGATATACTTTTCCTTACAACGAATCACTTACGTGACAAGCCTGATTGAGAAAACATAGATGTATCAAGAACATTAGATTCGTTCAAACTCCAATATAACCTGGCTCCTGAAAATTGCCTTTCAAGAAGAAAACCACCAACAAAACAATAACCACTTAAAGGAAAGCACATATTTGCTCAACAGAGAACATGGATGTGAATCACCTCCCACCAACAAGCAAGTGCTTTTTTCGTGTGAACACAAGCCATAGAGATCAATGAGAGAGAAGCCAGCTGCATCTTAGTACAACATCCAGGTGACGAACTCAGAAAGATGGCCGAAGGCTCAAAGACCATCTCAACAAACAGACTTTGTAAATGAGCAAAGTGCCTGTCTGATATATTGAAACTCATCTTTGACAAAAGATTTCCTAACGGAAAACATCTAATGCAAAAAAATTGATTCTATATCTGCGTTCATGCTGACATTTGTTTTAATAAAATTAATGTAATTTTGAGTTTATTAGTTAACCAGAATATCCATGAATTTCTTTGCCAGTCAATACGTATTAACACATGTTTGTGGCATATAAGATGTAAACTAAATTCAATTACTCATTCACAGATTACTATGTGACAAAAGCTTTTTTTTAAGTCCATTAAAGTAGAGAATCACAAACGCAAACGTTTTGTAGGAACATAAACAATCCTAGAAATATTTTGCTAATGTCAGTATCAGCCGTTCAAATCAGTGTACAAGAAAGAGATGGGCGTATCCATCATTTACTTCCTTGTTTTAAAAGGAAAATTACTGATTCGTTAGCTTAGTTTTCTTACACAGCAGGCAACCAGGTTTGTGAAACATTGTAATAATCTTTCTTGAATGGCGCTATCTTCCATACTCATTTGGTCTAATCACTCACTACGCTTAATCCTGCTCTTTCTTTTTTTTTAAAGTAATGGAGCATGGGGAACGCAAGCTGTTATTAAGCGAGCTCACCACATTCGTCTTTGTTACAGTTTGGTTGACGTACATGCTTGGCGTTTTCATGTTTCCATAAGCCAACGATTAACATGACTTACATAATATTTTACGTGCATATTTTAAATTGTGCATGCGTATGCACACGAACGTGATGGGTGTGTGTGGGGGGGGGGGGCGGTTGAAGGTTGGCAGTTGAAGGACTGCAACACAAGTTGATCTGGGAGATCAGGGGAAAAAGTGAATTATTGCAGGCCATGGACTCCCATTACACACGAACGACACATCCTATGCGTGTCGTGGAGAGATGAATAAAATCCATTTGTCACCTGTGACAGGTAGTGTCTAGCCTAAGAACATGCGTAATGGAATCAAGCGTCTTTTTATTTGACTTTATGGTTGAAATTTCTTCTTTTCTCTTCTTTTCTCTCTCTCTTTCCTCTTCTTTTCTCTTCTCCTCTCTTTTCTTCTCTTCTCTTCTGTTCTCTTCTATTGTCTTCTGTCTGTCTGTCTGGCTGTCTCTCTCTTTCTTCTCTTCTCTCTCTTTCCTCTTCTCTTCTCTTTTCTTCTCTTCTCTTCTGTTCTCTTCTCTTGTCTTCTGTCTGTCTGGCTGGCTGTCTCTCTCTTCTCTTTCTCTCTCCCCCTCCCTCTCTATCTCGCTGTCTCTGTCTGTCTCTCTGTTTCTCTCTCTCTGTCTGTCTGTCTCTCTGTCTCTGTCTGTCTATCTCTCTCTCTCTCCTCCTCTGTCTCTCTGTCTCTCTCTCCCTCTGTCTCTCTCTCTCTCCCTCCCTCTCTCTCTTTCTTTCTCTCTGTCTTTTCTCCTTCTCTCTCCTTCTCTCTCTTCCTCTCCATCCTCTGTCTGTCTGTCTCTCTTTCTCTCTTTCCATATATATATATTATATATATATATATATATATATATATATATATGTGTGTGTGTGTGTGTGTGTGTGTGTGTGTCTGTCTGTCTGTCTGTCTGTCTGTTGTGTATCTGTGTGTGTCTGTGTGTGTCTTTAATCAATTTTTTTTTATTTACTAGGATTTGTTTTTTTTTATGTAATTTCATTTGTATCAGCGTGCTTACATGCCTGCGTGTGTGTATGTGTCTGCGTCTCTGTGTATATTTGTGTATGTATGCATGTGTGCGCGTATTTGTATGTGTGTGTGTGTGTCTGCCAGTCTTTTTGTTGTCTGTTTTTGTTGTTGATTTTTCTTTTGACAGACAATTTTTAAAATAAGGTACGGGAAAGATGGAAAAAATGTAAAAGAAAGTTGGCGAGAAACCTATACTGTAATAATCGTCCTGATTCCACTTTTTGGCTTACAATTCTTATCTCCTTCTTTCTCCTCTCACACTCATCTCGTGTGCTTCATTCCAAAGCAGTTACACGTAATAGCCGGTTAGACAGACATGGATTTCAGAACTTTCAAACTGCCTGACAAATGGCGTCGAAAATGTGACTAGAGTCTAATAGAAGCTGATAACATTACTCCCTGTCTTTTGGAATCATTCATGTTTTCTGGCTTCCACAATAGATAGCTGTCTGCCAAAAACTTACAGATCTATCTGTCCGTGTGTTCCAAGGAACATCATTGAAAGTTTTAATTAAAAAGACTTTCATTTTCTCGCCAGTGGAGCCTAATTTAGATAGCCTCAGGAATTCTTAGGTCTTTAATTTTAACCGATTTATACCAGGTGTTTTGTTAAAGAAGTGCACCAAAAGCAGACGTTTGCACATGATTAAGTTCACAATACATTTACCATAATATGACATTCGTAAAAAATAGTTGCTGTTAGGGTCATTGTAACCATATAGTGCTAGTAATAGTTTTAATTGTAACTGTTGTAACAGTCGATAACTAGAAGGGGTGGTATCAATAGTAACAATAGTAACAGTAGTTACTGGAGGAATATAATATATAGTAGTAGCAGAAGTAGCAGTAGCAACAGCAGCAGCAGTGGTAGTAGTAGTAGTAGTAGTAGTAGTAGTAGTAGTAGTAGTAGTAGCAGCAGCAGCAGCAGCAGAAGTACTAGGAATGGCAACAGCAGCAATAGTGGTAATAATATCAGTATTAGCAGTAGTAGTGGTAGTAGCAGCAGCAGCAGCAACAGCAGCAGCAGTAGTAGTAGTGGAAATAGAAACCAACATTAAAACTATCACAACGTTGTCTACAATATGATAAATAAATAACTAAATCAACCAATAAACAAATAAGCAAGTAAAACAGTGAATAAATAAAAAAAAAAAAGAAAGAAAATAAAAGAAAAATAAGAAGAAGATCAAACAAACAGGAATAAATAGTCTTTTTGTGATCTAAACGGGGGCTAGCGTCAAATTATTTATCCTAAAGTAATAAACATTATCAAAAAGTTGATGCCCATTACGCGAGATTGACATGTCCTGTGCATGCAATGGAGAAATGAATTATAACCATCAGTCAGTTACGGCAAACTCTGTCTCGCTAAAGAATGATTGAAATGAAACAAAACTTTTTTTTTTCACTTCATGCAGGTGCCACTCTCTTGTTCACTGGATTTGTTTCAGTGCATGAAGAATTGAGAAACAGATGTAAGAGACAGACATAAATGATGACAGAAAACAGAGGTCAAAGAAAGGGTTGGCCAAACATAGAGGACAAAGAGAGCTAGAGTTTGTGAAAAATAGAGGGGAGGTATGGAGATGTGATGAGAGAAAGGGAGTGAGAGACATCGAGAGAAAGAGAGAGAGAGAGACACACAAACACACACACAGACAGAGACACAGAGACAGAGACACAGAGAGAGAGAGAGACACACACACACACACACACACACACACACACACACACACACACACACACACACACACACACACACACACACACACACACACACAGAAGGAGAAAATGACAATGACAATGACAATGATAATCACTATAACTAGAAAAACACAAAACATATCAGAAATGCATTCAATATAGTAATTGTTATATTTAATACGC
>JAPXFY010000017.1:3269776-3289776 GCA_030674185.1 Monoplex corrugatus | reverse complement strand
AGAGAAAGAGAAGGAGAAAATGTAAAGAAAGAGGAGAAAGAAAGTGAGATAGAGAGAGGAAGGAAATAAAGAAGAAATAGAGAGAGAGAGACAGAGAGAGAGAGATAGAAAGAGACGAGAGTCACATCATATAATGACCTCACCATCTCTTCAGTTTGACCTACAGGATTCCATTCAGCCAAACAGATGGACTAGTTAGAAAATATACCGCACATTTTAACGACGTCATTACAATCACGAATACAAAAGCCTCTCCTGTTCAGGAGTACTGAATGAAACATTTAAAGTCTCGGATAAGAAAAACCACTTGGACTGTTCAAGAGGAATGAATGTATCAGTTTGAAGTGGGAGACGAGAAAGCTACCAGGCTAGTCATCACCTTGTGGCTAATATGTCGGTAACAGTGTGGCGTGGACTCTGTAGGTGGCTTTCAGCTTTTTTTCCTGCTGATTCCGTTGTAGGGAATGACATGAGTGGTGCATTATAAGCAGAAGAGCTAGGACACGTGACAAAGGATTGGGTGAAAGGTTCCTCTGTTCTGTCTCTTGCGTTCGTCTGTCTGTCTCCGTATGTCTGTCTGTGTGTTTTGTCTGTCTGTGTGCCTACCTGTCTGTCTCTCTATCTATCTGTCTGTCTGTCCATCTCTCTTTCTGTCTCTGTCTTTCTCTCTGTCTCTGTCTTTGTCTCTCACACCTTCTGTCTCTCACTCTCTCTCTGTCCCTCTCTCTTTCTCTGTTTGTATCTGTCTGTTTGTCTGTCTGTCTGTATGTCTCTGTCTCTCTCTCTGTTTCTCTCTCCCTCTCTCTCTCTCTCTCTCTGAATCTGTATGTCTGCCCCTCTCTCTGTTTCTCTCTCTCTCTCTGTGTCTTTTTGTCTGTCAGTCTGTCTGTTTGTCTCTGTCTGTCTATCTCTGTCTGTCTATCTGTCTGTCTGTCTGTCTGTCTCTCGCTTTCTCCCTCTCTTCCTCTCTCTAATCTCTTATGTTCGATAGTCACTAGCGTTTTGCAGGAACGCATTAGATTCGACGAATTTGTTTGTTTGTTTGACTGGTTCTCTCTCTCTTTCTATGTCTGTCTGTCTGTCTGTCTGTGTCTTTCTCTCTCTCTATGTTTGTTTAAGGAAAGAAACACAGAGAGAGTTAGAAGGACAGAGAGACAGGAAAATAGAGAAGGACAGAGAGGGAGAAAGGGAGGGAGAGGAGAGAAAGAAGAGCGAGAGATTGAGTGAATGAGTGAAAGAGAAAGAGGAGGGAGGGAAGAGAGAGAGAGAGAGAGAGAGAGAGAGAGAGAGAGTAACAGAGGCAGAGACAGGAACAGAAAGACAGAGACAGAGAGAGAAGGCGGGAGTGGGTGGTGGGAGATGTTGTATCACTATACACAGAACTCTGGCTATACACAGAACCACGACTTTAATCAGATCTTTAATTGAATTCCACTCAATCGAAGCACTAAGATGATTTAAATCAGCGACTAGACTGTAAAGAGCACCATTTAAGTCCAAGATATCAAGGGGCTGGCCCCGGTACAGGAACTTTGAATCTATCAGTTAAAGAGTAGGACAAGAAAATCTACTTAAACTATCCGTAGACATTAACTCTGTCGGTTAAAAACTTGTATGAAGTCTTCTAGGTGGCTTTCAGTTTCTTACGCCTTCTTCTCTTGTTTTGCTAAGCAAGGGTTGGCTGGTGCCTCTGGAATGAAGATGAATGAGTATAGATTTGCAAAGAGAAGAATTTGAAAGTTTTTTTACTGTGTCACTATGTCTGTTCTGTTCGAGTCTGCTTCTCTGTGTGTCTGTGTGTTTGTCCTTGTTTCTGCCTTGTCAGTATGTCTGTCTGGCTCTGTCTCTCTGCTCTTCTTATCCCTGTTTTGTCCGTGTGCTTGTCTCAATCACTAGGCAAGGGATGATTGGTGCCAATGGAATGAAGATGAATGAGGTAGAGATTTGCAAGGAGAAGAATCTATGTCCCTGTTTTTGTTCGAGTCTGTTTCTCTGTGTTGCGTCTGTATTTACCTCTGCCTTGTCAGTATGTATGTCTGTCTGTTTTTGTTTTTTTCTGTTTCTGTCTGTGTGCTCTTCTTAAGCCTGCTCTTTATTCCTGTCCATCTGTTTGTCTCTATCTATCAGCTGTCTCTTCTCTCGCAACATATTTCTCTTTCCATCGCTGTGTGTCTCTTTCACTCTGTCCGTTTTTGTCTCTTCTTCTTTCTGTCTATTTGTGTGATATGTTGTTATTGCTGTTGTTGTTGTTTTCACCAAAGGTATGTGAAAGCGGCGTCGTGTATGTGTGCGTGCGTGCACACGGGCGTACTGTGTGTGTCGTGCGTGAGAGAGAGAGAGAAAGATGAGAGAGAGAAAGAGAGAGAGAAAATAAAAAAGTGAGCCAGACAGACAGAGATAGTGAGAGAGAGACAGAAAGAGAGAAAAAAAGAGAAAAGAAAGAGAGAGCGAGAGAGGAAAACCAGAGAAAGACAAGAGAGACACAAAGAGAGATGGGGAGAAAAAAGGGCAGAGAATCGTGTATAGAAAAGGGAGAGTCGTAGAAGGAGATAGAGAAAAATGAGATAGAGACAGACAGACAGACAGAGAAAGGAGAGAAATAGGTGGGAGGAGAGAGACAGACAGAGGCAGAGAGAGACGGAGAAACAGAAAGACAGAGAGAGAGAGGGGGGGAGAGAGAGAGAGAGAGAGAGAGAGAGAGAGAGAGACAGACAGACAGAACAGACAGACAGACAGAAGAGAGGAACACAGAGACAGAGGTGGAGGTGGGGAGGGGGGGAGAATGTTGTTCACTATACACAGAACTCTGGCGAAAGACCTCACCACGACTTTAATCAGACCTTTAATTGAATTCCACTCAATCGAAGCACTAAGATGATTTAAATCAGCGACTAGACTGTAAAGAGCACCATTTAAGTCCAAGATATCAAGGGGCTGGCCCTGGTACAGGAACTTTGAATCTATCAGTTAAAGATAGACAAGAAATTCTACTTGAATTATCCGTAGACATTAAATCTGTCGGTTAAAACTTGTATGAATCTTCTAGGTGGCTTTTAGTTTCTTATGCTTCTTGTCTTGTTTTGCGAAGCAAGGGTTGGCTGGTGCTTCTGGAATGAAGATGAATGAGCTATAGATTTGCAAAGGAGAAGGTTCTGAAAGTTTGTTTCTGTGTCGCTATGTCTGTTCTGTTCGAGTCTGCTTTTCTGTGTGTCTGTGTGTTTGTCCTTGTTTCTGCCTTGTCAGTATGTCTGTCTGGATCTGTCTCTCTGTTCTTCTTATCCCTGTTCTGTCTGTTTGTTTGTCTCTATCAGTCATCTTTCTCTTTACTCTATATATCTTTCTCATTATATCTTTCTCTCTCCATCGCTGTGTGTCTCTTTCACTCTGCTTTTGTCGCTGTTTCTTTCTGCTGTTTCTTCTGTGATATGTTTTTGTCTCTGTTGTTGTTGTTGTTGTTGTTGTTGTTTTCACTAAAGGTATGTGTGCGATTCCGTGAGTGTATGTGTGCGTGCTTGTACGCGTGCGCACGTGTGTGTGTGTGTGTGTGTGTGTGTGTGTGTGTGTGTGTGTGTGTGTGTGTGTGTATGTGTGTGTGTGTGTGTATGTGTGTGTGTGTGTGTGTGTGTGTAAGAGAATATAGAGTAAGACAGACAGACAGACAGAGAGAGTGAGAGACAGACAGGCAGAGAGTGAGAGAGAGAAAGTTAAAGATAGAAAAGAGAGAAAGTGAAAGAGACAGAGACACAGTGTCAGACACAGAAAGTGAAAGAAAGAGATAAACAGGCAGACAAACAGACAGAGAGAGACAGAGAGAGAGAGACAGAGAGACAGAGACAGAGAGAGAGACAGACAGACAGACAGACAGACAGACAGAAGGTTTGTAAAAAGGGTGAAATGACTACGCTATAAAAGACTGGTACATGATTTCACCATCACCTAAATTTTTGTTTTTTCTCTATTGAATTTCACTCAATCAAAGCGATGGGCTGGGATAAGTTGTACCACCATGTTTTAAACAGCACCGTTAAAGTTGAGTACAATAATAATAAAAAAAAGAGCTCTTGCCGTTGTTGAAGAGCTCTGAATAACGCGGTAAAGTCTATGACCAGAAAGCCTGCTGAGGCCTTTGAAATGGGCTGAAGCTATCGTGTAGACGCTCCATGAGGCTTTTAGCTTCTCTGTTCTTCCTTCTTCCGTTTTCTGGGCACTGATTGATCGTTGCCGTTTAAAAAACAAAAGTGGATGTGTTGTAGCTATACGTACGAACGCACACATGCATACACAATGATAGAGAGAGAGGGGGGGAAAGAGAAATAGAAAGAAGAAGGAGAGAGAAAGAAAGAAAGAATGAATGAGAAAAAATAAAAGAGAGAGAATGAGAGAGAGGGAGAGAGAAAGAGAGAGAGAGAGAGAGAGGGGGAGAGAAAATTTGTAAGAAGGGTGAAATGACTACTTCATAAAAGACCTGTACATGAGTTGACCGTCACCTAACTTCGTTTTCTTTTTCCCCCTAAATTTCACTCAGTCAAAGCGATGGGCTGGCTACAGTTGTACCACCATGTTTTAAACAGCACCGTTAAAGTCGAGTATGATAAAAATTAAAAAATGGAGGTCTTGCCGTTGTTAAAGATCTCTGAATCAAGTCGATAAAGTCTATGACCAGAAAGTCTGCTGAGGCTATTGCTATGGGCTGAAGCTATCGTGTAGACGCTCCATGAGGCTTTTAGCTTCTCTATCCTTCTTTCTTCCATTTTCTGGGCACTGACTGATCGTTGCCATTAAAACGAAAGTGGATGTGCTACAGCTATATACGGAAGAGGTTTAAAAGGTGTCTTTTCTGTCTGTATCAGTCTCTGTTGTGTGCCTTGGTGTTCAGTTTGTGATTGCTCTGTGTTTGTGTCTGTGTAGTTGTGTGTCTGAGTTATTTCCCTGCTTCTCTCTGTCTGTTTTGGCCTGTCTGTCCGTCTGTTTGTCTGTTTCTGTCTCTGTCTTTCTGTATGTCTGTCTGTCTGTCTGTCTGTCTCTCTGTCTCTCTGTCTCATTTTCTTCTTCTTGTTCTTCTTGTTCTTTTTCTTCTTTTTTTTCTTTTTCTTCTTCTTCTTCTTCTTCTTCTTCTTCTTCTTCTTCTTCTTCTTCTTCTTCTTCTTTTTCTTCTTCTTCTTCTTCTTCTTCTATCTCTCCAATTGTCTGTCTCTTTCGGTCTCTTTTCTATCTCTCCAATTGTCTGTCTCTTTCGGTCTCTTTTTCTGTCTTTCTCGCCCCCTCTCTCTCTCTCTCTCACAGACACACGAACGCACGCACACATGCACACACAATGATACAGAGAGAGGGAAAGCAAGAGAAAGAGAAGAAGGAGAGAGAAATAAATAATGAATGAATGAGAAAAAAGAAAGAGAGAGAGAACGAGAGAGAGAGGAAGGGACAGAGAGAGAGAAAGAGAAAGAGAGCGAGAGAGAGAGAGAAAGAGGGAGAGAGAGAGGAGGGGGGGAGAAAATTTGTAAGAAGGGTGAAATGACTACGTCATAAAAGACCCGTACATGAATTGACCATCACCTAAATTCGTTTTCTCCCCCCCCCCCCCCCCCCTGAATTTCACTCAGTCAAAGCGATGGGCTGGTTAAAGTTTTACCACCATGTTTTAAACAGCACCGTTAAAGTCGAGTATGATAAAAAAAAAATGAAGGTCTTGCCTTGTTGAAGAACTCTGAAAGAAGCGGATAAAGTCTATGACCAGAAAGCCAGCTTAGGCCTTTGAAATGGGCTGAAGCTATCGTGTAGACGCTCCATGAGGCTTTTAGCTTCTCTGTTCTTCCTTCTTCCGTTTTCTGGGCACTGACTGATCGTTGCCATTTAAAAAAACAAAAGTGGATGTGCTGTAGCTATACGTACAAACGCACACATGCACACACAGTGATAGAGAGAGAGGGAAAGAGAAATAGAAAGAAGGAGAGAGAAAGAAAGAAAGAATGAATGAGAAAAAATAAAAGAGAGAATGAGAAAGAGGGAGAGAGAAAGAGAGAGAGAGAGAGAGAAAGAGGGAGAGAGAGAGAGGGGGGGGGAGAAAATTTGTAAGAAGGGTGAAATGACTACGTCATAAAAGACCCGTACATGAATTGACCATCACCTAAATTCGTTTTCTTTTCCCCCTGAATTTCACTCAGTCAAAGCGATGGGCTGGTTAAAGTTTTACCATCATGTTTTAAACAGCAACGTTAAAGTGGACTATGATAAAAAAAGGTCTTGCCCTTGTTGAAGAACTCCGAATGACGCGGTAAAGTCTATGACCAGAAAGCCTGCTTAGGTCTTTGAAATGGGCTGAAGTTACCGTGCAGATGCTCCATGAGGCTTTTAGCTTCTCTGTCCTTCCTTCTTCCATTTCCTGGGCACTGACTGATCGGTGCCATTAAAACGAAAGTGGATGTGCTATAGCTATATAAGGAATAGATTTTAAAGGGTCTTTTCTGTCTGTGTCAGTCTCTGTTATGCGACTTGCTGTTCAATTTGTGATTGCTCTGTGTGTGTGTGTGTGTGTGTGTGTGTGTGTGTGTGTGTGTGTGTGTGTGTGTGTGTGTGTGTGTGTGTGTGTGTGTGTGTGTGTGTGTGTGTGTGTGTGTGTGTGTGTGTGTGTGTGTGTGTGTGTGTGTGTAGTTGTATGTCTGAATTCTCACGCTGTATGTGTCTCTGTCTCTGCCTGTCTCTGCCTCTGTCTCGTTCTCTCTTTACCTCTCTCTATCCCTCTTTCTCTCTCTCTCTCTCTCTCTCCCTCTCTCTCTTTCTGTCTCTATATATCTGTCTCTCTCCTCTCTCTCTTCTTCTCTCTCTCTCACACACACTCTCTCGCTCATGCACGCACACACACACACGCGCGCGCACACGCACACACAGTGAAGGGGACAGAGGGAAAGAGAGAGAAGAAGAACAAGAAGAAGAAGGAGAGAGAACAAACGAATGAATGAAGGAGAAAGAGACAGAGACAGAGACAGAGAGACAGAAACAGAGACAGAGACAGAGACAGAAGCACAGAGAGAGAGAGAGAGAGGGTTGTAAGTAGGGTGAAATGACTACTTCATAAAAGACCCGTACCTCATTTCATCATCGCCTATATTCGTTTTATCTTTCTCTCTTGAATTTCACTCAGTCAAAGCGATGGGCTGGGATAAGTTGTACCACCATGTTTTAAACAGCACCGTTAAAGTTGAGTGCAATGATAATAATAAAAAAAAGCTCTTGCCGTTGTTGAAGAACTCTGAATGACGCGGTAAAGTCTATGACCAGAAAGCCAGCTTAGGCCTTTGAAATGGGCTGAAGCTATCGTGTAGACGCTCCATGAGGCTTTTAGCTTCTCTGTTCTTCCTTCTTCCGTTTTCTGGGCACTGACTGATCGTTGCCGTTTAAAAAACAAAAGTGGATGTGCTGTAGCTATACGTACGAACGCACACATGCACACACAGTGATAGAGAGAGAGGGAAAGAGAAATAGAAAGAAGAAGGAGAGAGAAAGAAAGAAGAATGAATGAGAAAAAATAAAGAGAGAAACGAGAGAGAGAGGAGAGAGAGAAAGAGAGGATATAGAGAGAGAGAGAAAGAGGGAGAGAGAGAGAGGGGGGGGAGAAAATTTGTAAGAAGGGTGAAATGACTACGTCATAAAAGACCCGTACATGAATTGACCATCAACTAAATTCGTTTTCTTCCCCCCCCCCCCCCCCCCCCCCCTGAATTTCACTCAGTCAAAGCGATGGGATGGGATAAGTTGTACCACCATGTTTTAAGCAGCACCGTTAAAGTTGAGTACAATAATAAAAAAAAAAAGCTCTTGCCGTTGTTGAAGAACTGTGAATGACGCGGTAAAGTCTATGACCAGAAAGCCTGCTTAGGCCTTTTAACTGGGCTGAAGCTATCGTGTGGACGCTCCATGAGGCTTTTAGCTTCTCTGCTCTTCCTTCTTCCGTTTTCTGGGCACTGACTGATCGTTGCCATTAAAACGAAAGTGGATGTGCTATAGCTATATAACGGAAGAGGTTTAAAAGGTATCTTTTCTGTCTGTATCAGTCTCTGTTATGTGTCTTGGTGTCCAATTTGTGATTGCTCTGAGTGTGTCTGTGTAGTTGTATGTCTGAGTTATTCTTCTGTTTCTGTCAGTCTTTCTGTGTCGCTGTGTCTCTGTGTCTCTGTCACTCTCTTTCTTGTCACTGTCTGTCTCTGTCTGTCTGTCTCTCTCTCTCTCATTCACTCTCTCTCTAATTCACACACTCTCTCTCTCACTCTCACTCTCACGCACTTACGCACACGAATTCGCACACGAACGTGCACACAGACAGAGAGAGAGAGAGAGAGAGAGAGGAGAGAGAGGAGAGAGAGAGAGAGAGGAGAGAGAGAGAGAGAAGAGAGAGAGAAATAAGAGAGAGACAAAACGAAGAAAGAATGAAAGGAAGAAAAGACAGACAGACAGAGACAGAGAGACAGAGACAGAGAGAGACAGAGACACAAAGAGAGGGAGGGAGAGAAAGAGAGAGAGAGGAGAGAGAGAGATGGAGGAACACAGTATGTAATTTGTATTTTTGAGGATGGTGGCGTCGACAGACAATGATTTTTTTACATCTAATCCTACCCATGAATGCCTACATTAATTCAAATGTTTTACAATACTCACATGGGGCTACACTGATTCCAATGCAAAGGAGAGAGAGGAAAAGAGTGAGAGAGAAAGAGAGAGAGACAGAGACACACAGAGAGAGACAGAGAGACAGAGACAGAGACGCAGAGACATAGAGACAGAGGGAGGGGAGACAGGGAGACACAGAGAGACACAAAGAGACACAGACAGAGCGACAGAAACAGGGAGAGAGAGAGAGAGAGAGAGAGAGAGAGAGAGAGAGAGAGAAAGAGAGAGAGACAGAGACAGAGAGAGACAGAGAGAGACAGAAACAGAGATAGAGAAAGAGAAGCTGAGAGACAGAGATGTTTAGACGGGGAGAAAAAGGGACCTCAAAAACAAAAATGCTGTACTGAACTGTACCATGTACCATAAGTAAAATGAAATAGTATATATCCATGTGGGGGGGGGGGGGACATTTTTTGGTGTTTTTGGAGAGACAGACAGACGAGCGGAGACACCAACCAACCAACCAACCAACCTACCAACCAACCAACCAACCAACCAACCAACTAACCAACCAACCAACCAACCAACCAACCAACAACCAACCAACCAACCAACCAACCAACCTTCCAACCAACCAACCAACCAACCAACCTTCCAACCAACCAACCAACCAATCAACCAACCAGCCAACCAACCAACCAACCAACCAACCAACCACCCAACCAACCAGCTAACCAACCAACCAACCAACCAACCAACCTTCCAACCAACAAACCAACCAACCAATCAACCAACCATCCAACCAAACAAACAACCAACCAACCAAAACAAAACAGAGACAGCGAAAGAGAGGCAGAGAGAGACTGATACAAAAGGAACCGAGCAGACACGAAGACGCAGTAACAGATAAGGAGATAAAACAAGTGCGACTGCCAGAATCCAAGCAAACAGGAACCAGAAGAACAAGCAAACCAAAAGGGACGCGTATCCAATACAACAAGACAAGATAAGCGCAAATTTTCGGCCAACCGGCCTTTGTCAACCGCGAATGCACGATCACGAACAGACACCAACCAACGGATAATAAGAAAAGGACTAAAAACTTCCCTGCAGCCTCGTCCAGTGGATACAAAGGAATAATAATTACAATATTTATATAGCGCAAAATCTTGATAAAAATCAAATCTAAGCGCTGAAGGAGGTAAGGAGACAGTACATAATCTACCCCCACTTTCTTTAAAGTAACTGACAGTTATAGCGTAAGCGGGAACGAAAGTCAAACAACTAACGAGAAGCATTGAAGGCAACATGAAAGTACAGGAAATTATCGTAGACACTGACTGGCGTCAGAAAGAAAAATATAGACATGTATATAACCATTGACGATAGAGAGACAGAGGGAGGAGGAGATAGGGAGACACAGAGAGTCACAGAGAGACACAGACATAGCGAGAGAGAGAGAGAGAGAGAGAGAGAGAGAGGGAAATAGAGGGAGATAGAGAGAGAGAGAGACAGAGAGAGACAGAGACATAGCGAGAGAGAGACAGAGAGACAGAGAGTCACAGAGAGACAGAGACATAGCGATAGAGAGACAGAGAGACAGAGAGAGAAAGACGGAGATAGAGAGAGAGACAGAGACACAGAGAGTCGCAGAGAGACAGAGACATAGCGCGCGCGCGCGAGAGAGAGAGAGAGAGAGAGAGAGAGAAAGAGGGAGATAGAGATAGATAGATAGATAGAGAGAGAGAGAGAGAGAGAGAGAGAGAGAGACAGACAGAGACAGAGAGACAGAGAGACAGAGAGAGAGAGAGCTTCTGAACATTTCTCTTCAGACTGTTCAGCACGCGGATGTGTAATGAAGGAATGGTGAAGTCTCTGGTTATAGATTTTGGTTAGTCGGTAGGTTGGGTAGTTGGTTTATTGATTTATTTGTCGGTGGTTTTATTGCTTTGTTGATTGGTTGCTGGTTTATCGGTTGCTTGGCTTGTTGGTTGCTCATTAGCTTGTTAGTTAAAGCTTCAAACCGTACTGAACCATATATCTTATCAGGTTTATCAAGCAATCACTGTCAATTGCGGTATATCAGAAATAATTGTGCATTCCAAAAGATAAGCTATAAATGATATGACATGTAACTTGCGCAAATGTGACATTTTGAATGAAGACCATTTTGTTTTCAAGTGTCCTGAATTCGATTATTTAAAAACAAATCTGATTCCTCAAACTGACTGGAAATTCACCAAAAGAGTAAACTGAATTCTCCTTCTTGCAACAAAACATGAACAAGTCGTTAGGGAGTTAGCATTGTTCTTATACAAATCTCTTAAAAAATGGGTACAAATGTGTCATATTATATAATAATAATAATAATATATTTTATTTATATAGCGCAAAATCTTGATAAAATCAAATCTAAGCGCTGAGCGTATACATGCTTACATATCTACATACATATGAGCGTATACATGCATACATACATGCTTACATACTTACATACATAAATATAAGCTGAGCGTATACATGCATACATACATACATACATAAATCTAAGCGTATACATACATACATACATACAAACATACATACGCACATGCATACATAATAATTACAATATTTATATAGCGCAAATCTCGACAAAATCAAATCCAAGCGCCGAAAAGACACACACGCACACACGCACGCACGCATACACACGCACACACACACACACACACACACACACACACACACACACACACACACACACACACACATGCATGGCCACAAATGGGGAGAAAAGAATAAAAGCAATAAAAGCAAGAATAAAACCAATGGAAAACCACAGAGAGCACATCATATACAATTATATATTAAAACAAAGTGATTCCCCTCCGAGCGGAGACAGGCTGCAGAGGGGGGTTGAGTGAGGTTAGGATTTTATGCAGAGGAGAAAAGGTGAGTTTTGAGAGCGGACTTGAAGGAGGCAAAAGTAGGTTGCTGACGGACTGAGAGAGGAAGTTTGTTCCAGGAGAGTGGACCAGAAACAGAGAAGGCTCGTGGACCATAGGTATTGAGCTTAGTGCGTGGAAAGCGAAAAGTCAGAGGATCGGAGGCAGAGCGGAGGGTACGTGAGGGAACATAGATCTCAAGTAGGCTTGACAGGTAATCGGGGGCTGCGTTATTGAGGCTTTTGTAGCACATGGTGTCTAGTTTGTACTGTATGCGCTTTGATACAGGGAGCCAGTGAAGTTGTGCCAGGAGAGGAGATATGTGGTCAGCTTTTTTCTTTTTGAGTACAAGGCGTACAGCATTGTTTTGAATGCGCTGTAGGATGTGAATGGTGGAGGCAGGAAGACCAGACAGGAGTGAATTGCAATAGTCAATGCGAGACATTATGAAGAAGAGAACGAGTTTTGCAGTTGTTACGACAGAGAGATACTTCCTGATCAGGCTTATACGATGGAGATGATAGTAGCAAGATCTGGCAGTTTGAGAAACAAAGTTGTTCATGGACAGGGTAGAGTCAATGCAGACACCAAGGTTTTTAGCTGAATCAGAAATTGGGACTGATGTGTTACATAATGGGAGAGAAAGAGGAGGCAGCTGGGAAAGTTTCTGACGGGTGCCAATGAGGATAGCTTCTGTCTTGTCGTCATTAAGCTGAAGTCTATTGTGTGTCATCCAGTTCTTAATGTCCGAGTAACACTCAGTGGTGCGAGTCAACAGGCGCTGTATATTATCAGGTGAGTCACTATCTTGAAGTTGGGTGTCATCAGCATAGAAGTGGTGTTTTATAGAGTGGGAGTTGATGATGGTGGACAGGGGGGAGGTATAAAGAGTGAAAAGAACAGGGCCAAGGACAGATCCTTGTGGAACACCACAGGTCAGGTATGCAGGTTGAGAGTAAGTGCCATTGATGAGAACAGTTTGTTTTCTGTTTGATAAATACGAAGTGAAAAAGGAGAGAGCAATGTCAGAGATGCCAAAAGTATGATGAAGTCTAGAAAGGAGAATACCATGGTCAATGGTATCGAAGGCTGCAGACAGATCAAGGAGTGTGAGGAGAGAGACTTTGCCAGTATCAGTTGCAAGGAGGAGATTGTTGAGAATGTGTAGTAGGGCAGTTTCAGTACTATGGCACTGGCGGTAGGCTGACTGGAAAGGATTGAGGAGATTGTTGGCAGACAGGTGAGAGTTCAGCTGGTATATATCAATACATTTATCAAGTCTGTATTTGGTGATTCATTTGTGTGTTATTTGGGATGTGTGTGTGTGTGTGTGTGTGTGTGTGTGTGTGTGTGTGTGTGTGTGTGTGTGTGTGTGTGTGTGTGTGTGTGTGTGTGTGTGTATGTGTCTGTGTGTATGTCTATGTGTGTCTGTGTGTGTCTGTGTCTGTGTCTATATGTCTGTGTCTGTGTCTGTTTTATCTTTCGTCTTCCCTTCGCCTCCTACCTCTCCATTTCCCACTCACTTCTTCTTCTTTTACCTTAAAAAAAAACAAAACAAGGAACACTCAGGTGAAAGAGGAGGGAAAAAAACAGGTAGGTGAAGGTTAAATTATAGTGCATTTTTGCTGCCGCTGTCATTTTTAAACAACCGACTGTGTCAGCTTAAAGGAGTTTAATTGAAACAGATGAAGCAGCAGCGGCTATTATCAGACGTTGAAAACGTCGTGGTGTATGTAACTGATGATTTTGTCCCATGACCCCTTTTTCACTATATGCGGCAGTGCCACCGCTGATATGCGTTGTGTGTCAAATTACGAGTGCTGTCGGCGGTTTGGGAGAGTCAGGTCAGAAAGGCCGGAGAAAGCACTGGTGAATTTTTTTGAAAACAGGGATACAGCCAACACACAAATGAAAATAAATGGGGTCTTACAAATGTTCAGTTCAAAATATTATGTTTATCTCTTGAAGGGATAAAAGGAAGAATGAAATGCAATTGCTGTGAAGATGTATGTCATAATTGTAAGGGAAAACTAAAACCCAAACACGTAAACAAACTATCAAACACACACACACATACGAACACACCTACGTAAGCAAAGACACACACATACACACACACACCACATGAACATACATGCTGCATTAACACACACACACACACACACACACACACACACACACACACACACACACACACACACACCACACACACACACAAACGCACACACATATATATGTATACATATAATTATGTGTATGTATATATACATATGCATATAATACATATACATTTTATATATATATATATATATATATATATAGAGAGAGAGAGAGAGAGAGAGAGAGAGAGAGAGAGAGAGACGTAGGTATGTATATATATATATATATATATATATATATATATAGATAGATAGATAAATAAATAGGTAGATAGATCCATAGATAGATAATTAGATATATAGATATATACATATATACATAGATAGATAGATAGACAGATAGATAGATAGATAGATAGATAGATAGATAGATAGATGGATAGATAGATAGATAGATAGACATATAGATAGATAGATAGATAGATAGATAGATAGATGGATAGATAGATAGATAGATAGATAGATAGATAGATGTGTGTGTGTGTGTGTGTGTGTGTGTGTGTGTGTGTGTGTGCGTGTGTGTGTGTGTGTGCGGGTACAGAGAGACAGACACACAGACAGACCGGCAGGCAGACAGACAGAGAGATAATGAAAGGATGTCACCGTACAGCAGCCACACACTCTCCAAGGGTGAGCGGTGCCAGTTTTACATGATAAATACTATGAATAAATATTTAAAACCATGAATAAGATGGAAATGAAAATCATGATGGAGGAGGCGGGGAGTATCTAAAGAGAGATGAGTTTAAAATTAACTTCCACCCAAAGACCTTCACCATCAGGATATTTTTAAACAGTATCTCCTCTCGGGCGACATTGTTGTCAGTTAGACAAAAACATACTGGAATAAAATATATAATTCATCTGAAAAAATATTTTTGAAAAATAATTTTCTTAATATCCAACCAAAAACAGAAAGGCACCCCCCCCCCCCCCCCAAGAGTTTGAAGGTTTAGATTATTCATTGTTTAAATTTGACGGCATAAAATGAAAAAAATAGAGCGCATATAATCAGAAATCCTTTTAACATAACTGATGTATATCTCAAGAACAGGATAAGTTCACGTTTTTGCAATACAAGGAAAATTTCCTGAAAAAAAGACTCAGTTTGCTTACGTATGGACCCACAACCAATGTGTATTTGGTCCTTTGAAAACAACAGCAGTAGCATGGTGTGAAGAAATCTGCAGTCATGCATCTTGCCACTCATAGATTCTACAGAAAGCGATGGCTGGGAAATAAAAAGCTGATCATCATGCTTCTGTGAAAACTCCTTTCAGCTCAACTAGAGAACCATTTCAGCAGGGTCTTCTTTGAAGGCATTGTTCGATACAGGGTCGGGGAAATGAACGTCGGAGCAGCTCAGCATGTCCCTCATTGAAAAAAAAAGTGATTCCCATGTCTTTTCATTTGTGCAAGCCATGCACTACTTTCCTAATGCCTGTTGCATAAGAAAGGAAGAAAAAACAAAACTATATTGACAATGAATACAATGGAGATAAAAAAAAGCGTGATGGTAGTGGCACAAGATTTTCGAAGAGGCAAATTATCTTTTTAGCTCCGTGACCTTCTCCTATAAGCTTCTTTAATTTGATTTGTCTGCATGCGAGTCAGGGTGTACTTTAGCTTTTATGAATGATACATAAAAAAGTATAATGAAATACAGTGTAACTTTCTTTTGAATAAATTATTTTCAAAGACATTTTATTTCTGAAATAACGATACCCATCATAACAGAAAAAGAGGATGAGGATGAGAAGGACGTATTAAAAATATGTCTGTTCTTCAGATTTGAGGGAAAAGAGAGAGAAAGAGAGAGAGAGAGAGAGAGAGAGAGATAGAGAGACATACAGACAGACAGACAGACAGATAGGCAGACAGAGACAGACAGAGAGATAAAGACAAAGAGAGAGAGAGAAAAAGAGACAGATAGGCAGACAGACAGAGAGTGTGTGTGTGTGAGAGAGAGAGAGAGAGAGAGAGAGAGAGAGAGAGAGAGAGAGAGAGAGAGAGAGAGAGAGAGATTATAAAAGAGTAGATATAATTCTTGTTGAAATAACAAATGTTTTCTTTCAGCAAAAGACGGGTTTTCCCCTGAATGTGAAGTAAACATAAACTTCGGTTTTTTTTACATGTAGCTCCAAAGTCAATTTAGGATTCTGTCTCTTGAAAACAAAACAAAACTTACTGTGTGAAAAATAAAGTGTTCTTTCGTCACTGATCTCACTGCACTTAATTTCTCCAGCCTCAAAGCAAATCTGTTCAATTAGAACCAGTTAATCACGTTTCCCTGAAATCCTTTTTCGATGAGAAGGCCATTATAACAGTTTTCTTTGAAGGCATCGTTAGATTGTGAGAACAGATCTGCATGTCCTTTCATATAATGATTTCCCCTCCCCTTCATATTTTACCGCCTACCTTTTACCCCAAACATCACCCTCCCCAATTGTGAGAAAATTTGGCTAACTAGAACACAATTTGATCAAAACTGAATAAAGTAGAGATAGAAATATCTAATGATGCCAATGGAAATGAGCCAAGAAACGGATTATGTTATCTCTCTTTCCTTCCACTAGTCATCATCTTCATCCAGATTTGTTTTTGTTTTTATCGCTTTCTTGGCTATATTGTCATCAGGTAGACATCAAAAGTATAATGGAGCGTAATGAAAAGTTCTTTTGAAGATAATAAAACACTTTCCAGAAGTTTTTTATAAACGTTTTTGTTGATTCTTTTTCACAACAAACGTACATCAAACATAGAATATGGAAAAAGAAAATGGTATCAAATCATATACGTATAAAGAAAATGTTGACATACATTTTCAAGAATTAATATTTCCTTGAAATAAAGATAATTTAAAGAAACAGAAAAGGAAAAAGAAGACGACGACAACATCTGCAATATCTAAAATATTATTTCTTCTCTATATTTGACAGCATGAACTTCAGAAGAGCGTGTAGAGATTAATCCTGTAAAATCATATATTTATATATCCAGGTTTTGTTTGTTTCTTTGTCAGTTCGTTACTGTTTTCGTTTTTGGATTTTCTTGCGTTCCGATTTTTTCGGATGCATGTATGCACGTTGTTTTCAAAACAGTCTGCGCAGGTGGAATATGACTGCAAAGTCTGCATACTCCCTCTTTGCTGGGCGTGTATGCTAGGTGTTTTTATGTTCTCTTGAGCTAGCCATTGACATGACTTACAGGATCTATAAGGTGCATGTTTAACCCTGTGACTTCTGCACCTTGTCCACCAGTATCATGCACTGTCAACCAAGCTAGCAAAGCAAAAACTTAACCCTTTGACTCCCTTACTCTATCAGAGTGCGGGAATCAAAGGGTTTATTTTTTTGCAGTTGGTGGATAGAATGCGGGAGTCAAAGGGTTAAGTTTTTGCAGTTGGTGGATAGTGCGGGAATCAAAGGGTTAGGTTTTTGCAGTTGGTGGATAGAGTGCGGGAATCAAAGGGTTAAGTTTTTGCAGTTGGTGGATAGAGTGCGGAAGTCAAAGGGTTAAGTTTTTGCAGTTGGTGGATAGAGTGCGGGAATCAAAGAGTTAAGTTTTTGCAGTTGGTGGATAGAGTGCGGAAGTCAAAGGGTTAAGTTTTTGCAGTTGGTGGATAGAGTGCGGGAATCAAAGGGTTAAGTTTTTGCAGTTGGTGGATAGAGTGCGGGAGTCAAAGGGTTAAGTTTTTGCAGTTGGTGGATAGAGTGCGGGAATCAAAGGGTTAGGTTTTTGCAGTTGGTGGATAGAGTGCGGGAATCAAAGGGTTAAGTTTTTGCAGTTGGTGGATAGAGTGCGGAAGTCAAAGGGTTAAGTTTTTGCAGTTGGTGGATAGAGTGCGGGAATCAAAGAGTTAAGTTTTTGCAGTTGGTGGATAGAGTGCGGAAGTCAAAGGGTTAAGTTTTTGCAGTTGGTGGATAGAGTGCGGGAATCAAAGGGTTAAGTTTTTGCAGTTGGTGGATAGAGTGCGGGAGTCAAAGGGTTAAGTTTTTGCAGTTGGTGGATAGAGTGCGGGAATCAAAGGGTTAATTTTTTGCAGTTGGTGGATAGAGTGCGGGAGTCAAAGGGTTATTTTTTTGCAGTTGGTGGATAGAGTGCGGGAGCCGAAGGATTAATACTCTACTTGCGTATGGGATTTGGGCACTGATAGGCCTGTACATATGTTGACCTGGACGGCCGGAAAACTCTCCACCATTTACCCAGCAGGCAGAAGAGTCTTGGCACGGCGAATCGAACCCAGGACGTTCTGGTTGAAGTCCAACGTTATACCCACTTGACCACTGCACACGTCAGTTATGTTTCAACATAAAAGATCATTCCAATCAGCCGCCGTGGCGTAGTGGTTAGTACAACAGACTACCGACTGGAAGGTTGTGGATTCCGTTCTCCATCAACCCCTTCAAAAATCGTTGTGAGATTTTTCGTCTCTAATCGGAGTTGGACGTGCTATGGGCTCATTGAGAAGACTGGGACCAACACAGTCGAGTCTCATCCACTTCACGGATGCGTCATTGAGGATGTTGCTCAAATCGCCTGACCAGCACCGCAGGTGTCTGTATCTCTCTGGTCTGGTTGACGCCAGCATACATTACGACAGTAAACATAGAGTACAGTCCTGTCACGCAGTCTCAACCCTAGATGGAAGTCCATAGCATCATGATTATCCTCTGCATCGACATCATCATCATCATGGCATTGTGAAAACCGAGCTAGCTTCTGTGGCCATTAAGGTGGCATAGAAAATGACATTTAAAAGGATGAGCACAAAGGTAATCTCCCTGAGTGCGATGATCCTTAAAAAAAAAAGAAAAAAAAAGCAACCCAGACGTGGCTTTCTTGTATGTAAACTCACTGCACCCTGTGTCTTCAAAACAACAGCGAGAACATGAAATGAACAAATACGCCCACTTCCATCTTGCCACTTATAATTTCTCATGGTTGAAAGCAACTCTTGGCTTAAAAAAAGCTGGAACCAGAAGAACAAGAAAACCAATATAAGCGCGTATCCAACAAAACAAAACAAAACAAAACAAGCGCAAATTTTCGGCCAACTAGCCTTTGTCAAGCGCGAACGCACGGTTACAAACAGATCACAAACACCAAACAATGGATATAAAAACGGGACTAAAAACTTCCCTGCCGCCTCGTCCAGTGGGTAAGAAATGGAATGCCCATGTCTTCATGAGCAGTAGTAAGAAGTGGGGAGAGGGGAGGCAATATGATGTCAAAAGGGAAGTGAGATGAGTTCTGCAATTTTGAGAAGTGGCCATGCTTGTTTTGTTTTGTTGTTTTGTTTTGTTGGATACGCGCTTATATTGGTTTTCTTGTTCTTCTGGTTCCTGTTTGCTTGGGCGCGGGCAGTCACACTTGTTTTTGGATCTTAAAATAACTGTTTGTCACGTGTCTCTGAGTGATCAGTTTTACACGAGAGAGCTATTCCTGTGGCGTAGTTTTATAGCACATTGTTCGACAGGAACTTGGGAAATGAGTTTACAGTTTGGAGTTTAGAGTCTGTTCGAGAGGGATTCGTCACATTTAGACGACTCCATATGCGCTTCACCCTGACCTATCAGCAGTTATTTGGCAACCTCTGTGCGATCAAAAAACTCAAGATACCCTGATTAAATGCACGATCGTTTGCAAAAATGTATTATGATCATAGATTTTATCAAGTATGCATTATGTGTATACATATAAGAATGTATGCACGTATGACTGTATTCATGCATGTGTGTATGTATGCATGTATGTATGCATTTATATATATATATAAAAATATATACACATATACATATACATGTATATATAATATAGATATATGCATGTTAAGAAACACACACACACACACACACACACACACACACACACACACACACACACACACACACACACATATATATATATATATATATATATATATATATATATATGAGTGTGTACACAGGGTGTTTCAAAAACAATATGCCAAAATCATTACGCAGTTTTTTCAGGTCTATAGCATTGTAGTGGACTGAATCAGTGGTTATTTGATAGAGTAGTTATCAAAGTTTGATTGGGTGTCAGTTTCACCGCTGTCGTTAGTATAACTTCCGGTGCAGCTGAATTGTGGGAAGATCAATCAAAATGGCGACTCCTCAGCAGAAGGCGTTTTGCGTGCTTGAGTTCGCGAAAACAAACGCCATTGTCACGGTGCAACGTGCTTTAAGAACAGAATTCGGCATTGATCCGCCCCATCGTGAGAGCATTCGACGGTGGGTTAGACAGTTTAAAGAGAGTGGGTGTCTGTGCAAAGGAAAGAGTCCTGGAA
>JAPXFY010000017.1:3262276-3264776 GCA_030674185.1 Monoplex corrugatus | reverse complement strand
CTTTGTATATTGAGGATTTTTTGTTCCCTAAGTAGAAAAAAAAACTTGTGGACATTCGATACAACTGGAGATGTGAATGTGTGGTTGGCGGAGGGTGGTGGTGGTAAAAATGCTGGAAGATGTGCTGCGATTTAAATCTACATCCCCGAAATAACCCCATAAACATTACTTTTTTTTTCGTCACTGTCAATAGTTAGTTAATACACATCTAATGGAATATTGTATAGGATTCACGTAAAATAAGTGATTTTACAGGTATTAACATTCCTGATGATCCATAGAAAGGGAGAAATATAAAAACTGCGCTTCTGGTATTTCACCGTCAGTTCTAAGATCACAAAAAGAAGAAAACAACGGTTGTGGGGATCACTCCTGTTGAAATAATTAATTCTCAGCAAAATAATGATATCATGTTTTGAACATATTTCTTATTGTAAAAAAAATATGCTTATCTTCAAAACATAAGCATATGCATATATATATATATATATATATATATATATATATATATATATATATACATATATGTATTGTAAACAAGAAATATGTCCTTAAAAAGAAAGAAATATATTGGCTCAATGCCAATTTGGTCAGACTGTTTTGAAACAAAGGGGAAGAACGTAAGCTGGACAAATACGCAGTCATTCACCACACCACTCATAATTTCCCTTTGGAGAAAGCGAAGCTCGCCAATAAAAAAATATAAAAAAAAAAGAAAAAAAAGATATGATTACATTTTCGTGAAAGCTCTTTTCGACAAGAGAGCCATTTCAATGGCTGCATCCTCTCTGCAGGTGCTGCTCGACAAAGAGATGGGCACATGAGCGTGGGAACGCTCAGCATGCCCTTTACTGAAAATGATTCTTTCTTTCCACTGTCCCTTTTTGCAATCCACTACTTTGCTTTCGTAATGTCTGTTGACTGGGATGTGTAATACCTTGTCAACAGGGCTACGGTCGGGGGAGGGGCGGATTGCTGTACTGGTGATGATGGAAAATGCGCAGTAAAGTGGGTTGCCTCGCAATGCCTTCTGCTTGTGGATTAAGATTTGTCTGTAAATATGTTTGGACCATATTCCCAGTATCATTTATCCATTTATTTATGTATATAAACATATACATACATACTTGCATGCACACACACACACACACACACACACACACACACACACACACACACACACACACACACACACACACACACACACACACACACACACACACATACATATATACAGGGGGGTGCAAAAGTAAGAATACAGTTATGAAAAACAAAAACACGTACAATACTCATTGCATTTATTATACAAACAGATGAATATTGCATATACATGTAATATATATATATATACATGTAATATATATATATATACATACATGTATATCATTTCACTGCGCCAAAGCTCTGTATCTGGATAATTTTACATGTTAAATCCACTGGGAAACAGAAAGCAAACAAGCAAACAACAAACTAACGTACAAACACACAAGCAAAGCAAAAAAGAAACAAAAAACATACGAAATGTTTAATAGCGTTGTTAAGGATTTCTCTTGCACAAGAGTTTACATTGTTTCTTGAATGTCATATACTTAAATGTCACGATACCCCTTCACTTGTTACTGGAAAGCGGTTTCGTCGGAGGACGTCAAGATCTATTAATCTTGTATCCAACCGTTGGCGCCTAAGACGTATTGCATTTCAGCCAGTCAGTCAGTCAGTCAGTCTGTCAATCAGCCAGCCAGCCAGTCAGTCAGTCAGCCTGTCAGTCAGTAAGTCACTCAGTCACTCAGTCAGTCACTCACTCAGTTACTCACTCAATCGTGCATCCATTTACATATTTATTACCTTGTTTGTTAATTAAAATTTTCCCTTGCCAATACAGCTTGTTTAATCAGAAAACACAGCATACAGACGGAGCGGTGGACTTGTAGTATGAAAGCCTCTGTCTGGGATGCTGTGAGTCCCAGATTAGAATCAAGGCTTTGGCAGGGATTTTCCTTCCCCCACCCCTCAAAGAGAACTCCAGAGGCGGTCTACAGGACAGTCTATCAGATGAGACGATAAGCCAATGCCCTGCGTGGTGCATGCAGCATACTCAGAAAACACAAGAGAACCTACAGCGATAATGGAATTCTCTTGGGCAAAATCCTGTAAAAAAAACAAACCTTCACTCTCTCATAGCTAAACAAAAATACATGCTGATATTAAAAATAAAGAATATAAACGAATAGAAAAGAAACAAATTTTAAAAACAAAGAACATAAGCGAATAGAAAAGAAACAAACATTAAAAACAAAGAACATAAACGAATAGAAAAGAAAACAAACATTAAAAACAAAGAACATAAACGAATAGAAAAGGAAACAAACATTAAAAACAAAGAATATAAACGAATAGAAAGAAAACAAACATTAAAAACAAAGAACATAAACGAATAGAAAAGAAAACAAGCATTAAAAACAAAGAATATAAACGAATAGAAAAGAAACAAACATTAAAA
>JAPXFY010000017.1:3249776-3254776 GCA_030674185.1 Monoplex corrugatus | reverse complement strand
CTCTCTTTCTGTCTCTTTCCCTCCCTCTCTCTCTCGATCTCTCTTTCTGTCTGTCTGTCTGTCTCTCTCTCCTCTCTGTCTCGCTCGTTCTGTCTCTCTCTCTGTCTGTCTCTTTCCCTCTGTCTGTCTGTCTCTCTCTCTCTGTTTCTCTCTCTCAGTCTCTCTCTGTCCCTCCTCTGTCTCTGTCTTTATCTGTCTACGTCTGTCTGTCTGTCTCTTTCTCTACGTCTCTCTGTATCTAACAAAGACACGGACACAGGCACACACACACACACACAAACACACATACACATGCGCGCACGCACACACACACGCATACACACACACACACACACACACACACACACACACACACACACACACACACACACACACACACTCAGAGAAAGAGAGACAGACAGATAGACAGAGAGAGAGATTTTTGCGATCATACAGTTTCCTTGCAAGAATTCTAGTTCGGTATCATTATGAGTTACAGTAACTATTTTCAAGAGGAACCAGTGAGTGTTACTATTGATTGTCTCAATGCTTTGCTTATGTCTTTGTGTAAAATGTGTGCGCGATATCACACACTTTACCTCAGGAGAAAAATACTCCGTAAACCACTTACCACACAAGTGTTTGATTCATAATGTTTCAGAATGCGTATGGAGGAGAAGAAGAAGAAGAAGAAGAATGCGAAGAAGAAGAATGCGAAGAAGAAGAATGCGAAGAAGAATGCGAAGAAGAAGAAGAAGAAGAATGCGAAGAAGAATGCGAAGAAGAAGAAGAAGAAGAAGAAGAAGAAGAAGAAGAAGAAGAAGAAGAAAGAAGAAGAAGAAGAAGAAAGAAGAAGAAGAAGAAGAAGAAGAAGAAGAAGGAAGAAGAAGAAGAAGAAAGAAGAAGAAGAAGAAGAAGAAGAAGAAGAGAAGAAGAAAAGAAGAAGAAGAAGAAAGAAGAAGAAGAAGAAGAAGAAGAAGAAGAAGAAGAAGAAGAAGAAGAAGAAGAAGAAAGAAGAAGAAGAAGAAGAAGAAGAAGAAGAAGAAGAAGAAGAAGAGAAGAAGAAGAAAGAAGAAGAAGAAGAAGAAGAAGAAGAAGAAGAAGAAGAAGAAGAAGAAGAAGAAGAAGAAGAAGAAGAGAAGAGAGAGAAGAAGAAGAAGAAGAAGAAGAAGAAGAAGAAGAAGAAAAGAAGAAGAAGAAGAAGAAGAAGAAGAAGAAGAAAGAAGAAGAAGAAGAAGAAGAAGAAGAAGAAGAAGAAGAAGAAGAAGAAGAAGAAGAAGAAGAAAAGAAGAAGAATGAAAGAAGCAGAAGAAGAAGAAGAAGAAGAAAAGAGATAGAAGAAGAAGTAAGACTAAATGATTTGAAATTTATGAAATTATTCCTCTTCAGCTTTGATGCATCAAAAGAACCAACTTTACAATTCAGTGACCTTTCAGTAATGTAATGATTATACTTAAGGTGTTCATGACATAAGATATTTTCCATGCGATTAAGATTTAATGTTCTAAAACCTCAGACCCATAGCCTCTGTAGAATTATTTCCCCTGACAACAAGACTAAAATAACACGGACAAAATACGCAGTCATCCATTTTGCCACTCATAATATCTCCTTGCTGAAAATGGATTCTCACCAGCTAAAAGCTGGTAATCACGTTACTGCGAAAACACTTTTCCCTAAGAGAACTTTTTTTCAAAATCATCTTTTCTTGAAGGCTTTATTTGACACAGAGATGGGGAAATTAGCACTGGAGTTAACTCAGCATGTTCTTTATCGACAGTAATCCCCCTTTCCTTGTTTCTCTGTTGCGGTCTCCATCTTCCTGTCATGATGCTTTCTGACTGAGGAAAATAACATTTTTTGGACAATATCTATTTTTGTTATTGTTTTGAATGGAAATGAAAAGCGTGTGGTGTTGATGGTTGAAAATGTGCACAACAACAACAACACACAACAACAAAACAACAACAAGAACGACAAGAACAAGAACATCAAGAACAACAACAAGTACAACAATGAAAGCACTATTGGCATTAATTTGTCTTAAAAAGTAAAGTAGAATTTAATAAGTGGTTTCTTTAAAGGTAAGATAATGTTCAGACACTGGAAGAGAAGAACTGACCTTTGGATAGCAACATTATTTTTTCTTTCAAATTTGACTGTAATAAATAAAGCAGAACTTGTGAGGATGAATCCGATTCCTGTTAAAATGATTGATGTATCTCATAATAAAAGAATGTTTTTGTTTTGAGGTACAAGGCCCATTATATGAAAGCAAGTTCCAGCGTCGTCAAGTGTAGACCCACATCCAATGTACATCATGTTTCTTGAAAACAACAGAAAGGTTGTGGTGTGAAAAAATATGCAATCATCCAACATGGTACGCATCTTCCAGGGTGAAAGGAAATGTCGCCAATAAAAAAGATAACAACAATATTTTTGAAAAGCTTTTTATTTCAAAGCGGGAGAGCTAATTTAACAGAGTCTTCTTTAAAAGCAATCTTCAATAAAGAGATGGGAAAATGAACGATGGATCCTCTTGGCCTGTTCTTTTCTGAAGATAACGTTTTGTTCTTCGTTTTTTGCCTGCTCTGTTCACCTCTTTGTATATTGATGATTTTTTGTTCCCTAAGTAGAAAAAAAACAACTTCTGGACATTCGATACAACTGGAGATGTGAATGTGTGGTTGGTGGAGGGTGGTGGTGGTAAAAATGCTGGAAGATGTGCTGCGATTTAAATCTACATCCCCGAAATAACCCATAAACATTACTTTTGTTTTCGTCATTGTCATTAGTTAGTTAATACACATCTAATGGAATATGTATAGGATTCACGTAAATAAGTGATTTTACAGGTATTAATATTCCTGATGATCCATAGAAAGGGAAATATAAAATGCGCTTCTGGTATTTCACCGTCAGTTCTAAGATCACGAAAACAAGAAAACAACGGTTGTGGGATCACTCCCGTTGAAATAATTAATTCTCAGCTTAATAATGATTTCTTGTTTTGAACATATTTCTTATTGTAAAAAAAATATGCTTATCTTCAAACAAGTAATACATATGTATGTATGTATGTTATATATATATATATATATACTTATTATATATATTGTAAACAAGGAATATGTCCTTAAAAAGAAAGAAATATATTGACTGAATGCCAGTTGGTCAGACTGTTTTGAAACAAAGGGGAAGAACATAAGCTGAACAAAAACGCAGTAATCCACCACACTACTCATAATTTCCCTTTGGTGAAAGCGAAGCTCGCCAATATAAATAAAAAAAGATATGATTACATTTTCGTGAAAGCTCTTTTCGACAAGAGAGCCATTTCAATGGCCGCATCCTCTCTGAAGGTGCCGCTCGACAAAGAGATGAGCACATGAACGTGGGAACGCTCAGCATGCCCTTTACTGAAAATGATTCTTTCTTTCCATTGTTCCTTTTTGCAATCCACCACTTTGCTTTCGTAATGTCTGTTGACTGGGATGTGTAATACCTTGTCAACAGGGCTACGGACGTGGGAGGGGCGGATTGCTGTAGTGGTGATGATGGAAAATGCGCAGTAAAGTGGTTGCCTCGCAATGCCTTCTGCTTGTGGATTAAGATTTGTCTGTAAATATGTTTGGACCATATTCCCAGTATCATTTATCCATTTATTTATGTATATAAACTATACATACAATACACACACACACACACACACACACACAAAACACACACACACACACAAAACCCACAACACAACACACACACACAAAACAACATCACACACACACATACATATTAATATATATATATATATATATAATATATATATAATATCAATAAATCCTTCCAACTGCGGCCAGGTCATAAGCATCCTGGGTTGATCTGGATAATTTTACATGTTAAATCCACTGGGAAACAGAAAGCAAACAGCAAACAACAAACTAACGTACAAACACACACAACTAAAGCAAAAAAGAAGAAAAAAAACATACGAAATGTTTAATAGTGTTGTTAAGGATTTCTCTTGCACAAGAGTTTCATTGTTTCTTAAATGTCATATACTTATAATGTCACGATACCCTTCACTTGTTACTGGAAAGCGTTTCATCGGAGGACGTCAAGATCTATTAATCTTGTATTCAACCGTTGGCGCCAAAGACGTATTGCATTTCACTGTAGTTGTCAAGTCAGCTGTACGAGGTGCGTGCTTACGTTTTCTTGTGTGTGTGGGTGGTGTGTGTGGTGTGTGTGTGTGTGTGTGTGTGTGTGTGTGTGTGTGTGTGTGTGTGTGTGTGTTGTGTGTGTTTTCTTTTTTTGATCTTTTCATGGCGTATAATTTTCTTGTTTGAAGATGAAAGAAGAAGGAGGTCAATATCTGTCTTTTTGCCGAAATGTTGAAGGATGAGGGACAATCATCCCAAACAACACACATCTTTGCTGTAATGGAGTAACAGCCAGCTATCACTTAGACAACCCAAATAAGTTCATATCCTCACATGAAAGTAAAGGTTGTTTATAAGTTTCCAACGACGTTGTTGACATCTTAACAAAGTTTCTTACCTCTAGTAAATACTGGTTTAAGTTTCCGAGTACTTTATGACATCTTACGTATTCTGTTCGCTTATTCTCTGTACAACGCAAAATGGAGTAAATCTTGAACAGTATCACTTTCTGGTGCAGGCCATTGTTCATGGTCCACTGGCACGCCACTTTCTTGTTTTAACACAGCTCAGTTTCTGATAATAAACGAGGTATGGCGTGCACAGAGATGGGGCTTTTGATCTAATATGAGTGAAAAAGGAGAAAAGAGAGCGAGCGAGAGAGAGAGATGATGAAAGAAGAGACAGAGACAGAGAGACAGAGACAGAGAGAGACAGAGGTGGGAAAAGGGGTGGAGACGAGAGACAAGTTGACTGCTAAACGCAAAGCGACAGGACCAGAGAGAGAGAGAGAGAGAGAGAGAGAGAGAGAGAGAGAGAGAGAGACGAGAGAGACAGAGAGAGAACAGAGAAACAGAGAGAGAG
>JAPXFY010000017.1:3239776-3244776 GCA_030674185.1 Monoplex corrugatus | reverse complement strand
TCCAGTCGGTTCATTAACAAAACCAACAATAAAAATAAAACAATACCTTACACGTGATTTTTCGATTGCAGATTATATTGCTCTCAGATCTGCCATCACTACGTACTGTAAATACAGGACCAGGACAGGACAGGACAGGACAAATCTTCATCACAATAATTATTTTGATTTGAGTAGATGTCGCGCCAGCAGGCAGCAAAAGTGTGTGGTGTTTTACAGTGATTTTATCGTGGTTCTATTTGGTTTTATGCATTGAATTTTGTATCAGTTTGTTGCTTTTAAATCCCGACACACGGTGATGTAATTTTTTTTTTTTAATTTTGAATATTTTACCAGATAATCTGATTTCAAAGTTTTTACACCTACTTTTCATCATTTTAATTCAGCCGCTCAAGTCGGACATTTTATCTGTGAACTGTGTTTACATTTTAGCCTACTGTGTTCGCCCAACGCTACAGCTTTCCCAAACCTTTGTGTTCTCTGCAAGTATCTTCCTCTCCTGACTGGCCCGCAATTATGGACCCTTCTTTTATAAAACAAATTGGACTGACACTTTTTAAACACAGCAAGTGCTACCTCGGTGGAGGCGTCTACCAGCGCATAAGAACACTGGGGCTGTGTCCTAAGCCCCGCACTGCGCGATCCTGTCGTGGTGGACGTCTCCACCAACTTTGGCACAATCTGCCTCCTGCTGTGCCAGTCCGACACCACTCTTCTGCTTCTTCGTCTCCTCCACTGCCCCTGCACTCGCCCTTGCTGCTGCAAATTTCGTCTCCTCCTCTGCTGTCTTTGCCTTCGCCTTCTGTCCCGCCGGTGCCGCCGTCGCCTTCTGTCCCGCCGGTGCCGCTTTCGTCTTCTGTCCCGCCGGCGCTGCCCTCATTTTCTGTCCCGCTGGTGCCTCCTCCGTCTTCTGTCCCGTCGTTGCTGCCTTCGTCTTCTGCCCCGCTAGTGTCGCCTTCGTCTTCTGTCCCGTCGGTGCTGCCTTCGTCTCCACCTCGGCCGCCGCATTGTGATAAACTGAAACTATGCCTTTTTATCGCTCAGTCAACATGCACTGATGGCAAAGCTGATGTCATTGCTGACTTTATCGCAGATGAGTATGTTGACATTGCTTTTATCACCGAAACATGGCTTAACCCCCTTGGTCATGAACCTATACATGTGAGTCTCACTCCGAGTGGTTACAGGCTCGCTTCTTTCCATCACTCATCCTGAGGTGGTGGTATCGCCATCCTCTACAACGACTCATCCATTCCCGCCTGTCTTTCTCGAAGTCTCTGCCTTTCTCCCATCCTTCTTTCGAGCACGTTGAAGTATCCTTCCAATCCACCCCTCATCCCATCACCTTCTCCTGTGTCTATCGACCTCCACCTAGCTCTGCCAACAAGCTCACCACATCCATGTTTCTCTCTGACTTTGATCAACTTCTTGATTACTACTGCTTCTTACCTGGAAATCTCATCATTCTAGGTGACATCAATGTCCACTATGACAACACTCACCGTTATGACACAAGACATATCATCAACTCTCTGTCCAATCACAATATAATTCAACACATTTCTGAACCAACCCACCAAAAAGGTCACATTCTTGACTGGATCATTTCTCGTGATCACCACAATTCAGCTACTGATAACTGCTTAGTTCTTTCTACCTGTCTAACTTCAGCCCTTCCATCTGACCACTCTGCAATTCTCTGTTCTCTTGACATTCCTCCTCCTTCCCGTACCATGCGCACAGTGACATGACGCAATCTCAAATCTATCGACCTCTCCACATTTTCATCTGATGCCTTCCGTCTCCTTTCTGAAAAGTCACATAACCTTGCCGATGAATTCTACATTACTCTCCACCATCTTCTGGACACTCATGCTCCAGCCACAACCCGTCTTTTACCTGACCGCCCCCCTACCCCCTGGCTCACTCATGAGATTGCCTGTGCAAAACGTGCCCGCGCAGATCAGAGCGCCGCTGGCGCAAATCCAAACTCACTGTACATAGGCAACTTTTCCAAGCCTCTAAAACAAAAGTATCCACCCTCATTGCATCTGCAAAAACAAACTATTTCCAAACCAAAATCCTGAATGCCTCTTCTTCAAAAGAACTCTTTACAACCATGAATCATCTCCTTGGCACACGAAAAGATTTACCTCTCCCAACAAAACACACAAATGAAGAACTCCCATCTGTATTCTCCAAGTATTTCACCACCAAAATACAAACTCTTCGTGACAGGCTTGACAGGACACCCTGTCAACCATGCCCACCTGACCCTTCCTTCTCTGGCACACCTCTTACTACTCTTACCCCAGTCTCACAAGAAGAAATTCTCAACACAATCAGATCCATGTCGTTCAAAACCTGCGAACTGGATCCTCTTCCAGGTTCTCTCTACTCTGACTGTCTCCCTACGCTCCTCCCATTCATCACTGACATCATCAACACTTCTCTCCAAACTGGAACTGTCCCAGATTCTTTCAAGTCTGCTACTGTTCACCCTCTCCTCAAGAAATACAATTTAGACCCAAATGAACTGAAAAATTACCGGCCTATCTCTAATCTCTCTTTCTTGTCAAAACTGCTTGAAAAAGTTGTCCTCAACCAACTGAACTCTCACCTGTCTGCCAACAATCTCCTCAATCCTTTCCAGTCAGCCTGCTGCCATTGCCATAGCACTGAAACTGCCTTGCTACACATTCTCAACAATCTCCTCCTTGCAACTGATACTGGCAAAGTTTCTCTCCTCACACTCCTTGATCTGTATGCAGCCTTTGATACCATTGATCATGGTATTCTCCTTTCTAGACTTCATCATACTTTTGGCATCTCTGACATTGCTCTCTCCTGGTTCACTTCTTATCTATCAAACAGAAAACAAACTGTTCTCATCAATGGCACTTACTCTCAACCTGCATACCTGACCTGTGGTGTTCCACAAGGATCTGTCCTTGGCCCTGTTCTTTTCACTCTTTACACCTCCCCCCTGTCCACCATCATCAATCTCCCACTCTATAAAACACCACTTCTATGCTGATGACACCCAACTTCAAGACAGTGACTCACCTGACAATATACAGCACCTCTTGACTCGCACGTCTGATTGTTACTCGGACATCAAAAATTGGATGACATACAACAAACTTCAGCTAAATGATGACAAGACAGAAGCTATCCTCATTGGCACCCGTCAGAAACTTTCTCAGCTGCCTCCTCTTTCTCTCCCATTATGTAACACATCAGTCCCAATTTCTGATTCAGCTAAAAACCTTGGTGTCTGCATTGACTCTACCCTCTCCATGAACAACTTTGTTTCTCAAACTGCCAGATCTTGCTACTGTCACCTCCATCGTATAAGCCTGATCAGAAGTATCTCTCTGTGGAAACAACTGCAAAACTCGTTCTCTCCTTCATAATGTCTCGCATTGACTATTGCAATTCACTCCTGTCTGGTCTTCCTGCCTCCACCACTCACATCCTACAGCGCATTCAAAACAATGCTGCACGCCTTGTACTCAAAAAGAAAAAAGCTGACCACATATCTCCTCTCCTGGCACAACTTCACTGGCTCCCTGTATCAAAGCGCATACAGTACAAACTAGACATCATGTGTACAAAAGCCTCAATAAGCAGCCCCCGATTACCTGTGAAGCCTACTTGAGATCTATCTTCCCTCACGTACCCTCCGCTCTGCACTCCGATCCTCTGACTTTTCGCTTTCCACGCACTAAGCTCAATACCTATGGTCCACGAGCCTTCTCTGTTTCTGGTCCGCTCTCCTGAACAAACTTCCTCTCTCAGTCCGTCAGCAACCTACTTTTGTCTCCTTCAAGTCCGCTCTCAAAACTCACCTTTTCTCCTCTGCATAAAATCCTGACCTCACTCAATCCCCTCTGCAGCCTGTCTCCACTCGGAGGGGAATCACATTGCAATATATAATTGTATAAATATGCTCTCTATAATTTTCCATTGTTTTTATTCTTTCTCCCCATTTTTGTGGTGCGTGTGTGTGTGTGTGTGTGTGTGTGTGTGTGTGTGTGTGTGTGTGTGTGTGTGTGTGTGTGTGTGGGTTGGTGGGTTGGTGTGTGGTGGTGCGTGGTGCGTGTGTGTGCTCTGCGTGCGTGTGTGCGTGCGTGCGTGTGTGTGTGTTTCAGCGCTTAGATTTGATTTTATCAAGATTTTGCGCTATATAACATATTGTAATTATTATTATTATAATTATGTCTACCTAGCCACCTCAACAGACAGTGAAAATCGCTGTTTTTCTACCCGATGGTGTTCCTGTCATTTAAAACAAAATGGAGACGTCTATGCTTTGCTGCTTCTTTCCCATGTGCCACAGTCTATCGTTACTTTCAGGATGGACAAAAACCATACACCTTTACACCGCTTTGTCATGGCTGCCACCTGGGAACAGAAACAGAGACAGACCATCACGTACTTGGCGTTGCACAATTCAACAAATGACGAAAGATTGTCCCTGAGGAAGACATGGAATACTGTAAGTTTTTTTTTTTCGGTTTTCCATATTCAATTTCATATTCATATATACAATGGAACAGACTAAAAATATTCATATATACAATGAAATAGACTAAAATCTTGTTACAATGAACGTCCACAAAACTGATGTTCAATATTTACAGTAAAGTCAACTAAAATTCTGGGTACAATGAATGTAAAAGCCTGCATTATAAATGTAAATCATGCATTTAAAAAAAAGAGACATACACATACATAATATCACAAAAAAGTGCTAATCTGACAGTTACGCTTGTACATGCTCACCGTTAAGCACAAATAGCAATGCATTCGCACACAGACCACTGCTTAACAGTTTCATCCAAAAAGCGATGTGTGTGTGTGTGAAGGACGATTTGAAGCACTAGTAAGCAGAATAAGTATGAAAAATGTGGAAACTGAACAGAGTCTAAAGGCGAAGTGAAAGTAAGGTATCCTGCTACGCTCAAGGCCACCATGGTTGGAGAGATTGGATGGCA
>JAPXFY010000017.1:3229776-3234776 GCA_030674185.1 Monoplex corrugatus | reverse complement strand
CTCTCTCTCTCTCTCTCTCTCTCTCTCTTCTCTCTCTCTCTGTTTTCTCACCACACCAAAATTTACCGGCCAATGTTTACGAATAAGCTAACAATGTTCAGATTCATACCCGTAAAAGGTCAAGTTAAAAATCCGATCTTTCCTATTTCAAAATTCTGTCATTAACTGACCTGTCAGTCTTACACAGTCTTCCTAACTCGTCTGGAGTTTGGAACTTGTTCAAGGGAGATTCGTCCAGGAAAGCTGGAGGGAAAGAGAGCACCAGGTAAGGTAGACCCAGGGAGAAAACATTGGACGGACTTGCAGGGTGGCTGAGGACAGAGAGAGTGGAAGATGTGCTTGCGGCGACAAGGGATAGATGCATATGGACGGCCATGATCGCCCACGCTGTGCGGCAGGGCACATGATAATGAGAACATTTCTTATGCGTTTCACCTTAATTTGCCGGTTATTATCTGGCAGAGTCACAGAGCCTGTGCAAAACCTTATGCGCTGGCAAGGTCTTGAAATGTGGGAGAGGGGAGGTAGGATAGATTCATGAAACACAAAGCTGGCATCACTAAAATGATGGAAACTGTATTCAAATGGGCAGCGAACAGGCCTTCTTACCATTATCACCGAGGACTGTTTTAAAGTGGGAGGAAGGTTCA
Organism: Monoplex corrugatus; assembly: GCA_030674185.1. Taxonomy (NCBI): domain Eukaryota; kingdom Metazoa; phylum Mollusca; class Gastropoda; order Littorinimorpha; family Ranellidae; genus Monoplex; species Monoplex corrugatus. Next base: position 3,234,126 of record JAPXFY010000017.1, on the reverse strand, counting down.
TCATCATCATCAGGTGCCCTGCCGCATGGCGTTGGCGATCATAGACTTCCATCTGTCTCTATCTCTTGTTGCCTCAAGCATCTCCTCCACCTTCCCTGTCCCCAGCCACTCTGCAAGTCCGTCTAGTATTTTCTCCCTAGGTCTACCTGGAGCTCTCTTTCCCTCCTAAGGAGGAAGGTTCATCATCATCATCATCAGGTGCCCTGCCGCATGGCGTTGGCGACCATGGACTTCCAACCATCTCTATCTCTCGTTGCCCCAGCATCTCTCCACCCTCTTCATCCCCAGCCACTCTGCAAGTCCCTCCAGCATTCTCTCCCTGGGTCTACCTGGTGCTCTCTTTCCCTCAAGCTTTCCCGTTGTGACCAGGTGCTCCAAATCCCCCTTCCTCATAAAATGGCCTGTAAATGTTGCTTGTCTTTTCCTATCTTCCTTATGAGTGATCTATTTGTGTCTGCCTTCATCAAGACTGTCTCGTTTGTTTTCTTTGCTGTCCATGGAACTCTCAACGTTCTTCTGAGAAACCACATCTCGGCTGCCTCGATCCTGCTCTGGCTTTGCTTGCTGACTGTCCACGCCTCGCATCCATACAACAGTATTGGTTCTATATAACATTCACGGACTCTCTTTCTGATGTTAATTGATAGGCATTTGAGGAGGAAGCTTAGTGATGCTAAAACACTAAGCTGGTACCACTAGAACTGTTTTAAAATAGGCAACAAACAGGTCCCTCCCAATTAACACCGAGGACTATCGTAGAGTGGAAGGAAGGTTACTGATGTTATTTTCGAAGGCACGTCTTTTGTTGACTTTGGCACTGTCCCAGTTACTGTGTTCCTACTGGAACGGTTTACCATCTGCCTAGGGTCTGTATGTTCAGCATTTGGTGGAGGCGTTCTTGTTAATGTAATAAAGCCAGGAAGAACAAGGTGGTTGTTCACTTCCTGATTGTATTAGCATTTCGGTCGAGTTTCGACTCGTCTTCATTTTGCTCTGTGCCATTCTTCTTCGTTTTCTGAGACAATTGCCTGCTTTGGCAGTAAAGTATGAAACTAATGTTAGCATTGTGTGTGTGAATGTGTGTATGTGAATGTGTGTGTGTGTGTGTGCGTGTGTGTGTGTGTGTGTGTGTGTGTGTGCGTGTGCGTGTGCGTGTGCGTGTGCGTGTGCGTGTGTGTGTGTGTGTGTGCGTGTGTGTGTGTGTGTGTTGTGTGTGGTGTGTGTGTGCGTGTGTGTGTGTGCATGTACATGTGAGACAGAGACAGAGTCAGAGAGAAACAGGCAGGAACAGTGAAATGATGATGATGATGATGATGATGATGATGGTGCTGCTGCTGCTGCTGCTGCTGATGATGATGATGTTGAAAATGATATGTCCGTAAAGCGGTATGTGACGTGCGCGCGTGTGTGTGTGTATGTGCGTGTGTGTGTGTATGTGTGTATGTGTGTGTGTGTGTGCGTGTGTGTGTGTGTGTGTGTGTGTGTGTGTGTGTGTGTGTGTGTGTGTGTGTGTGTGTGTTGTGTGTACACAGAACGTGAACGTCAAACCAAACATGCATGTGTACATCGTGTACGCGAGAGCGTAACAGAGACAGACAAATAGACAAACAAGAAAACTGGCAAACATGCAGAGATGAAATTATGAAAAAAGGCAGAGGTGAAAGTAAATGTAATACGTCGACAACAATAATTTTTAAGAAGGATTCGAGTGGGTGTGAGTGTGAGTGTGAGTGTTGTAATCATATATATAAATGTAATACGTCGACAACAATAATTTTAAGAAGGATTCGAGTGGGTGTGAGTGTGAGTGTGAGTGTTGTAATCATAATATAAATGTAATACGTCGACAACAATAATTTTAAGAAGGATTCGAGTGGGTGTGAGTGTGAGTGTGGGTGTTGTAATCATATATATAAATGTAATACGTCGACAACAATAATTTTAAGAAGGATTCGAGTGGGTGTGAGTGTGAGTGTGGGTGTTGTAATCATATATATAAATGTAATACGTCGACAACAATAATTTTAAGAAGGATTCGAGTGGGTGTGAGTGTGAGTGTGAGTGTGAGTGTTGTAATCATATATATAAATGTAATACGTCGACAACAATAATTTTAAGAAGGATTCGAGTGGGTGTGAGTGTGAGTGTGAGTGTTGTAATCATATATATAAATGTAATACGTCGACAACAATAATTTTAAGAAGGATTCGAGTGAGTGTGAGTGTGAGTGTGAGTGTTGTAATCATATATATAAATGTAATACGTCGACAACAATAATTTTAAGAAGGATTCGAGTGCGTGTGAGTGTGAGTGTTGTAATCATATGTGACCTCCCACCACGAAATCAGTCTTAACTCGCATCGGTCGAACAGCAATAGGAGCTGAAAAGGTGACTGAGGTCTATCTGGGGTGTTTTGACTTTTTCTCAAAATGGATTTCTGTAGACTATAATATATCCCCCACAGAATGTTGTTTCTTGAAAAAATATTGTTAATCAATTTAAAATGGTATTTTAATGCACTGATCGCAGCGGAAAGATCGCAATTTCCTACCAAAAGTATATATTTTTTTCTCTTATTATGAAGCGTAACCTGTACAGTACCCGCACATGTAATGTACTGACGGAAAGCTCTTTGGTGCCCCTTTCAGATAATGACCGCTAAAATTAGAAACAAACTGGGTCAAAGCCACCAAATGAAGAAATTTAAGAAAATGTGTAGGAGAGCACACAAAAACTTTAGAGGCCATTTTCTCAAAATGGCTGTCATACAACTTAATGACTTTAATTATAAATAACTTCTACATTTTTTTTTTTGAGTACAAGTTTTATTCAAGTACCAAAATAATCAGCAGAATGTACACTTTCCAGTGATATGTATATCTCAAAGTGCCAAAAATGCTAGTTAAGACTGATTTCGTGCTGGCAGGTCATATGTATTCATTTTCAGTCTTCCACTGACTTTTATAATGTACAGATACCTTTATTTTCATTATGAAGTTCACTCGTCACCATCATCCAGTTCGATGGTAGCCTTCGCAGCAGACGTCACAACAGCTCTTCTCCATTTACTCGGGTCTTGACTTGTCTGTACTACTTCGTAGACTTTCAAGCCGTTAATGTTGGTGATATATATATATATATATCATCATCATCATCATCAGGTGCCCTGCCGCATGGCATTGGCGACCATGTACTTCCATTTGTCCTATCTCTCGTTGCCCCTAGCATCTCCTACACCCTCCTCGTCCCCAGCCACTCTGCAAGTCCGTCCAGCATTTTCTCCCTGGGTCTACCTGGTGCTCTCTTTCCCTCCAGCTTTCCCGTTGTGCCGGTGCTCCAAATTCCCTTCCACTGATTTATAATGTACATACTTTGCTGTCTTTTATAATTCTTCCTATGAGTTCGATGTACTTGTGTCTGTCTCCATTTCGCTGGTCTCGTTCTGTTTTACTTTGCTTCCATGGGAACTCTCAACATTTTCTTATAAATAATCTGCGTTTGTGATTGTATTGTGTGTGTGTGTGTGTGTGTGTGTGTGTATGTTTATATGATTGTTATGTGTGTATGTGTTGTTGCTTGTGTGTGTATATTTGACCCGTTTTCACGAAATGATCCTAACTCCAGGCAGCGAAAAGCGTAGAGGCCGGAAAAGGTGTGATGGGTCGATTTTGTCAATTTTTACTTTTCGTCAAAAATGGAATATTTAATCTTTAAATTACATGTACATGCACTCAGCACTTTATAATTCAATCGGAAAAGTATTTTAAATGCGTTTTAACCAGATAACGGCTTGCTTTTTGTGTCAGAAAAAGGGATATATAAACTTAAATAACAAGACAATTACAGTAGCTTTTCACACCAATTTGTGTGTGCTATTGTGGCATGATGCGCTTTACCTGGTACAAAATTTGGTAAAGTTTGGTGAAGTAGAAATACCTGTTGCTAAGGTAAAACTTCACTGAAGTGGGAAAACTTTAAACTTAATTTTCTCAAAATGGCCGTTTGCTATGTTACACACTTCAAACACCCATAACGTCCTTATTTTTAGGAGTAGAATAATAAATTTCATATGAAAAGAAAGTTAATAATCTGGACATTTTCAAAATCATAATATCCTAAAATCTGTTATTTTCACCTTAGGACTCATTTTGTTAAAACGGATCACATAGATCTATACACACACACACACACACACACACACACACACACACACACACACACACACACACACACACCACACACACTTATACAACATAAATATATCACACACACACACACACACACATATATATATATATATATATATATATGGTAGATAGATTATAGAAAATCTAAAATATTTAATTAAT
>JAPXFY010000017.1:3214776-3222276 GCA_030674185.1 Monoplex corrugatus | reverse complement strand
AATGTTAACTGTATTACATCACTGTCTAAATGATAGCATCATTACATCATTGTCTAGATGTTAGCAGTATTACAGCACTGTCTAGATGTTAGCAGTATTACATCACTGTCTAAATGTTAGCAGTATTACATCACTGTCTAGATGTTAGCTGTATTACATCACTGTCTAAATGTTAGCAGTATTATATCACTGTCTAAATGTTAGCTGTATTATATCACTGTTTAAATGTTAGCTGTATTATATCACTGTCTAAATGTTAACTGTGTTACATCACTGTCTAAATGTTAGCATCATTACATCACTGTCTAGATGTTAGCTGTATTACATCACTGTCTAAATGTTAGCAGTATTACATCACTGTCTAAATGTTAGCTGTATTACATCACTGTCTAAATGTTAGCAGTATTACATCACTGTCTAAATGTTAACAGTATTACATCACTGTCTAAAGGTTAGCAGTATTACTTCACTGTCTAAATGTTAACAGTATTACATCACTGTCTAAAGGTTAACAGTATTACATCACTGTCTAAATGTTAGCAGTATTATATCACTGTCTAAATGTTAGCTGTATTATATCACTGTCTAAATGTTAGCAGTATTATATCACTGTCTAAATGTTAGCTGTATTATATCACTGTCTAAATGTTAACAGTATTACATCACTGTCTAAAGGTTAGCAGTATTACATCACTGTCTAAATGTTAGCTGTATTACATCACTTCTAAATGTTAGCAATATTACTTCACTGTCCAAATGTTAGCTGTATTACATCACTGTATAAATGTTAGCTGTATTACATCACTGTCCAAATGTTAGCAGTATTACATCACTGTATAAATGTTAGCAGTATTACATCACTGTCCAAATGTTAGCTGTTATACATCACTGTATAAATGTTAGCTGTATTACATCACTGTATAAATGTTAGCTGTATTACATCACTGTATAAATGTTAGCAGTATTACATCACTGTCCAAATGTTAGCTGTTATACATCACTGTATAAATGTTAGCTGTATTACATCACTGTATAAATGTTAGCAGTATTACATCACTGTCCAAATGTTAGCTGTTATACATCACTGTATAAATGTTAGCTGTATTACATCACTGTATAAATGTTAGCAGTATTACATCACTGTCCAAATGTTAGCTGTTATACATCACTGTATAAATGTTAGCTGTATTACATCACTGTATAAATGTTAGCAGTATTACATCACTGTATAAATGTTAGCAGTATTACATCACTGTCCAAATGTTAGCTGTTATACATCACTGTATAAATGTTAGCTGTATTACATCACTGTATAAATGTTAGCTGTATTACATCACTGTATAAATGTTAGCAGTATTACATCAATGTCTAAATGTTAGCAGTATTACATCACTGTCTAAATGTTAGCTGTATTACATCACTTCTAAATGTTAGCAATATTACGTCACTGTCCAAATTTTAGCAGTATTACATCACTGTATAAATGTTAGCAGTATTACATCACTGTCTAAATGTTAGCTGTATTACATCACTGTCCAAATGTTAGCAGTATTACATCACTGTATAAATGTTAGCTGTATTACATCACTTCTAAATGTTAGCAATATTACGTCACTGTCCAAATGTTAGCAGTATTACATCACTGTATAAATGTTAGCTGTATTATATCACTGTATAAATGTTAGCAGTATTACATCACTGTATAAATGTTAGCAGTATTACATTACTGTCTATACGTTAGCAGTATTATATCACTGTTTAAATGTTAGCAGTATTACATCACTGTATAAATGTTAGCAGTATTACAGCACTATCTGAATGTAAGTGATATTACATCCTCTATTTACAGCTGGGTAAACATATATTTATTCCATCCTGGAATGGGTTAGACACTTTATTTACATTACAAATGTTTTCATTTCAATCCAATAATCAAAACAAAACAAGGGCAGATGATGTAGCTATAAACATGACCAACATTATGTACTGTGATAATCATCAACATATAAGTGTTAGGTTGGACTTTATCGATAGTCTACCATATATATATATATATATATATATATATATATATTTATATATTATATATATATATATATATATATACATCAACAACAACAGCAACAGGGCCTTTGCTATAATATAAAAAAATGACATAAACATCATAATCCTTTAATACCAAAAACAAAAACTAGCTGACCAAAACACATTAAATTCGGAAAATAACTGCATCCAAACTACGAAAGACTTGAACTGGCTTCTAGCTTGAAATAAGTAGAAACCTTTCTATGAGAAACAGCGCACCATGCTTTAAACTGGCAAAGTTTGTTATCATTGCACAGATGTATTCTGAGTAATACCCAGAAATCCTTGTCTGAGCTTGTGCACTGCACAACCCCTCAATCTGATAGAAAGTTTTACCTGTGAATCTGCTACTAAGTCTAAATACAAGATAAGTACCCTGTACTTGGCAGGTGACTGAGGGTTTCTCTACAGTTCACGGTGCCTATTCACAGTTAGTGCCCTTGTCTACAGTAGCCATCTGATGACCTCCCCTGACAAACGAGCCCCTGATTTTATTTTTTTTTTTTTTTATTTTTTTTTTTTAGGATCATTGCACTAACGGAGATTTTCCTTCGTGCTCACACTTTGTTCCCCATTTTCTACATCACCTTAACCGCCACATAAGCTGGTACAGTTTTTTTTAAACAATGTGATGATGATAATGGCGATAAAGACGATAATCTAACCATGATGCTTTGGAATTCCATCTAGAATTGAGGCTGCTGGTACAGTTTTTAACAATGCCATGACGATAATGACGATAAGGATGATATCCATGATGCTATTGGAATTCCATCAAGGATTTAGGCTGCTGGCACTGTTTTTAACAATGCGATGATGATGATGATGATGATGATGATGGCAATAAGGATGATACTCATGATGCCATGGAATTCCATCTAGGATTGAGACTACTTGACAGGGCTGTTCTCTAGACTTACTTTTATAATATACCCTGGCTTCAAGCAGGTCAGAGACATACAGACACTTGTGGTGTTGGTCAGAAGATTTAAGTAACTCCCTCAATGACCAACAATGAATTAAGTCCCTGAAAAAATTAGCTTAACTGATCCAAAACAAGTGTGACTGCCCGCGCCCAAGCAAACAGGAACCAGAATATATTATATATATATATATATATATATTATATATATATGTGTGTGTGTGTATGTGTGTGCGTGTGTGTGTGTTGTGTCTGTGTGGCGGTGTGTGTGTGTGTGTGTGTGGTGTGTGTGTGTGCGTGCGTGCGTGCGTGTGTGTGTGTGTGTTGCCGCGGGTTTGTTTTCTTCCCTGCCCTCGCACTCAACCTTCATGGCCGAACCTCGAGTTTCCTCTGCATGCCTTTTAACACGAGCCCTAAGTGTATCGACCTTAGATGATGGATGAGATGACTTCCATGGGCCACCAGCAATCAGGATGGATACGATGAAGAATGGTGACTCCCTTCCTCTCTTCTACTACCCAAGCGTACAGTCTTTATCGTGTATTTGACTACTGGCATCTGTTGAAACTGACTGCTTTCATTTGGTTATCAGTAGTGAGGTCTAAAATGAGGAGTGGAATTTAACGTTGGTGGCAAGGTCGAAAGATGGGAAAGGAGTTTATCAGTGCCAGAATTTAGGAATATTCTTGTGTCATTTCTAATGGGCTTTTCAATATTTGCGATTATTCGTGGTTCTGTATAATCTGTTGAATGATAGCACAATGAAAATTAAATATTACTTGTTCTCCTATGTTCCCCTTCGTGTGAATGTGGACAGGGTTAGTAGTTGGACATTGGTGTGTTTATTTTTGATATGTAAATAAATGCACTGAAGCCAGTTCTCAACCCAGCAGTTTTGCTGAAGAAGGCGGCTGGATCCCGATGAAAGCTACGCAGTAAGTAGCCTTTTTTGTAACTGAGAGCCAGGTTCAAACCAGGTAGCCATTATAAATAAATGTTGTTCTAAATATATTCTATAATAAAAGAAAATCTACAAACATTTTTCCAAGCGTTTAATTGACATAAGATATTATAATAGCATCGTCTGTGACAAGAAATTAATGCCGATAGAAAGCATTAAATGACACTTAGAATCAGCTTCCAGCACAAAGTCTTGCAAGCAAAACATAACATACCGGTCAAACTCAGCAGACAAATACCAGAAACTAGCACAAATGTTTCTGTTGCTGGAACTCAGTGCAAAGCCTTAGAACAGGTGCTTTCACAAATACATGCCGAACAAACTACCACACTGAGAACGGGTATAAAATCTGTTTTCTCTGCTGGGAGATAATCAGATGAACGATCAGAATTCCAGTCTCTGAACTCATGCACCACCTAAACCTGCTTGGTCTGATAAAAGATGCACCTGTAAATCCATCGATAAATGTTTAAAGGGAAGGCAAGATAAGTACCCTGAACTTGACATATAAGACTAAGCTTTCTCTACGTTTCGCTCTGGTCATTCACAGCAAGGGTCCTAATCTCTTGGAACAACTAACGTCTTCCTTTAGTAAACATCCACGTGATAAATTATCATACTGGGCTCCACACGCACGTAGATATGTATGTGGGAGGTTGGGGGAGGATGGGTGAGGGGATGGGAGGAATGATTCTGACACTTGGCTATCGTCGTCTACACTGCTGTTTTACATCCTGGCTTTTGGAATTCTTGGGATACTTTCTGACAAACAAAAGAAGAAAATAATATTGTTTTCTTTTGTTTCTTCTTTGAAATAAAATGAGAGGAAAGACATGGGATTGAGACTGTCGTGTGTGGTTGAAAACACACACATAAGCGCGCGCGCGCACACACACACACACACACACACACACACACACACACACACACACACGCACACACACATATACACATACGCACGCACGCACGCACGCGCGCACACACACACACAAACAAACATACACAAACACACATACACACACACAAACACACACACATACATACACACACAAACACACACATACACACTATACCATACACACACATACACACACACACATACACACACACACATACACACATACACACACACACATACACACACACACATACACACACACACATACACCACACACATACACACACACACATACACACACACACATACACACACACACACACACACACACACACACACACACACACACACACCACACACACACACACACACACACACACACACAGGGTGGTCACCTGCTATAATAGCCAGTGTCTAAAACAATATGAACAATACACTATTCTTGAAAAATGGAATACAGCTATATCAGTGGATTACCATTTACACAATTGTGTACATTCTTCTCCGTCTTGAAAGTGTGCTTGTGTTGGTTGCATATAAGGATCTGTCAGCAAGGCTTTCCACAAATGTTCAAACAACAGCAACAAACAAAATATCATCAAGATTTTGTATTTGTCTGCTTCGGTCCTTTCCTCCCTCTGTACCATGCCAACGAGCTGGTTTTTGCGCAGGTTTAGGGATCTTTAATTTAATTAATTAATTACAATATTTATATAGCGCAAAATCTTGATAGAAATCAAATCTAAGCGCTGAACATACACACACGCACGCGCGCACACACACGCACACACACACACACTCACACATGGCTATAAATGGGGAAAAAGAATAAAAACAATGGAAAATTATAGAGAGCATATTATATACAAATATATATTACAATGTGATTCCACTCCGAGCGGAGACAGGCTACAGAGGGGGATGATTGAGGTCAGGATTTCATGCAGAGGAGAAAAGGTGAGTTTTGAGAGCGGAATTGAAGGAGACAAAAGTAGGTTGCTGACGGACTGAGAGAGGAAGTTTGTTCAAGGAGAGTGGACCAGAAACAGAGAAGGCTCGTGGACCATAGTATTGAGCTTAGTGCGTGGAAAACGAAAAGTCAGTGGATCGGAGGCAGAGCGGAGGGTACGTGAGGGAAGATAGATCTCAAGTAGGCTTGACAGGTAATCGGGGGCTGCGTTATTGAGGCTTTTGTTGCACATGGTGTCTAGTTTGTACTGTATGCGCTTTGATACAGGGAGCCAGTGAAGTTGTGTCAGGAGAGGAGAAATGGGGTCAGCTTTTTTTTCTTTTTGAGTACAAGGCGTGCAGCATTGTTTGAATGCGCTGCAGGATGTGAATAGTGGAGGCAGGAAGACCAGACAGGAGTGAATTACAATAGTCAATGCGAGACATTATGAAGGAGAGAACGAGTTTTGCAGTTGTTTCAACAGAGAGATACTTCCTGATCAGGCTTATACGATCTGCCGGATAATTGCTGGCAGAGTTGGATGGAGCACGTAAGGAAGGGTGCGAGCGCAATGAATCCCTCTTGAAACACTTCCAAAACCTCCTCCCTCTGTGTACCCCTTTCCACACACAAACATGATAAAACTTCGCCAGTGGGTGTCAGCATGTTCTTCCATCTTTCTTCTCCTTCCCCCTAAACCTCTCATGCATTCTTTTTCTCCACTGCAGCGAATTCTTTACCCTACCATTTATCAGCAAAAGCTTCCCAAGTTAACATTCTACGTGCTGCATTATCAGTCTATCGATCTCAGATAGTGGATGACATCGATTTCCTGGTGGGTTCAGCTACATGCAAGATGACAAAAATAAGACGGGTGTTCCCATTTTATATTAAGGCGAATAGTTTTTATCTCTTAAACTTTACAGTAAGTACATTTTAAAATCAGCAGGATCATTCTTACTATCGCTGGTGTGTTAAGAAACGAGGTGTGAAACTTTAAGTCAATTGTAAGGTCAGAAAGATGGGGACGGGAAGATTCTGTGCTAGAATTTAAATGTTATATTGTGTCTTCCTTTAGCTAAACATGCATGTGATAAATTATCATACTGGCGCTCCACACGCACCTAGATTGTATATGGGAGGAGGAGGCAAAATAACAACAAATGGCACAACCTTGACACAGGTTAATAAGTTCAAATACCTGGGAACGGTCATTTCATCAGACGGCAGATGCACATCGGAAATAGCTGGTCAGAATCGGCCAAGCCAAAACAGCATTCAAGAAGATGACAAGCATTCTTACCAACAAATGCCTATCAATTAACACCAGAAAGAGAGTCCTTGAATGTTATATAGAACCAATACTGTTGTACGGATGCTGGCGTGGACAGTCAGCAAGCAAAGCCAGAGCAAGATCGAGGCAGCCGAGATGTGGTTTCTCAAAGAATGTTGAGAGTTCCGTGGACAGCAAAGAAAACAAACGAGACAGTCTTGATGGAGGCAGACACAAGTAGATCACTCATAAGGAAGATTAGGAAAAGACAAACAACATTTATAGGCCATTTTATGAGGAAGGGGGATTTGGAGCACCTGGTCACAACGGGAAAGCTGGAGGGAAAGAGAGCAGCAGGTAGACCCAGGGAGAGAATGCTGGACGGACTAGCAGAGTGGCTGGGGATGAGGAG
>JAPXFY010000017.1:3204776-3207276 GCA_030674185.1 Monoplex corrugatus | reverse complement strand
TTCTTGTTTTTGTTGTTGTTGTTGTTGATGTTGTTGTTGTTCTTCTTCTTCTTCTTCCTCACCTCCTGATTCGCTATCATTAACATCAACAGCTTATCTGCTTTATGACATACCATTTACCACTCACATCAGTGGCATTAGCTCACGTTATTTATTTCTGCAGCGCATATTACTTATGTCATGAACTCATCCTTGTCCTCAGGCATTTTCCCTGAAATTTTCAAATCTGCAGTTGTACGTCCACTCATCAAAAAGCCTTCCTTAGATCAAAATAGCTTGAAAAATTATCGCCCTGTCTCAAATTTGTCATTTTTGTCAAAACTGCTTGAAAGGATCGTGCTGTCGCAACTCTTGGCCCATCTAGAAAGAAATAGTTTACTTAATGCCCATCAGTCAGCTTATAGGCATGGTCATAGTTGTGAAACGGCCCTTGTCCGGATTGTAAATGATCTCCTTTCTGGACTGGATGATGATAAAATATCTGTTCTTGCTCTCTTAGACTTATCAGCTGCTTTTGATACTATCGACCACTCTATCCTCTTGAGCAGACTTGAAATTTCTTTTGGTATTCGTGGCACTGCACTTGCATGGATCGCTTCTTATCTGACTGACCGTACATTGAGAGTTTGTGTGAATGGTGTTTATTCTGACTTGTCACCCCTGAAGTACGGTGTACCGCAGGGTTCTGTGCTAGGCCCAGTCCTCTTTGTGCTGTATGCCTCTCCTGTGTCCGATGTCATCAATGGTCACGCCATGTTGCACGAAAGCTTTGCCGATGACACTCAACTTCATCAGTCAGCCTCCATTGCTGAAATTGACTCGTTGATGGTACGGACGCAGGAGTGCATTGCAGACCTAAAGACCTGGATGACTCTTAATAAGCTTCAACTAAATGACGACAAGACCGAGCTCATGTTAGTCTATCCGAAAAAAACTTCAACACTCTGATCTTCCTGATTCTATGCTGATCAATGACATCCCTGTTCCTTTCTCTTCAGCAGTTCGAAGTCTCGGTGTTACCCTTGACCAGTCTCTTTGCTTCCAACAACATATCTCTAATGTCTGTAAGGCTGCCTATTTGGAACTGCGCAGGATTAGTTCAATTCGTCAGTACCTCTCCAGTGAGGCAACGAAAACACTTGTATGTGCTTTTGTTCTGTCTAGGATAGACTACTGTAATTCACTCCTGGCAGGGATTCCAAAATATTTGTTAGACCGACTCCAGCGAATCCAAAACAATGCTGCTAGGCTCGTCTGTAAAGCTTCTAGATCTGAACATATCACTCCTCTTCTTCGCTCTCTCCATTGGCTTCCTGTACCTGATCGTATATCGTACAAAGTATCTACTTTGACCGTTTCTGCTGTTTGTGGTTCTGGCCCAGAATATCTTTCTGAACTACTCCCAGTGTATACTCCATCCCGCCAACTGCGTTCCTCTTCTGACACTCGACTTCTCACGATACCATCTGCAAGAACTAAGACTTATGGTGAAAGGTCCTTCTCTTTCCAAGGTCCCAAAATATGGAACAAACTCCCTGGCAGCCTTCGTCACTCTGACTCCCTCGTCTCTTTCAAATCTGGTCTAAAGTCACATCTCTTCTCGAAGAGCTCGGATACGACTTAACAGAAGACATGTCTGTGAGTCACTATCACATGTGCATAAGCGAGTGTGTGCATGCATGTCAGTGTGTATGTGGGGGGGAGGAGGGGGGATAAATGTAGCTGTGTGCACGTGCGTGTATATTGTGTGAGTGGAAAACTTGGACATTGCTTAGTCTGTTAGTGACCGTACTTAGAATGTGTGTAAGTAAGTGGGAATGTATTTTATGTGCTTGTGTGTATAGGATGCTGACGTATGTGCGCATGTTAAACACGGTATTTTGTATCGGTTTGCTACCCTCTGTTGTCTAATGACTAGAGTGTTTGTGTCGATTTTGTAATGCAATACTATTTTGTATGTTATTGCTCATGTCATGTTTCTTTTTGTCTACAATGCCATGTCTATGTCCACGTAATGTGCTACAATTGTGTATAGATCTAGCATCGATTTGTGAAGCACCTTGAGCAGTTTGTCTGGATAGTGTGCTCAAAAAGTACCCATTATTATTATTATTATTATTATTAAGCATCCATCATGATGCTATCGTTATTCTGAAAGACTGAAATACAGACTTAGAGTTTGCAGTTTATATTTGGCATGGAGCAAAATTGCATAGAAACCACGAGAAGAAAGAACGTAATAACTCCCTTCATTCACTACCACCATCAAATTTCCCGTGGATCAAAACGCTACTAATTCTAAGAACTTGGTCAGCTTCGAACAGATGGTGTGCACGTGCACGAAACGTGCATCCGTCTGGAAGAGGAGTGTGGGTTTTCAATTAGCTGAGCTTCGGTGACATAAACAAAATCACCGCGTATGTGGGCTGAGAATTGACTGGCATAATCCTCATTGAAACAGACTGTCGTACAAGCAGATACTTTTGAAGTTTTCTAATAT
>JAPXFY010000017.1:3184776-3194776 GCA_030674185.1 Monoplex corrugatus | reverse complement strand
AAGCTGAAAGAAATGACATTGACACTGTTCTCCAGAAATTCGAAGAATACTGTGTGGGTTCAACCAATGAAACTTACGAAGCATTCAGATTCAACTGCAGACGTCAAGCAGCAGGAGAATCTATCGAACAGTTTATTGCAGAACTGCGGAAGACTGATCAAGACCTGTAAATATGGTACACTGGAAGACAGACTGTTGAGAGATCAAATCATACTGGGTGTACATGACGAGACTCTGTGATCAAAATTACTGGAAGTGCAACAGCTGACATGACTGCATGTTTTGATATGTGCAGAGCGCATGAATCAAGTCAACATCAAACCGTCCAAATGATGAGAAAAACGCAGGACACGCAGGAAGTCCAAGTTTTCAAAGAAAAGAAGACAGGGAAGCAGTATAGCAAAGGAAACAAACCAGAGTACAGAGAGAAATGCGGATATTGTGGTGGAAAGCACCCAAGAGCAAAAGAGAAATGTCCAGCATTTGGAAGAAAATGCAAAGCTTGTGGAGGAAATAATCACTTTGCTTCATGCTGCAGAATACCCAAGAAAAATCAAAAGAAAACAAGAGTTCGGCACTTCGAAGAAGAAGAGACTGACACTGAAAGCGATAATGAAATCCTCGGGATCGAAGACAACACCAGAAAAAAGGAGAGAAACATACGAGCAAAAATGTTGATAAATGAGATGCCGGTAACATTTCTTCTTGACACAGGTGCAACAACAAACGTGATGTCCGAGAGCCTGTACAGAGAAGTCACAGGAGATGAAAGAAAGTCTGACCTGCAAGAGACGAAGACGAAGCTGGTGATGTTCAACGGAACAGAAATGAAGCCTGTGGGGGAGATAGTGCTGCGAGTGAAAAACCCCAAGAACAGAAGGAAATACAAAACTTCGCGATCACCAAAACGGACTGTAAGCCAGTACTGGGACTGAAAGCTGTACAGCACATGCAATTGTTGATGATCAATGAAGAGAACATTGCAACGATAGCGGCGAATCAGAAAGAGGGGGACAAATGCAAAATATATGCTCACAAAGTACAATGATGTCTTTGAAGGAGAAGGAAAACTAGAAGGGAGATTACACCTAGAAACAGACCCCAGTATTGCTCCAGTGAAGATGCCTTGCAGAAAGTGGTAGATAGCAGTGCAAGAGAAAGTGAAGGACGAGCTGAAGAGGTTGAAAAAACTGGACGTGGTCACTAAAGTAGACACGCCAACGGAGTGGATAAGCAGTTTGGTCGTAACAACAAAGAGCAATGGGAAAGTCAGACTGTGCATCGACCCTAAGCACTGAACAAAGCCCTCAGGAGAAACGAGTACCCCATGCCAACCATTGATGACGTACTGCCTCTCCTCAAAGATGCAAAATACTTCACACACCTGGACGCGAAAAACGGGTTTTGGCACGTTGAACTGGACGAAGACAGCAGCTACCTGACAACATTTGAGACGCCTTTTGGCAAATACCGATGGAAACGAATGCCCTTTGGAATTTCACCAGCCCCAGAAGAATTCCAGAGGAGGATTGACACCGCTCTGGCAGGACTGCCAGGCGTGGTGGCGGTTCATGATGACATCTTTGTTTTTGGCAGAGGACCAACCGACGAAGCAGGAGCACAAGTTCATGATACCAACCTGAACCGTTTGCTACAACGATGCCGAGAGACTGGAATCAAACTCAACAAGAGAAGGTTGAGATGAAACGAACAGAGATATCATATTTGGGACACATCTTCTCAAGAGAAGGCTTGAAAGCCGACCCAAAGAAATTGGACGCTGTCCAACAACTCCAGTGCCAGAAGACAAAGCAGCTGTGCAGAGACTACTCGGTGTAGTCGGATACCTTCATAAATTTGCACCAAACCTGTCTGAGGCAGCAGCACCACTCAGAGAACTGGTAAAAAAAGACGTCCACTTCAGATGGGATGAAGACGTCCACGGAGAAGCCCTGAAGAAAGTGAAGAAGATACTCTCTGAGCCACTGGTACTTCGCTACTTTGACTTCAGGAAAGCGTACATCCACCCTTCAGTGTGATGCTTCACAGTTTGGACTTGGAGCTTGTCTCATGCAGGATGGTCAACCGATTCAGTACGCATCACGAGCCTTGACCGAGACAGAAAAAAGCTATGCTCAAATAGAAAAGGAGATGTTGGCAATACTGTTCGGTCTGGAAAGTTTTGAGAGATACGTCTATGGAAGAGACATCCTGATGGAGACCGACCACAAACCACTAGAGACCATTCACAAGAAGACCCTGCTCTCAGCACCTAAGAGGATTCAGAGGATGCTACTCAGAACTCAGAAGTTCAGGTACACGGTAGTATACAAGCGTGGATCTGAGATGCACCTGGCTGACACCCTCAGCAGAGCAGTCTGTGGAAAAGCGGAACAGCAAGTCACCCACAAGGAAGCCGTTTTCCTCACAGACCTGGAGAAAACAGACTCATTGCAAGAACTGGCCATCAGCCAAGAGAGACTGAACAGTCTGCAGCAAGCAACTCAGGAAGATGCAACCATGAAAACCCTGAAAGCTGTCATTTACAAGGCTGGCCAGAGGAGAAACAACAACTTTCATTACAGTTACAACAATACTTTCCTTTCAAGGAGGAACTGTCAGTCCACAACGGACTTTTGTCTTCAAAAGCCACAGAGTAATTGTACCTGAAAGCGAAAGAGCAGACATTCTTGAGAAACTTCATGCAAGCCACTCAGGAATTCAGAGCTGCATAAGAAGAGCACGTGAGGTAGTCTACTGGCCCAGGATGAGCATGGACATTGAAGATTTTGTCAAAACATGCAGCGCCTGTAACACATACCAACGTGGTCAGCAGAAGGAACCACTTATCAGTACAGAGATCCCTGATCTGTCCTGGCAACCATCGCTTGTGACATCTTTTAACATAATGGCAATGAATACCTGGTCACAGTCGATCACTACTCTGATTTCTTTGAGATTGATCGGTTACAAACAAGAGAATCCAAAGAGGTCATCATCTGTCTGAAGAGACACTTGGCAAGACACGGAATACCAGAACGCCTGACAACAGACTGTGGAACTCAATTCACATCAAACCAGTTTGGAAAGTTCAGAAAAACTTATGGGTTTGAACACGTAACAAGCTCACCACACTACCCTCAGTCCAATGGAAAAGCAGAGAGCGCGGTGAAGGCTGCAAAGACGTGCATGAAGAAAGCAGAACACAACAATCAAGATCCCTTCCTCGCTTTACTTGAGCTGTGAAACATCCCAACAGAGACTGTAAACAGTTCGCCTGCTCAGAGACTGTTCAGCAGAAGAACACGAACACAAGTGCCGACGTCAAAGACATTACTCCAACCTACAGTTGTACCAATCAAGAAAGAACTTGAGAAAAGGAAACTGAAGCAAGCGCACTACTACAACAGAAGTGCAGTAGAGCTGACAGAACTGAGTCCGGGACAGATTGTGAAATTCCAACCTCCAGGATCCAAAAAGTGGATCAGCGCCAAAGTAGACCAACAGGTGAACATCCGGTCATACAACATTCGCACAGAGGACGGACGTCAGTACAGAAGGAATCGTCATCAGCTATGAGACACAACAGAAACGGAGCTTCAGTAGACAATCAACCCTCAACGACTTGTCCAGAGAAGGATGATTTCTGGAAGACATCAGGAAAGCGACACATCGGGCAAGCAACAGCAAATCATCATTCCATCAAAACAGATGCTGGAAGATAACAAGAAAACTGGAACTGGAACAGATATCAGGACGCCAGCATCGTCTGTCCGTGAGAACTCATCTGATCAGTCACCAGTCATCAAAATGTCTGAGACAACCAGCATCAAGGAGCCAGATGAAGTTATCAAACAAACAAGGACAGGACAACCCGAACCAGTTAGTTCTCCTTACAGAACAAGATCTGGAAGACAAAGCAAAAGACCAGATTTCCTGAAATATGAATGAAACTGAAGACTCTACCACAATCAGATAAACTGAAAGCATTGCGAAATATGGACATGATGATGATGGATATATAATGATCAGAGATAAAATGAGGTGAATGAATGATTGGGCCCTGTGCGTGAGAATGAGTGTTTGTTAAGTTAATTATGTGATAAAGATGGGAAACACATTTATTTCGTATGGACTGAAAGATAGGAAAAAATTATTAATTGATTTTGTTTCCTTAAAGAAAGGGAGATGTGACGTGTGTTACAGTAAACAGCGTGCGGATAACAGCACGGCATGATATTCGTTTAAATGATAACTGATTGCTGTTCACTGTGATATGTATATATACTGTAGTCAGTTGAGAATCAGACAGTGACGAGTAAAGACGAAGAAGCATTGCCCTGTCTTCCGAGTTGGCTGTAGAAAGAACGAAACAGTGTGTGTGTGTGTGTGTGTGTGTGTGTGGTGTGTGTTTTTTTATATCTATTTGTTTATCTCGCTGTCTCCGTTTTATATATATATATATTATATATATATATTGTTGTTATATAATTATATATATTTGATATATATTGCGTTTTGTATATATATTCATTATTATATTATATAGTATATATATCTATATATATATATATATATATATATATATTATATATAAGCTACGCACAAAAAGTTAAGGATCACTATGAGAAAACAGGTGCGTAATAAACTCAGTTTGCTAACTGTTATTTATTTCTCAGTCCAGCCAAATTGTTATGAATTCTTGTTCAGCTGTAAGTGGGCGATGTTGTGTTAGTGCGAAAATTGCACGGGATTCTCTACTACTGAGCTTGGCCGCAAACGGAAAAGCGGAAACTTGCGAAAAAGGACCTTGTTTTGGACCGTTCTGCCTGAACACATTGCACAAGCCAGATGGAAAAACCATTATGCACGTGCAAGCACTGCTGTTTATGTGTGAGATGCTGTCTCTTGCTTGGCTTTATAAGAAGACATTCCACCAGTAGTAGGCCTGATCTGACAATGCCTCCACGACGAAAATTGAGCGAGTTTGAGAGGGGACGAGCTGTTGCATGGTTCCAAGATGGTGTTCCCAAGCGAGAAGTGGCCAGGTGACTTCAGGTGTCCATCGCGGTCATTGTCAGACTGATTCAACGCTTCACAGCCACTGGGAGGGTCCATGAAAGACGCAGATCTGGTCGACCGAAGAAGACAAACCTACGTGAAGATCGTCTCATTGAACGACAAGCCCTGCAGACAAGAACAGCCTCTTCCAGCATCATTCGAAGTCAGCTGAGGGTGGCTACTAACATCAACATCAGCCAGCAGACCATACGGAACCGCTTCATGGGTTTAACCTCCGTTCTCGTCGCCCAGCTGTACGGCCACGCTTAACTCCAGCCCATAGGGCAGCACGCCGCGCCTTCTGCAGACGTCACGTGAGGTGGACACGTCAGCAATGGTCCCAGGTCCTGTTCAGTGATGAATCACGCTTCACCATGAACCACAACGACGGCCGACTGAGGGTCTGGAGGCGCCCAGGGCAACGCTTTATTGACACCACTGTCCAAGAAAAGGTGGCCTTTGGTGGAGGTTCTGTAATGGTCTGGGGGGCCTTCAGCCTTCACCACAGAACACCCTTGTATCATGTACAGGGTAACCTGACTGGCCTCTGATACCGGGATGAGATCCTTCGACCGGTGGCTGTGCCTACACTGCAGCAGATGGGACCGGCGTCTGTCTACCAGGATGACAACGCTCGCCCCCACAGGGCAAGGGTGGTCAACGACTTCCTGCAGCAGTCTGGAGTCAACAGAATGGAGTGGCCAGCATGCAGTCCCGATCTCAACCCGATTGAGAACCTCTGGGATGAGCTGGATCGCAAAGTGAGGAGCAACCACCCCCCTCCCAGGGATGCCCAACACCTCTACCAGATGCTGCAGGCTGAGTGGCAGGCGCTTCCACAGAGGATCTTCACCAACCTGGTGAACTCGATGAGGACTCGCTGCGTCGAGTGCCAGAACAGCCATGGCGGTTACATGCATTACTGAACTTTTGGGAGCATCAGAATGCCCTGTCTTGTGATTTCAATGACTTTGGGAAATCAAATTTCGATACGTACCACTTTGATCAAATATACACACCAAACGATTGCTCGAAATTGAAGGCAATTGTGTATCGTTATCACTAAAGCATGGAATTAAATGTTTGCCAAACTTCAACGCATTGGCTTTCTTATTTTGAAAGTTATGAATTTTTGTGCAAGTGATCCTTAACTTTTTGTGCGTAGCTTATATGTATGTATATGTAATCATTATGTGCCCTGCCGCATGGCGTTGCCGATCAAGGCCCTCCATATGTATGTATCCCTCGTCACCGCAAGCACATCTTCCACCCTCTGTCCTCAGCCACCCAGCAAGTCCGTCCAATATTTTCTCCCTGGGTCTACTTGGTGTTCTCTTTCCCTCCAGCTTTCCTGTTGTGACCAGGTGCTCTATTTCCCCTTTCCTCATAAAATGGCCTATAAATGTTGCTTGTCTTATCCTAATCTTCCTTATCAAAGATCTTGTCTGCCTCCATCAAGACCGTCTCGTTTGTTTGGGTTTTTTTTTTTTGTTCGTTTGGTTTTTTTGGGTTTTTTTGCTGTCCACGGAACTCTCAACATTCTTCTTAGAAACCACATTTCGGCTGCTTCAATCTTGTTCTGGCTTTGCATGTTGACTGATATAGATAAATAGATAGATAGATAGATAGATAGATAGATAGATAGATGATAGATAGATAGATAGATAGATTTGATAGATAAATAGATAGATAGATAGATAGATAGATAGGTAGATAGATGGATAGATGGATACATAGATAGAGAGACGCAGACAGAGAGAGAGAGAGAGAGAGAGAGAGAGAGAGAGAGAGAGAGATAGAGATAGAGACAGAAAGAGAAAGAAAGAAACTGTACGTGTGTGTGTGTGTGCGTGTGTGTGTCTGTGTGTCTGTGTGTCTGTGTCTGTGTCTGTGTGTCTGTGTGTCTGGGTGTGTGTTCGCACGTACACATTGTACGTGTGTTTGGTGTGCGTTTGAATATGCGTGTGCGTGTGTGTGTGTATGTGTGTGTGTGTCTGTGTGTATGAGTGTCTGTGTGTCTGTGTGTATGAGTGTCTGTGTCTGTGTGTGAGTGTCTGTGTCTGTGTATGAGTGTCTGTGTCTGTGTGTGAGTGTCTGTGTGTGAGTGTCTGTGTGTATGAGTGTCTGTATCTGTGTGTGAGTGTCTGTGTGTATGAGTGTCTGTGTCTTTGTGTGAGTGTCTGTGTGTATGAGTGTCTGTGTCTGTGTGTGATTGTCTATGTCTGTGTGGTGAATGTCTGTGTGTATGAATGTCTATGTCTGTGTGTGAGTGTCTGTGTGTATGAGTGTCTGTGTCTGTGTATGAGTGTCTATGTCTGTGTGTGAGTGTCTGTGTCTGTGTATGAGTGTCTGTGTCTGTGTGTGAGTGTCTGTGTCTGTGTGTGAGTGTCTGTGTCTGTGTGTATGAGTGTCTGTGTCTGTGTGTGAGTGTCTGTGTCTGTGTGTGAGTGTCTGTGTCTGTGCATTGAGTGTCTGTGTCTGTGTGTGAGTGTCTGTGTCTGTGTTGAGTGTCTGTGTCTGTGTGTGAGTGTCTGTGTCTGTGTGTGAGTGTCTGTGTCTGTGCGTGATGAGTGTCTTTTTGTTGTGAGTGTCTGTGTCTGTGTGTGAGTGTCTGTGTCTGTGTGTGAGTGTCTGTGTCTGTGTGTGAGTGTAGTGTCTGTTCTGTGTGTGAGTGTCTGTGTCTGTGGTGTGGTGTCTGTGTCTGTGTCTGTGTGTGAGTGTCTTTGTCTGTGTGTGAGTGTCTGTGTCTGTGTGTTGAGTGTCTGTGTCTGTGTGTGTGTGAGTGTCTGTGTCTGTGTGTGAGTGTCTGTGTCTGTGCGTGAGTGTCTGTGTCTGTGTGTGAGTGTCTGTGTCTGTGTGTGAGTGTCTGTGTCTGTGTGTGAGTGTCTGTGTCTGTGTGTGAGTTTCTGTGTCTGTGTGTGAGTTCTGTGTCTGTGTGTGAGTTTCTGTGTCTGTGTGTGAGTGTCTGTGTCTGTGTGTGAGTGTCTGTGTCTGTGTGTGAGTGTCTATGTCTGTGTTGAGTGTCTGTGTCTGTGTGTGAGTGTCTGTGTCTGTGTGTGATTTCTGTGTCTGTGGTGTGTGTCTGTGTCTGTGTTGAGTGTCTGTGTCTGTGTGTGAGTTCTGTGTCTGGTGTGGTGTCTGTGTCTGTGTGTGGTGTATTGTGTGAGTGTCTGTGTATGTAAGAGCAAAACAGTATCAGGGAAAGGCTGTTGCCTGATGGTTTTTCTTTGCTCTCGTGTCATTGTCAGGTTTCACATGCGTGAAACTTACCTGGTGAACCCAGCCAGCTAGAAGATGAGATATGCTAATCTTGAGTAAAGAGTGGTTTGTTTACTTGTTTGTTTGTTTGTTTGTTTTTGTTTTTGTTTGCTTGTTTGTTGGTTTGTTGGTTTGTTCATTATTTTGTTTGTTTGTTTTTTTGTTTGTTTTGCTTTTTTGTCTGTTTGTTTTTCTTGTGTTGCTTGTGTTTAGTTGTTTTTTTGTTTGCTTGTTTGTTTTTTGTTTGCTTGTGTGTTTTTTGTTTGCTTGTGTGTTTTTTGTTTGCTTGTGTGTTTTGTGTTTGCTTGTGTGTTTTTGTGTTTGCTTGTTTGTTTTTTGTTTGCTTGTGTGTTTTGTGTTTGCTTGTGTGTTTTGTGTTTGCTTGTGTGTTTTGTGTTTGCTTGTCTGTTTTTTGTTTGCTTGTCTGTTTTTTGTTTGTCTGTTTTTTGTTTGCTTGTGTGTTTTTTGTTTGCTTGTCTGTTTTGTGTTTGCTTGTGTGTTTTGTGTTTGCTTGTGTGTTTTGTGTTTGCTTGTGTGTTTTTTGTTTGCTTGTGTGTTTTTTGTTTGCTTGTGTGTTTTTTGTTTGCTTGTGTGTGTTTTTTGTTTGCTTGTGTGTTTTTTGTTTGCTTGTGTGTTTTTTGTTTGCTTGTGTGTTTTTTGTTTGCTTGTGTGTTTTTTGTTTGCTTGTCTGTTTTTTGTTTGCTTGTCTGTGTTGCTTGTGTCGTTTGGTTGTTTGTTTTGTTTCTTTGCTTGTTTGTTTGTTTGTTTGTTTGTTTGTTTGTTTCTTTATTTATTTGGTTGGTTGGTTGGTTGGTTGGTTGGTTGTTTGGTCGGTTGGTCGGTTGGTCGGTTGGTCGGTTGGTTGGTTGGTTGGTTGTGTTGTTTGGTTAGTTGTTTTCTGTTTTCTTGTGTTTTTGTTTATTGATCTGTTTGTATGTTTGTTTCTTTATTTGTTTGTTTGTTTGTTTTTGTTATTTGTTTGTTTGTTTATTTCTTTCTTTCTTTCTTTGCTTCCTTGGGGGTCTCAAACTGTATAAGAATATACCGCTCGGCAATGCAGGCGAAACAAGTAATCCATTTACTCTGAACAACATTAGCACACACATGGAACAAGTAAGTACCGACTACTGATACCTTCCCTAATAAATTTACAATGTTCAAGCCAAAACAGCATTCAAGAAGATGACAAGCATTCTTACCAACAAATGCCTATCAATTAACATCAGAAAGAGAGTTCTTGAATGTTATATAGAACCAATACTGTTGTACGGATGGAGGCGTGGACAGTCAGCAAGCAAAGCCAGAGCAAGATTGAGGCAGCCGAGATGTAGTTTCTACGAAGAATGTTGAGAGTTCCATAGACAGCAAAGAAAACAAACGAGACAGTATTGATGGAGGCAGACACAAGTAGATCACTCATAAGGAAGATTAGGAAAAGACAGGCAACATTTATAGACCATTTTATGAGGAAGGGGGATTTGGAGCACCTGGTCACAACAGGAAAACTGGAGGGAAGTGAGCACTTGGTAGACCCAGGAGAGAATGCTGGACGGACTTGCAGAGTGGCTGGGGATGAGGAGGGTGGGGGAGATGCTAGGGGCAACGAGAGATAGAGATGGTTGGAAGTCCATGGTCGCCAACGCCATGTGGCAGGGCACCTGGTGATGATGATGATAAGTGC
>JAPXFY010000017.1:3149776-3157276 GCA_030674185.1 Monoplex corrugatus | reverse complement strand
GTCCTCCTCTGCCATTACCTTCATCATCAAGTGGCAACATGGCGTTGGCGATCATGGCTTTCCATCTGTTTCTATTCCTTGTTGCCTCAAGCACCTCTTCCACCCTCTTTGTCTTAAGCCACTCTGCAAGTACTCTACCATAAACAAAGAAAACCCACCCAGAACAAAAAAACGTTTCCAATGTGTACACTCTTGTATAGTTCTTCAGACGTCAAAACGAAATACCAAGGTTCTTCAAACGTCAAATTGAAGTACAAGAGAGAGAGAGAGAGAGAGAGAGAGAGAGAGAGAGAGAGAGAGAGAGAGAGAGAGAGAGAGAGAGAGAGAGAGAAGAGAGAGAGAGAGAAGAGAGAGAGAGAGAGAGAGAAAAAAATGAAAATAAATGACGACAACAGAAGGGCATCCAGGAATCATAACTTGGATGTGGCCCAGCCCCCTTAAAGTGTCAAGAATAAGAGCCAGAACACTTGCTTGACGAGGGTTTCTCTTCTGAGGACCTCCTGCTGTCCGGCTCTCCCCAAGAGTTCCTTACTACTACTTCAAACATCAAATTGAAATACCAGGATTCTTCAAACATCAAACTGAAGTACGAGAGAAACACAGTGAAATACGAATTCTAATCTTCGCATTTGTGCGCACAGGTTCGTTTGTACACTAAAGAGACAAAAAGAATAACGATAAAAACACAACAAAGGGAAGTAATTATAAGCTGTATCTTTGTACACTAAGTCTGATCAGAAAGAGACAAAAAGAATAACGATAAAAACACAACAAAGGGAAGTAATTATAAGCTGTATCTTTGTACACTAAGTCTGATCAGAAAGAGACAAAAAGAATAACGATAAAAACACAACAAAGGGAAGTAATTATAAGCTGTATCTTTGTACACTAAGTCTGATCAGAAAGAGACAAAAAGAATAACGATAAAAACACAACAAAGGGAAGTAATTATAAGCTGTATCTTTGTACACTAAGTCTGATCAGAAAGAGACAAAAAGAATAACGATAAAAACACAACAAAGGGAAGTAATTATAAGCTGTATCTTTGTACACTAAGTCTGATCAGAAAGAGACAAAAAGAATAATGATAAAAACACAACAAAGGGAAGTAATTATAAGCTGTATCTTTGTACACTAAGTCTGATCAGAAAGAGACAAAAAGAATAACGATAAAAACACAACAAAGGGAAGTAATTATAAGCTGTATCGATTACATCAAAAGGTTGCAGTAAGGACCCGTACCAGAATGTTTAACTTAAATCAAGCCAGCCGCTAATTTCAGTCTGTGCATCGAAGGTCAAAGGTTAAAATGATGAAGACGGAACTTCAGAGATAATAGTAGATCGTATATCTTATTGTCTGCTACTATTCTTGATGAAATGTATGTGTGTACTTATTTTACATATCTGTGTTTACTTATTTAGATATGTACGTTTGATTTTATCTGATTGTCATTACTCCTAACGAAATAACTTTGGTTACTCGTGTTGATACTTAGTTTTGGTTTCATCTAATTGTTCATTATCATTATAGATGAAATATCTATACTCATTTGTTGCGGTACTCATTTTTAATTTTATTATGATATTATCTATTTGTCGTATTATTAGTCTCAATGGGATGTCTTTGCTTACTTGTTCTAGCACGTATTTTTGATTTTATTGTAAATTGTTAGCTATCACTCTCGATCTAATGGCTATGCTACTTGTTCGGGTGCCTTCGGTTTTGACTTTATGTAATTTGTCCATTATTGTTCTAGTGAAATGTGTAGCTTATTTGTCCGGATATTGTTTTCCCTTTCGTCTTCCTGTCTACTGTTATTCTTGATGAACTGTTTGTGTTGCGTGCAATAGCACACTATATCAAATGTAGCTAAAACGATTCATTATTATGCAAGTGAATGCTTTTGAAATGGAGTATGAGCGTTATACAAATGGAATCATCATCATCATCACCCATATTCATCATCATCATCATCGTCGTCGTCGTCGTTGTCGTTATAATTGTTAGCATTATCATTATGATTATCAGTACATCATCATCATCATCATCACCATCATCATCATCATCGTCGTCGTCGTCGTCGTCCCATCTCGTACAACATCCATCTCCCACCATCACCACCAACACCACCCCACACCCACCATCACACCACCTCCAACCCAACACCCATCACCACCTCGCACCACCTACGACCCACCACCCAACATCCACCACCCACCACCCAACATCACCACCAACATCCACCAAAACATCGCACCACCCAACATCCACCACCCACCACCCAACATCCACCAAAACATCGCACCACCCAACATCCACCAAAACCTCCCACCACCAACATCCACCTCCCGCCACCCAACATCCACATCCACCTCCCGCCACCCAACATCCACCTCCCGCCACCCAACATCCATCTCCCGCCATCCAACATCCACCTCCCGTCACCCAACATCCACCACCACCTCGCACCACCCAACATCACACCCAACATCCACCTCCCGCCATCCAGCATCACCATCACATTGCACCACCCAACATCCGCCACCCAACACCACACCACATCACCACCAACATCCACTTCCCGTCACCCAACATCCACCACCACCTCGCACCACCCAACATCCACCACCCAACATCCACCTCCCGCCACCCAGCATCCACCACCACCTCGCACCACCCAACATCCGCCACCCAACATCCACCACCCAACATCCACTTCCCGTCACCCAACATCCACCACCACCTCGCACCACCCAACATCCACCACCCAACACCCACCTCCCGCCCCCCAGCATCCACCGCCACATCGCACCACCCAACATCCGCCACCCAACATCCACCACCCAACATCCACCACCACCTCGCACCGCCCAACATACACCACCCAACATACACCCAACACCACCTCCCACCACCCAACATCCACCACCACCTCGCACCACCCATCACCCACCACCCAACATCCACCTCCCACTTTCCCACACCCATCTCCTTTGCCGCGCGTCATCAATAACACAGGCCAGCCTCACGCGCAATGACCATGATGGACGGAGTGAACGTGCACCGCTCGTGCTAATGCTCACACCTGACTTGGGTGAGAGAATCAATTGACACGGTTAGTGCCAGCCATTCCCAACTGTCAAGGGCGTGTGGTGGTGCTGGCTGGCCCCTTGGGGTCTGAGGGCAGAGAGGTTCAGAGGGGGATAGTCCATGAGCGCTGGGTCTTTAATTTACTATTGTCCTGTTGCCGTTTGTGGGGTCACCTGAAGGTGAGGAGGGGCATCAGTGGGGGAAAAAAAAAAAAAGAGAGAAAAGCAACAAGCAAGTAATCAACTGACTCTTTACTACATGTACTGTCCCTCGTCGTTGTGAGTTCACTAAAGATGAAGAGGCACATCAGTGGAGGGTAGAAAAAGAAAACATAAAGCAACAACCAACCACCCTTTACTACTGTCCCCTGTTGTTGCGAGTTTATTAGAAGGTGAGAGGAAACATCGGTGGGGGATTTTAAAAAAAATGTAAAAAAAAAAAAAAAACCAGCCCACCAACCAGCCCACCAACCAACCAGCCCACCAACCAACCAAACAACCAACCCACCAACCAACCAACCAAGCAACAACAACTAACCACCACACAGTAATAATAAAAGAAAAAAGAAATGAATAAATGACTGAATAACTCAATAACTACAGAAAAGGTAGAATAAATTTATTTTAAAGAGACAAATTTTCTTTCGTTTTTCAACATTAATTTTTATTAATAAAATGTTCATCTAGCATTTAGGAACAGCCATACATATATGTATATACATACATACATACATACATACATACATACATACATACATATATATATATATATATATATATATATATATATATATATACATATGTGTGTATATATATATATATATATATATACATATATATATGTATATATATATATATATATATATATATATACATGTGTGTGTATGTTGTGTGTGTGTGTGTGTGTATGTGTGTGTGCGTGTGTGTGTGTGTGTGTGTGTGTGTGTGTGTGTGTGTGTGTGTGTGTGTGTGTGTGTGTGTGTGTGTGTGTGTGTGTGTGCTATACCCTTCACGTGGTTGAAATGAACTATCCATGATCCAGTTGGACAATTTAAGGGAACAACTAGCCACACAGAAATTAAGAGAAACACTTCACACACACACACACACACACACACACACACACACACACACACACACACACACACACACACACACACACACACACACACACACACACACACACACACACTCACAATGCATGTGCGTATTTATGTCTGTGTGTGGGTGTGTGTATGTATGTGTATGCTGTGTAAGAGAAAGCGAGAGACACACAAACACACACACACACACACAGAAAGACGGACAGACAGACAGAGACAGACAGATAGACAGACAGGACAGAGAGATAGACAGAGAGACAAAGAGAGAGAGAAGAGACTGGAAGCCACAATAAGACTTGAACATTCGGTCCTGAAAGAAATCTGATGTTTCCATTTAGGTTGTCTATAAATGAGTTCAGACCTGTCTGCATGCTCTCCTTTAGTCTTCCGCCTTCTTCTTCTGCTTTTTCTTATTCACACTTTGTCGAGTCACATCTAAGTACAGTTAACGATCATGTCTCTTGTTCTTGATTTTCTTTGCTATTCGGCTGTTCCGTTATTATTTATTGGTCAGCAGTACTGAAGGATGATATTTCTCACTGTGAGATCTATGAGCAAGTTTCATTGTTTAATTGGATTGTCACCTCTGTTTTGCTTTAACCTAATACTTGCGTTGGATCTGTAAGCAAGGCACAGAATGTGTGCGTCTGTCTTTTCGCCGTTATTCAATTGTTCAGTAATATATGTTTGTAAGCAAGTATATATGTAAATGTATACACACACACACACACACACACACACATATATATATATATATATATATATATATATATATATATATGTGTGTGTGTGTGTGTGTGTGTGTGTTATGTATGTATACATATAGATAGATAGATACATAGCTCGACACATAGATAGATAGATAGATAGATAGATAGATAGATAGATAGATAGATAGATAGATGGATAGATAGATGATAGATAGATAGATAGATAGATAGATAGGAAGGAAGGAAGGTAGGGAGGTAGGTAGATAATTAGAAAGATAGCTAGATAGATAGTCAGATAAATAGATAGATACATAGATACATACATACATACATACATACATGCATGCATACATACATACATACATACATACATACATACATACATACATACATACATAGATAAGAGATTGAGACAGACAGAGAGACACCGAGAGAGACACACAGAGAGGGACAGAGACAGAGAGGCAGAGAGATGGAGAATGTACACAGAGAAAGAAAGAGAGAGAGAGAGAGAGAGAGAGAGAGAGAGAGAGAGAGAGAGAGAGAGAGAGAGAGAGAGAGAGAATGTACAAGTATTTACAAAGGTCTAGGATGACAAATATAGGTTTAAGTACTTGAAAACTCCAGTCAACTATGGCACTTAGCGATAACAATCCTCTTAATCATTATGGTGCAAACATCCACTTAGACATTAAGATGCAACTATTTGCTTTAGCGACAAATATCTATCTTATATATATATATATAGATGTTTATCCCTTTTGGCACTTACTGGAAACATCCACTTTAATGAATATTCTGGAAAAAAAAAAACTTGCCCACTAAGTTGTTCCAGAACATTAGCAGTTTCCAGTCACACTGCTCATGGTTGAACCTTTAGGTGAAAATGTGTGCCTGCACTGTTGAACTCCGTCCACCTGCCAGCGGGTAGGTTATTGATTGACCCTGTTCTAGGTAAGCAAGGTGATGGAGTGAGGACACAGAATGGGCCTCATTCTCGTACAGAACTAACCTAAAAGGTTTATTTTTAGTTCTCTACCACTTCACTTAGTTCCCTGAATAGCAGAAAACTTCACAGGAAAGTTGGAGGGAAAGAGAACGCTAGGTAGATCCAGGGAGAAAATATTGGACGGACTTGCAGGGTGGCTGAGGACAGAGAGGGTGGAAGATGTGCTTGCGGTGACAAGGGATAGATGCATATGGAGGGCCATGATCGCCTACGCTATGCTGCAGGGCACTTGATGATGATGATGATGATGATGATGACGACGACGACGATGATGATGATGATGATTATGATGATGATGATGATGATGATGATGATGATGACGATGACGATGATGGTCACTTCACTTTAAATCCCTGGTGATTTGATCATCATGAACAAATGTGTTTGTGTTTAAGTATCTCCACAGCGACATTGTTCTCTATAAAAATCATCACCACGCCACCACTGCCTACACACACACATACACGCGCGCGCGCGTGCACGCGCGTGCGCGCACACACACACATACACTCACACACACACACACACACACTCACACACACATGCACAAACACTCACACACATACAGAGGCACCAGAGGCACCAGAGGGAGAGAGAGAGAGAGAGAGAGAGAGAGTGAGAGAGAGAGAGAGAGAGAGAGAGAGGAGAGAGAGAGAAAGAGAGAGACAGAGACAAAGAGAGACAGAGACAGAGAGAAAGACAGACAGAGAAGAAAGAGAGGGAGGGGGAGGTGAAGAAAGAGAGAGGGAGAGAGAGAGAAGGAGGAAAGAGAAAGAGGGAGACAGACAGACAGACAGACATAGACAGATAGACAGACAGACACACACACACACACACACACACAACACACACACACACACACACACACACACATGCACACACACACACACAAAAAAAACCACTAACAAACAAACAAAGAAATGAACAATCACAAGCACGCAAACTTCAAGTAATTTACAGACAACTAAACAGACTCAAACTTTCAATCTTCATCTCTGTTATGTTTATTAAGTTTTTTTTCTTGTATAACTGTAAAACGAAAAGGACGTCCTGAATTCAGTGTCAATCTGCTTAATAATCATTACCAGGCGTTTCCATCATCGATTCCAATGCCCGAAGCCTGACTCCTAGAACCAAGTCCCCTAGGCACTGGCGGAACACTCCATAGATGCAAAGAACATGAACACTATAGGCCTATACACGCTCAGCGCGTGTAGTGATGATGTTGAATGGTGCCCAGAGTGTATTCTGCGTATTCTCACGAGAATAGAAATGGATGGGTAGATTAGTTTGATCTTGTCATTATATCAAAGCGTGCTAGGAAATTAGTGGATGAAATCGAATCTCTTGATATCTGGGACTGATACTACATGTACTTAATTAAGTTTTATTCGGGGATTGTGGAATAGTAGATCTAGATATGCTATTCAGAGGCAATAGTTTACGTGAAAAGTTTATCTGATGGTTATGGTGAGCATATTTTCTGACTAACTTTGTGCTCGATCAGATTTTGATTCGATAATATCGAGCTATGTATCTATCTATGTATCTACCTATCTGTCTGTCTGTCTGTCTATCTATCTATC
>JAPXFY010000017.1:3134776-3137276 GCA_030674185.1 Monoplex corrugatus | reverse complement strand
AGACTGAAGTCATGGTGATCAGTAAAAAACATGAAATCCCTCATGCAAAATAATAGCAAATGGCACAGCCTTGACACAGGTTAATAAGTTCAAATACCTGGGAACGGTCATTTCATCAGACGGCAGATGCACATCGGAAATAGCTGGCAGAATCGGCCAAGCCAAAACAGCATTCAAGAAGATGACAAGCATTCTTACCAACAAATGCCTATCAATTAACATCAGAAAGAGAGTCCTTGAGTGTTATATAGAACCAATACTGTTGTACGGATGCGAGACGTGGACAGTCAGCAAGCAAAGCCAGAGCAGGATTGAGGCAGCCGAGATGTGGTTTCTCAGAAGAATGTTGAGAGTACCATGGACAGCAAAGAAAACAAACGAGACAGTCTTGATGGAGGCAGACACAAGTCGATCACTGATAAGGAAGATTAGGAAAAGACAAGCAACATTTATAGGCCATTTTATGAGGAAGGGGGATTTGGAGCACCTGGTCACAACGGGAAACCTGGAGGGAAAGAGAGCACCGGGTAGCCCAGGGAGAGAATGCTGGACGGACTTGCACAGTGGCTGGGGATGAAGAGGGTGGGGGAGATGCTGGGTGCAACGAGAGATAGAGATGGTTGGAAGTCCATGGTCGCCAACGCCATGCGGCAGGGCACCTGATGATGGTGATAGTATGCATTTGTACTGGCTTCTGTAGTGCTGCATTGTCATCATACCATCAAACGGAAAGATATTCATTCCCGGCAACAGACTAAGCTGGCGAAAGCAGAACCAGTATTATATAAAACAAAATGGAGACTAGGTAAAACATAGGCTAGATAGGATCTCAGGACCTGGCCAGCTAATGGGTTTATATGCAGGCTTAAGGCTTGTGCCATGATCACCATCCACATGGCACCTGTGACGTCAGTACATACGGAATTCATTCCCAGCGCGGAGAAACTGACACTGAAACTGAAGCAGAACACGCACGGCGCAATCATGTTTAACCCTTTGACTCCCGCACACTATCCACTAACTGCAAAAACTTAACCCTTTGACTCCCACACCCTATCCACCATCTTCCCGCAGGAAGCTGATGGATAAGGTGAAGGAATCAAAGGGTTGTTTTTGCTTTGCTAGCATGGTTGGCAATTCAGGATTCTGGTGGACAGGGTGCAGGAGTCGAAGGGTTAAACAGCACAGATCAGCTGCTCTCCAATAAAAGAGGGAGCAGTGGAAGCAGAACCCAAGGATGCAGAAACCCTTCCTATATGGCGTTTGTAGAAGGACCAGTGCCTCTAGGATCGGTGGTGTATCCCACATGAAGTAACCCACACCGGATGATGAGGGCCAGTGTGGCTGTACTGTTCGTTACTCGGCTTGATGAGAGAGTCCATCATTATCATTAACATCGTTTGGGTTGTATTGTGTTGTACTATTTTGCATCGTATCGCTATCGATCGTATCGTGTCGTGTCGTGTCGTTCGTATCGTATCGTATCGTATCGTATCGTGTCGTTCGTATCGTATCGTATCGTTGTGTTCTCTGTCGTGTGTATTGTATTGTATTGTATGCATGTATTGTATGTATGTATTGTATTGTATTGTATTGTATTTGTCGTGTCGTGTCGTGTCGTGTCGTGTGTGGTGTATTGTATTGTATTGTTTGGTTGGTTGCGTTGCGTTGCGTTGTGTTGTGTTGTGTTGTGTTGTGTTGTGTTTATTGTTTATTGTATTGTATGTATTGTGTTGCATTGTGCTGTGCAATGCTGTGCTGTGTTGTGCTGTGTTGTGTGTGTCGTGTTGTGTTGTGTTTGTGTTGTGTTGTGTTGTGTCGTGTGTGTCGTGCGTGCGTGCGTGCCGTGCCGTGCCGTGCCGTGCCGTGTTGTTCATGTCGTGCGTGTCGTGTTGTTGTATTATGTATCGTCGTTCGCATGTACGTTGTTGTTGTTCGTATTGTATTGTATGTATTGTATGTATTGTATCGTATGTATGTATTGTATTGTATTTGTATTGTATTGTATTGTATTGTATTGTATTGCATTGTGTTGACCTGTGGTAACTAATGCTTCAAGTATTTTTCACTGTCATAAAATTAATGAGCTGCTTCGTTTGTGAAACTATATAAGAAGAATACAGGAGGATTCTTCTAGTTGCTGCGAGATATTTTCTGAATGCTAAAGCACACTGTAACACTTTAAGAATATTTCAGTTTCAATTTCAGGTTGTTGCTTTTTTTTTCAAAATAAAGGTATAGTCCATATGCGCTGAGGTCATCAATCGGCTGATAATGTCTTTCTGCCTGAGCAGACTATTCCTATGTGATCGTATTGTAGTTGTCGCTGTTGCAGGTGTTTGCAATGGTCCGTGGAAGTGTCCAGGGAGAGTAATTATTTTAGTTACTATTGTATGTCTTTGGTTGATTGCTGACTTGTGTGCATGCGTGCGTAGTCACTCTTTCTACCTCTGTCTGTCTCTCTGTCTTTATCTGTCTGTCTCTCCCTGTCTCCCTGTCT
>JAPXFY010000017.1:3124776-3129776 GCA_030674185.1 Monoplex corrugatus | reverse complement strand
AGACGTGGTTTTAAGGAGCAGGAGGAATTGATTTTACTTGAGTGTCTTCTGGGTTTCTTGCTGCTCGTCTTTGTCTCGTTGTTTGTTGTTTGTTGCTGTTCTTCTTCTTTTTCTTCTTATTCCTCTTCTATATAATTTCTTCTGTTCCTTCTTCTCCTCCTCTTTTTTGGTCTTTTTTCTGTTTCTTCTATGTTTTCTTTTTTCTATTTCTTCTTCTCTACCTTCTTCCTCTTATCATTCTTTTCTTGTTCTTTTTTTCTGTTTCTATTTCTTGTCTTGTTGTTGTTGTTTTGTTTTTTGTTGCTTCTTGTTCTTCTGTTTTTGTTTTTGTTCTTGTTCTTGTCCTTGTTCTTGTTCTTCTTGTTTTCTTGTTCTGTTCTTGTTCTTCTTGTTCTTCTTGTTCTTCTTGTTGTTGTTGTTGTTTTGTTTTGTTCTTCTTCTTCTTCTTCTTTTCTTTCTTCTTCTTCTTCTTTTTCTTCTTCTTTCTTCTTCTTCTTCTTCTTCTTCTTCTTCTTCTTCTTCTTCTTCTTCTTCTTCTTTCTTCTTTCTTCTTTCTTCTTCTTTCTTCTTCTTCTTCTTCTTCTTCTTCTTCTTCTTCTTCTTCTTCTTCTTCTTTCTTCTTCTTCTTCTTCTTCTTTTCTCTTCTTCTTCTTCTTCTTTTCTTCTTCTTTTCTTCTTTTCTTCTTCTTCTTCTTCTCCTTCTTTTCTTCTTTCTTCTTTCTTCTTCTTCTTCTTCTTCTTCTTTTCTTCTTCTTCTTCTTCTTCTCTTCTTTTCTTCTTCTTTCTTCTTCTTTTTTTTCTTCTTCTCTTTATATCTTCTTCATTTTCTCATATTAGAGCTTATACAATTTCTGATAAATTTCTTCAGTATACTGTGCTTACGTATGTAAATTATGGTTCATGTCATTGTGTACTCAGATGTCTTCATATTTCTTCTACTGTCGTTACTTACAATTTTGAACTAACTTTAGACATCTTGACTATACATTCTTTGATTCTTCATATCGATCTACATACAGAGTTCTTAATCTATTCTTCGATTCTCTTAGCAGTTCATAGTATACCGAGATTGCACTGATGACAGATTCTTCTTTCGCAATTATTCTATCTTCTTGATACTGTCAATTCGATTCTAGAATGAGTTATTGTGTCTGATTGACTTCATGACTACAGAACTCGTTCGTTATTCTTCTTCTTCTTCTTCTTCTTCTGAATTCCATTTTATTTTGTAATCATTTTATTTTTATTTATGTTTTCATGATTTCGAATTCTTCACTTCTTCTAGCTTCTGATCTTTCTATCTTCATTCTTGCATTCAGTTAGCATACATTAGCATTCATATGCCATCTCTGTCTTGACACTTCGACAATTCCCACATCGCACATTCTCGTTTATTTTTTTTTTCTGTGTTTAATTTTCTTCTTCTATTTCTTCTTTTTCTCCTCTATCTTATCGTTCTTTGCTTCTTCTTTCTTCTTTTCTTTCTTCTCTTCTTCTTCTTCTTTTCTTCTTCTTCTTTTTTTTCTTCTTCTTCTTCTCCTCTTCTTCTTCTTCTTTTCTTCTTCTTCTTCTTCTTCTTCTTCTTCTTCTTCTTCTTCTTCATTCTTTCTTCTTCTTCTTCTTCTTCTTCTTCTTCTTCTTTCTTCTTCTTCTTCTCTTCTTCTTCTTCTTCTTCTTCTTCTTCTTCTTCTCCTCCTTCCTTTCATTTCTTCTTTTTTCTTTGTTTCTTCTTTGTCCTTGCCTGATTAATTCGCCAGTTTCTACATGATAGAAGCTGGAGTAAGATGACGAAAGAGAAAAGGAGAGAAA
Organism: Monoplex corrugatus; assembly: GCA_030674185.1. Classification (NCBI taxonomy): domain Eukaryota; kingdom Metazoa; phylum Mollusca; class Gastropoda; order Littorinimorpha; family Ranellidae; genus Monoplex; species Monoplex corrugatus. The sequence goes on along the minus strand of JAPXFY010000017.1, from coordinate 3,127,967 downwards.
GAAAAGGGAGTGGTGGAGTAACGAGAGAAAGAGATAAGGGGAGAGAGAGAGGGGGAGAGAGTGAGAGAGAGACTCAGAGAGAGAGAGACAGAGACAGAGAGAAAACACAAAGAGAGACAGAGAAAGACAGAGACAGACAGACAGATAGACATGGAGAGAGAGAAAGAGAGAAAGACAGACAGAAAGACAGAGAAAGAGACAGAGAGACACAGAGACAGAGAGAGAGATAGAGAGAGAGACAGAGAGAAAGACACTGAGAGAGACAAAGGAAGACAGAGACAGACAGATAGATAGACACGGAGAGAGAGAGAGAGAGAGAGAGAGAGAGAGAGAGAGAGAGAGAGAGAGAAAGAGAGAGAGAGGGGGGGAGAGACAGACAGACAGAGACAGAAACAGCGTGTGTATATTTTCTGCTTCTTCATCTGCTACGTCTGAAATTCCAGATTTATGTTAGTGTAAAATACATTTTATTATATAATTATATGAGATTTGCGAGAAGTTGAATAAACCACACACTGGACAAGCCACTGGAACATATTACATGAAAACAGTCAGTAAGGTTGAACATTACAGTTAGCAAAACAAAACAAAAATCAGAGATGCCAACTGCTGGTCTTGACACTTAGCAGACGAAATCCCACAATACGCACAGATTCTGCGTTTAATTTTTTTTTTCTGTAAAGATTTAAAGTTTTCTTCTAAACATAAATATTCTGGTCTGTTTTCTCCCAGTCTACAAGAGCAAGTAAAAAGTGTTTAGCATTTACACCAACATTGAAAATTACAGACAGTGAAACACACAACACACACACACACACACACACACACACACACACACACACACACACACACACACACACACACACACACACACACACCACACACACACACACATCACAACACACATGCACACGGAAGCTCAATAACAATAATGTTAATAATAACAACAACATAATAATAGCAATAGTAATAATGATAATATTATTAATAATAATACTAATAATAATGATATAATAATATAATAATAATAATAATAATAAAATAATAATAATAATAATAATAATAATAATAATAATAATAATAATAATAATAATAATACAAATGAAATAAAATAACATTAAAGAGCATGGTGTAAAACTAATTAACATAATAGGAACCTTAAACACAGCCAAACTAATCCCCCACCCCCTCCTTACAATAGATAAATGAAAATAAAATAAAATGAAAGGAACGAAAAAAGTACATAGTTTTAAAATTACTTTGCTTATTCATTAACAGTTGATTGCACTTTCATCATTAACCGGACTATCTCTATCATCATCATCATCATTATTATCATCATCATTCATCATCACATCATCATCTTCACATCTCATCATCATCATCATCATCATCATCATCATCGTCGTCTCGTCTCGTCGTCTCATCATCATCATCATCATCATCATCATCATCATCATCGTCATCATCATTATCATCACCATCGTCATCGTCATCATCGTCGTCGTCGTCGTCATCATCATCATCATCATCATCATCATCATCATCATCATCATCATCATCATCATCATCATCATCATCGCATCATCGTCATCATCATGTTTCCTTGCCGCATGGCGTTGGCGATCATGGCTCTCCACATGAATCATCCCTTGTCGCTGCAAGTCCATCTTTCCACCCTCTCTGCCCTCAGCCACCCTGCAAGTCCGTCCAATATTTTCTCCTCTGGTCTTACCTGGTGATCTCTTCCCCCTCCACTTTCCTGTTGTGACCAAAGTGCTCTATTTCCCCCTTTCCTCATAAAATGGCCTATAAATGTTGCTTGTCTTTTCCTAATCTTCTTTATCAATGATCTTCTTGTGTCTGCCTTCATCAAGACTGTCTTGTTTGTTTTCTTTGCTGTCCATGGAACTTTCAACGTTCTTCTTAGAAACCACATTTCGGCTGCTTCAATCTTGTTCAGGACCTTGCGTGTTGACTGTCCACGTTTCACAACCGTATAACAGTATCGGTTCTATATAACATGCAATAAATCTCTTCCTCATGTTAATTGATAGGCGTTTGTTGGTAAAAACGCTTTTCGTCTTCTTGAATGCTGTTTTGGCTCGGCAGATTCTCCTGGCTATTTCTGATGTGCAGCCAAAACAAGAAAACGACTAGCATCAACCTTCAGAATGAAGTCACGAGAGACTTAAGGAAATCGATTTATTGGAACAGGTATTTATACACAGGCACGTCCGATGCGTGCAGCGACGACACAAAACGGTACTTGGAACTGCCTCTGATTCTCGAATGGAATAATGGTGGGCTAGATTATGCTGATAATCTCCATAGAACAGAATGTGCCAGTGAATTAATTGGACCAGCTGAAAAAAAAACAAAAAACAAAAAACAAGATTTGGTTTCTGGTATTGGCAGACATTCATGGTGATTTTTGATGTTTCGGTTTCACTTTCACTTTCTCAGGATGACATGCCCGCGCTCGAAATGAATTCCGTATCAGTGCTGATGTCACAGGTGCCATGTGATGGAAAGGATCCAGAATGGCCATGGCATAAGTCTTGAGCTTGCATGTAAACCCATCACAGCTGGCCAGGTCCTGAAATCCTACCTAGCCAATGGGTTTTGTATCTTATACTAGTATTTGTATCAGTGTGTCATTAGAACAGTCTTGGTTATCTTGTGATGACGTGTGCATTTGTGTATCGTATGTTCTAATGAATAAATAAATGAATACAGAATTTAAGGACTGATTCAAAATATTACTAACCACTAAGTATAAACTTGTCTCATATCACAAAAAGCCCCCGGAATCAATTCACTTCCGAGGAAAAAAATATATAAATAAATAAATAAATAAATGAAGAATGAAGAATGAATGAATGATGAATAAATAAACAAATAAATAGATCATAAACAAATAAATACATAAATAAGTAAATAAATAGATAACGAATAAATAAATAAATAAATAATAAATATGTAAATAAATAGATAAATAAATAAATAATAGATAAATAAATAATAAACAGATCAATGAAAACATAAACAAACAAGTAAGAAATGAGAAATAACAACTATCAGTAAAGATATATGTATAGACACACGAACACACACACACACACACACACACACACACACACACACACACGACACACACACACACAACCCCACACACACTGCACACACAC
>JAPXFY010000017.1:3104776-3109776 GCA_030674185.1 Monoplex corrugatus | reverse complement strand
AGGAGGGGAAGAGAGAGAGAGAGAGAGAGAGAGAGAGAGAGCCAGACAGACAGACAGAGGGGGAGAGAGAGAAAGAGAGACAGCCAGACAGATGACAGACAGACAGAGAGGGAGAAACAGACAAAGAAAGAGACAGACAGACAGACAGACAGAGGAGAGAGACAGAGACAGAGACAGAAACAGACAGACAGAGACAGACAGACAGGCAGGCAGACAGACAGACAGATGGACAGACAGACTGACAGATATCAGTTTATTACTACACCCGAACATTAGAACAACATATGTCTAGCACGTTGTTCTCCATCTCTATACACTTTCCTTGGCATTCTGTGGGTGAAAGGTCACATTCATATAAAACTTATCGCCGTCATCACTATCATCATCGTCGTCGCCATCGTCGTCGCTGTCTATGTATCTATCTATTTACCTACCTACCTACTGACCTACCTACCTACCTACCTACCTACCTACCTATCTATCTATCTATCTATCTATCTATCTGTTTAGCTAGCTATCTAGCCATCGCTCTGTCTATGTATGCATGTGTGTATGGTATGTATGTATGTATGTATGTATGTATGTATGTATGTATGCACGTACGTATGTATGAAAGTATGTATGTGTGTATGTATGTATGTATGGTATGATGATGGATGGATGGATGGATGGATGTATGTGATGGATGGATGGATGGATGGATGGATGTGTCTATCTATCTATCTATCTATATATCTCTCTATCTCTCTATCTATCTATCTATCTAACTAACTATCTATATATCTATCTATCTGTCTGTCTGTCTGTCTGCCTGTCTGTCTGTCTATCTATCAGTATCTCTTTTCCAATGCTTGGCCAGTTATACTGTGCCTTCGACTTCCATTTCCATGCCAAAAACAGCTGCAAATGATCGCATATTGTCTCATCCCCACTCACTAACTGACTGACCTCTCCTGACCTTCCACACTGAGAGCCGTCCCCCCCTCTCTCTCTCTCTCTCTTGAGGCCCTTGGGGGCATTACCTAAGGGAAGTGACCAGGGCATTGCACTAAGCTGGTCACACCAGGAAACGCTAGTGCTGACAAGATCATTATAGAACGGTGTGCGCTATGGTAAGCGGTACATAGCCAGGTCAGACAAGTTGTTCAGAAGCCATACGTTGTGTTGGTATATGATGCATTGTTGATGGACATTTTTTCTCAAGAGAGAAAGAAGACTAATTATGTACAAGAGAGAAAGAATAGGATTTGAGAAGTGTATTAAACTCCATTTAACTTTTATGGGCAAATTTTCTAAACGTGCCTAGTAGTTATGAGAAACTGCAATTCAAAAGAGTCAGTGCCATCCTTTGCGTTTGAATCGTGTCAGTGATTTGCACTGACTTCAGTGCTTTGCATTCTTTAAACTAAACTTTCTTTGGTAATTCTGAAACCTATATGAAGAAGTAAAAATATAGAAAAAAGAAAAACGCAGTTTATAAATCACAATCGATACGACTGCACTTTCTTTATTATTGTATATAATTTAAATCTTCGAGGATATTATCTTTGCAAAAGGGAATTCAAATATGAAAGAAAAAAACAAACATGAGGATCAAAATAGGTTAAGGTGAACAAGAGACATTGTTACTAGATAATGAAGGTTGCCTGGCTCAGTAAAACCCTGCTTCAAATGTATGGTTATCATCTTCATATCTATGCTAAAGGTAGACTTACTCTGCACAACCGCATCTCAAAGACATTCATGTATGGACAGCTGAGGCAAGGACTGCGTGACCACGAAAGACCACTGGAGAGATACAGAAATGCCATGAGGACCAACCTCTTTGGCTGCACCATCAATACCACCTACCAGGTAAACATTCCTTGCAATATAGCACATTGATGACAACAGTGCACACAGAGGACATACAGCCCAGAACATCTGCTGTTTAGCTGAGAAGATCAAAGAGACCAACGGAATCAGAGATCTGGCCTTTTAACTTCTACTCTTGCAGTGCCAGAGAAAAACATACTTCCAGGACTGGTCTTCTATCTTATACTTCAGGACTGGTCTTCTATCTGACATGGAGATCCATCCTAACTGGCTCATTGATTTAGAGGTATGATTCTCGTTAAGGGTACGAGAGGTCCCGGGTTCAAATCCCGGAAGAGGCCGAATTTTCATTCAGAACCTGGCCAGTTCATGGGTTTATGCGTAGGCTTGAGGCTAGTGCAATGATCATTCTGGGTCTTCTCCATCATATGGCACCTGTGACGTAAGTGTATATGGAATTCATTCCCAGTGTAGAGACATCATCTTGAGAAACTGAACCCGAAACTGAAGATCCATCCAAGTCTGAAAGACCAGTATGCTTACTCATCCGTCAGATCGACGGGAGAATCCTTTAGACAATCTCCGCAAAGTAAGGTTCCTTTTTCTTACCAGTCACCGTGGTGTAGTGGTTAACGTAACGGACTACCGACTGGAAGGTTGTGGGTTCGAATCCCCATCAGTCCCTTCAAAAATATATCATTGTGGGGGGTTTTCGGCTCTAACCGGTTCCTACCCAAAGTTGGGCGTGCTATGGGCTCATTGGGAAGACTGGTACCACACAGTCGAGTCTCATCCACTTCACGGATGCGTCATTGAGGGTTGTTGCTCAAATCTGAGCAGCACTGCAGGTGTCTGTATCTCTCGGGCCTGGTTCAGGCCAGGATATATGGTGATAGTAAGCGTAGAGTACAGCCCTGTCACACAGTCTCAATCCTAGATGGAACTCCATAGCTATCATGATATCAATCCTCATCAACATCATCATCATCGCATTGTTAAAAAAAACCTGTGGCAGATTCTGTGGCCATTAAGGTGGCGTAGAAAAATGGGACGAAAAAAAAAAGGTGAGCACAAAGGTAACTCCCTAAGTGCGATGATAAACAAAGAAAAAATCTCCTTTTCTTTCCATGGTTATTTATTGCTGCAGAAGTGCAGCTGCATTCGGCTAACCTATTAAAACAGATTCTTAGTAACGTCCATTGTTAAATTGAATGAGGCAGTAATCAAAAGGAGTGGTTAGCTTAACGCCTCTCATAAACCACACCGAAGTTTCTTCCTTGCAGTTTCATGAAGCGTAATTTACATTCGCATCAAAGCAGTTGCCAGCGTTCACCAAGTTCAAACACGGAGAATGACCAGCAACAGTGAAAACAAAACCTTTTGATTTTTCAAACACACGCAGGCACACACAAACACAAACACAGACACAGACATACAGACAAACAGACACAGACATAGACACACACAGACACACACAACACACACACACAACACACATACACACGCACGCACGCACACACACACACAGACACACACTCACACACACACACACACACACATACACAAGCATGCGCGATCATATGCATGTATATAATTTGTATGTGTGTTTACATCGATAGACAGACAGATAGATAGATAGATAGACAGACAGACAGACAGATAGATAGATAGATAGATAGATAGATATAGATAGACTGTAGAAGATAGAAAGATAGATATATATCTATCTGTCTGTCTATCTATTTATCTATATGTCTATTTATCTATATAAATATGTATATATACATACACATACATACATACATATCTATATGTATACATCTATACTATATATATATATATATATATATATATATATATATAATAGAGAGAGAGAGGAGAGGAGAGAGAGAGAGAGAGAGAGAGAGAGAGAGAGAGAGAGAGAGAGAGAGAGAGAGAGAGAGAGAGAGAGAGAGAGGAGAGAGAGAGAGAGAGAAGAGAGTACACGAGTGGCACATTTCCTCTCATGTTTCAGTCTGGGTCACGACAGAGTCTTTTACCAACGGCTCAGTGATTTTATTCTAACACATCCACTACATGTAAGCTATCGGCATATACTGCAGGCAAGACGACGTCAATGTGACTTAATATCATACATATTCTGTAAGACTTAACATCCACAATTGTATATCACAAAAAGGAATTAGAAAAAAAAAAAAGGAAATACACCAACATGGCAGATAACCAAATTTTGTCGTAACCTCGTGTACATTATTTCCGAAGTATGTCCGTTGGATTTTCTGAGGTGAACAATTTTGAAAGACAGCAAACACCGAAATAAAATAGTCAAGCCATAATAGTAAGCTTTTATTATACCAAAAAAGAAAAAAATCACAGAATATCCAGAATTTGTAGATCTCAATGTTCATATTGACCTTGACGACATTTGGTTGAAATGATTATTGATGTGCTTAGTCATTATAATATATTCTTTATACTAAAAAAATGAAATTACGGAAAATCCAGAATTCGTACTTTTCAAGGTTATAGCTATATTGAAGACTGATTAATTAAAATTATTATTGGTGTACATCAGGGACAGCGGTCGAATGTCATAATGATGGAAACAGATTTTAGATACTGTCCACAAATTCCTGAGAAAATGATACTACATACCTTTTCTGAAAAGTGCTTATTTCAGGCTTTTTGGTTTCGTCCGTTTGACATTGACCTTGGTGATTCACTTTCAGAACTACCTAACCGACATTTTATAGGCATTTTTAGGAGGAAAAAAGAAATCGAAACTTCCTGCTATCAGTGAATTATTCCTTCCGTTTCTGCAATAGATCCGTCAACTGCACATGATTTGCGATTGACAAGTGTACAGAATTTCATGAAGACTGGATCTTGGTTGTTAAGAACAAAAGTTACTGCTGATGTACAAAATTTCATGAAAACTGAATCTTGGTTGTTAAGGACAAAATGTACTGCTGATGTACAAATTTCATAAGACTGGATCTTGGTTTAAAGGACAAAATGTACTGCTGTGTACCAATTTCATAAAGACTGGATCTTGTTTGTTAAGGACAAATGTATGCTGATGTACACAATTTCATAAAGACTGGATCTTGGTTGTTAAGGACAAATGTATGCTGATGTACAAAATTTCATAAGACAGGATCTTGGTTGTTAAGGACAAAATTTAC
>JAPXFY010000017.1:3082276-3087276 GCA_030674185.1 Monoplex corrugatus | reverse complement strand
TATATATATATATATAAATGTGTGTGTGTGTTGTCTGTCTCTCATTCTCTCTCTCTCTTTCTCTTCACTCTCTCTTTCTCTATATTCTCTCTGTCTCTCTGTCTCTGTCTCTGTTTCTCTCTCTCTCTCTCTCCTCTCTCTCTCTCTCTCTCTCTCTCTCTCTCTCTCTCTCTCCACTCGACGGGCGTGTCACCCCTGCTCCATCTCTTTCTCTCTCTTTTATTTATTTATTTATTTGACTAATTTTATGTTTTTTGTTTTCGTTTCTGTGTCAAATACAAATATTTACAATTTCCATAATTGAAATAGAAATGGCGAGTCTTTCTGTCAGTAACACGTGATTGATTTACTTTCTATGTGTTTAATTTATGTTTGTTTATGATCGGCGGTTTTGATAATCTAACTACACCTAGAGCTATTGTTTCATTAACATCAATTTGTTGATAATATTTCTTTATTGAGTAGCATGTTTGATACTCTGTGGAAACATATTCGCTAGAGTTTCCTTGAGATCAGCTGAGCGTCAGTTTAGATATTGTAGACAATGTGTCTAAGTGGGCTTATAAAAAAGGGAGACTATTATTCTGACTTGACAATGTATCTGTTTTCTGTTATACTTCATTCACTAGTGTCCGTCTCTATTGTGCTGTCTCTTTCACGGTACTGTGACAACTATATAACCGAAACAAATAATTGATCAAAATGCACGGCCTCTGACGGACCTACCCTAATTTAATGAATGGAAGCGTACGCTCGCAGTGCTTCTCACCAGTCGTGCGTGTCTTTACCACCATGGGCGATCGATATCAGTTAACATCAAAGACCTTTGCGGGGCTGTTCTATGGTCCTTTGGAGACGTGGTAATGGTGTCACGCGTGACATGGCAAAAGTTTATGGGTTCGTGGTCCTGCAGGTTCTCTCAGCTGATTGGAACCTCTTTCTGTTGGCGACGTAAACATCATCAACATTTATCATCATGATTCTCAGTGTCTGTAGGGAGCGGTGGCAGCATATGCTATGTCCTCTTCTTCATCAGCATCAGCATCAGCATCACATCATCCTCCCCCTCCTCCTCCTCCTCTTCCTCCTCATTTTCTTTTTCTTCTCCATCATCATCATCATCATCATCATCATCATCATCTCTTCTTCTTCTTCTTCATCTTCTTCTTTTCATCATCATCATCATCATCATCATCATCATCATCATCATCTTTTCTTTTTTCTTTTCTTCTTCATCATCTCATCTCTCATTCTTCTTCTTCTTTCTTCTTTCTTCTTCTTCTTCTTCTTTCTTCTTCTTCTTCTTCTTCTTCATATCTCATCATCTTCTTCTTCTTCTTCTTTTCTTCTCTCTCATCATCATCATCATCATCATCATCATCATCATCATCATCGTCATCTTCTTCTTCTTCTCTTCTTCTTCTTCTCTCTTCATCATCATCATCATCATCTTCTCTTCTCATCATCTTCTCATATCATCATCATCATCATCATCTTCTTCTTTGTCTTCTCTCTTCTTCTCTTCTTCTTCTTTTCATCATCATCACATCATCTCATATCATCATATCATCATCATCACTTCTTCTTCTTCTTCTTCTTCTTCTTCTCTTCATCCATCATCTTCTCATCATCATCATCATCATCATCATCACTTCATCATCATTATCATTCTTTCATCTTCTTCTTCTTCTCTTCTTCTTCCATCATCATCATCACCATCATCATCATCATCTTCTTCTTCTTCTTTTTGTTCTTCTTCTCCACATTCTTCTTCATTATCATCATGATCATCATCATCACCTTCTCTCTTCTTTGTCTTTTTCTTCCTCCTCCTCCACTTTTTTTTCTTTTTTTCTTGCTCACCGTCCTCCTTCGTGTTCTGCTATTTATTTTACAAACATAAATAAATGAATAAATAAATGAATAAATAAATAATAAGTAAACAAAAAAATAAATCATCAAATAAAGATAATAAATAAACAAGTAAATAAAATGAAATAAATAAACTAAAATGAAATGAAATAAAATGAATAAAAAATAAAGAAGAAGACATTTTGCGTATATGGTAAAATGAAATAGAAGACATTTGCGGTGTATGATAAAATGACAACAACAAGGAACATTGTTTCATTTAATAACGATAAAGAAGGAGGGAAAGATGTCTTGAGTCATTTTTCGAGTGTGTCTAACACTTGATTTATAAATGTATTCAATCTTGGGTTGTCGTATTTTTTCTGTCCATGCCCTCCGTGTTACCTCCCTTACGACGTGTCAGTCTGTTTATCGCCCTTCTCACCCCGTTTTTATGTCCCGTTTGTGTCTTCTCCTTTAAGATGAATTACTCTTGAAAACAAAAATAAAGTATAAAATACATTTGTAAAAATGGTACAAACATAAACATGTTTTATATGTACACAAACACGCAAACAGATAGACAGACAAGAAGGAGAGAGAGAGAGAGAGAGAGAGAGAGAGAGAGAGAGAGAGAGAGAGAGAGAGAGGGAGAGACAGACAGACAGTAGAGAGTAGAGAATGAGAGAGAGGTACACGACACGACAAACAACGACAAATAAGCATAAGAGACACACACAACACACACACACACACACACACACACCACACCACACACACACACACACACACGCACGCACACACACACACGCACGTTTACACAACACATACAATACACACACATGCACACACACACACACACACACACACACACACACACACACACACACACACACACATACACGCGTGCATCTATACTCTGTCTCTCTCTCTTTCTCTTTCTCTCTCTCACACACATGCACACACACACAACACACACACACACACACACACACACACACACACACACACACACGTTTGCACATACACAAACACACACACACATGTTCACACACACATAATTATGTTTACATAGATGCATACACACATTCACACACACACGCTCGCGCGCGCCCACACACACAGACACACTCTCTCTCTCTCTTCCTCCCTCTCTCTCCTCCCTCCCTCCCTCTATCTCTCTCTCTTGTACACGCGATCTGAAAAAAAAACACTTAAATTAACTAAAACTGAAAAGACTGAACATATCAATACACCCGATTGTTGTTGTTGTTTAGTTGTTGTTTTGTTATTGATGTTGTTGTTGTTGTTGTTCACCCCCACAGGTAGATCTACAGATTCAGAATCCTGATTACTGATCCATCTCATGAGACTCCATCTCCCCCCCCCCCTCCGCCCTATCCCACCCCCATCCTAACACAGCAACCGCACCGAACAACGTTTACCATGGGATTAATACAGTAGTTAAACTGTCCCACTAATTGACGCAGGAGAAAGCCCCAGTACTTGTGGTCTTTTTATCGCTACTGGAACTGTGATCCGGGAGAGTACGACATACAACCGCAGAGAATGTGAATGGAGCATGACATGTCGATAGCTTCACACTGTTATGGTCATGACTTCCACTTAAGACTATCTATGGGTGCATTATTAAATTAAAGCTTGGAACTAGATTCGAGACTGGATAAGACTAGTTTCCAGCACTAGTTGCCTAGCGCCTCTCTGTCTGTCTGTCTGTCTGTTTTTCTGTCTGTCTGTCTAGTTTGTTTGTGTGTCTGCGAGTCTGTATATCCTTGACTGTTTTTTTTTTTCATTTGTGTATTTGTGTGTATGTGTATGTGTATGTGTATGTGTGTGTGTGTGTGTGTTTGTGTGTGTGTGTGTGTATGTGTGTGGCGTGTGTTTGTCTGTTGGTCTGTCTGTGTGTCAGTATGTTGTGTGTGTGTGTGTGTGTGTGTGTGTGTGTGTTGTGTGTTTGTGTTTGTGTGTATATATGTGTATTATGTGTATATAGTGGTATGTATGTGTGCGTGTGTGTGTTGTGTGTGTGTGTGTGTGTGTGTGTGTTGTGTGTGTGTGTGTGTGTGTGCGTGTGTGTTTTTTGTGTTTGTGTATATATGTGCATATATGAGTATGTATGTTTGCGTGTGTGTGTGTGTGTGTGTGTGTGGTGGTGTGTGTGTGTGTGTGTGTGTTGTGTATGTGCGCGTATATGTGCATGTATATGTGTGTGATGTGTATGTGAGTGTAGATGTATGTAGGTGAGCGGCGGCGCGCGTGTATGTGATGTGGTGTGTGTGTCTGTCTGTCTGTACTCTGGTCTATCTATTTGGTGTAGTGTGTGTGTGGTGTGTGTGTGTGTGTGTGTGTGTGTGTGTGTGTGTGGTGTATCTGTTTTTGTGAGTGAGCGAGTGTGTGTGTGTGTGTGTGTTGTGTGTGTGTGTGTGTGTGTGTGTGTGTGTGTGTGTGTGTGTGTGTGTGTGTGTGTGTGTGTGTGTGTGTGTGTGTGTGTTGTGTGTCATGCGCGCGCGTTCAACAGAAAAATCAATGAAGAAGAGATCAACATTCGATGACGTGACATCACGCTGTGTAAATACCTTCTCTGTCCATTTGTTTGTTTGTTTCTCTGTCTGATTGTCTGTCTGTTTCTCTGCGTCTGTCTGTCTCTGTCTATCTATCTGCCCTCGTGTCTCTCTGTCTCTGTCTCTGTGTGCCTCTGTGTGTCTCTCTCTGTCTGTCTGTCTCTGTCTTTGTCTCTGTCTTTGTCTCTGTCTCTGTCTGGCTGTCTCTCTGTCTGCCTGTCTGTCTGTCTGTCTGTCTGTCTGTCTGTCTGTCTGTCTCTCTCTCTCTCTCTCTCTCTCTCTCTCTCTCTCTCTCTCTCCCTTTGTCTGTCTGTGTGTGTGTCTTGCTTTCTCTCTCTGTCTCTCCCTGTGCCTCTGTGTCTCTGTCTGTCTGTCTGCCTGTCTGTTTGTCTATCTTTCTCTTTTTGTTGTGTGTGTGTGTCTCTCTGAATCTCTGTGTCTTCCTGTGTCTCTGTCTCTGTCTCTACCTCGTCTCTGTCTCTGTTTCTTCTCTGTCTGTCTGTCTGTCTCTCTCTCTCTCTCTCTGACTCTGTCTCTCTCTGTTTCTCTCTCTCTCTCTTTCTCTCT
>JAPXFY010000017.1:3072276-3074776 GCA_030674185.1 Monoplex corrugatus | reverse complement strand
TTGAACCAAAGGACATGATTTGTTTGGCAATTGGTCTGTATGTATGTATTATGTATGTATGTTGTTTGTAAGTATGAAAATCGAAGTATGTATTTGTTAATGTATGTATGTATGTATGTATGTATGTATGTATGTATTGTATGTATGTATGTATGTATGTATGTATGTATGTATGTATGTATGTATGTATGTGTGTGTGTGTGTGTTTGAAACATCCAAAGAAGGGCGCATTGGTCAAGATGTGACACGAGACTGTAAATCGGAGAGTCTGGGGTTCAATCTCGGATGGGCGCTTCCCCCAAATGAGTGAAAGGTAGAGATTTTTTTTCCCGATCTCTCGCGAACCTATTAGCTTAGCTTAAAAACTCCATCTGTATGTAGCAATACGCACATAGAACACTAACTATGCACGTTAAAGATCCTGAAAGTTATATCATTGTTGGCTGGTTTATGAAAACTTGGAGTTTGGAGTTTGGGAGTTTCTTCAAGAGGGATTCAGCGCACTCAGACAATTCCATATGCGCTCCACCCAAAATATGCCAGCAACTACCTGGTACACTCAGGAGCCTCTGAAAAACAAATCCGATGCGCTGGCAAAGTCTTGGAAACATGAAAATATCCAGCGTGCACGCCCATTGTACACGGAAGACGCGGGCCGTGCAGAAACACACCGCTTGCACAGGATGGACAAAACACCGTGTATACACTTATCAAAAAAAATCAGAACAATAGGGGATAAAATCGAGACAGACAGCCAAGTATAGTTACAGCAAAGATAGGAGTATATAACTCACAAGCAAAAAAAGAAAAAAAAAAAAAGCAAAGATAGGAGATAAAAGCAAATATAGGAGTATATAACTGACAAGCAAGAAGAAAGCAAAGATAAGAATACATAACTGACAAGCAAGATACAAGTAAAGATAGAAGTACATAACTGACAAGCAAGAAGAAAGCAAAGATAGGAGTACATAACTGACAAGCAAGAAGAAAGCAAAGATAGGAGTATATAACTGACAAGCAAGAAGAAAGCAAAGATAAGAATACATAACTGACAAGCAAGATACAAGTAAAGATAGAAGTACATAACTGACAAGCAAGAAGAAAGCAAAGATAGGAGTACATAACTGACAAGCAAGAAGAAAGCAAAGATAGAAGTACATAACTGACAAGCAAGATAAAAAGCAAAAATAAGAATACATAACTGACAAGCAAGATACAAGTAAAGATAGAAGTACATAACTGACAAGCAAGAAGAAAGCAAAGATAGGAGTACATAACTGACAAGCAAGAAGAAAGCAAAGATAGGAGTACATAACTGACAAGCAAGAAGAAAGCAAAGATAGAAGTACATAACTGACAAGCAAGATAAAAAGCAAAAATAAGAATACATAACTGACAAGCAAGATACAAGTAAAGATAGAAGTACATAACTGACAAGCAAGAAGAAAGCAAAGATAGGAGTACATAACTGACAAGCAAGAAGAAAGCAAAGATAGGAGTACATAACTGACAAGCAAGAAGAAAGCAAAGATAGGAGTACATAACTGACAAGCAAGAAGAAAGCAAAGATAGGAGTACATAACTGACAAGCAAGATACAAGTAAAGATAGAAGTACATAACTGACAAGCAAGAAGAAAGCAAAGATAGGAGTACATAACTGACAAGCAAGAAGAAAGCAAAGATAGGAGTACATAACTGACAAGCAAGAAGAAAGCAAAGATAGGAGTACATAACTGACAAGCAAGAAGAAAGCAAAGATAGGAGTACATAACTGACAAGCAAGAAGAAAGCAAAGATAGAAGTACATAACTGACAAGCAAGAAAAAAGCAAAGATAGAAGTACATAACTGACAAGCAAGAAGAAAGCAAAGATAAGAGTACATAACTGACAAGCAAGAAAAAAGCAAAGATAAGAATACATAACTGACAAGCAAGATACAAGTAAAGATAGGAGTACATAACTGACAAGCAAGAAGAAAGCAAAGATAGAAGTACATAACTGACAAGCAAGAAAAAAGCAAAGGTAGAGTACATAACTGACAAGCAAGAAAAAAGCAAAGATAGGAGTACATAACTGACAAGCAAGAAAAAAGCAAAGATAAGAATACATAACTGACAAGCAAGAAAAAAGCAAAGGTAGAAGTACATAACTGACAAGCAAGAAGAAAGCAAAGATAGAAGTACATAACTGACAAGCAAGAAAAAAGTAAAGATAGAAGTACATAACTGACAAGCAAGAAAAAAGCAAAGATAGGAGTACATAACTGACAAGCAAGAAGAAAGCAAAGATAGAAGTACATAACTGACAAGCAAGAAAAAAGCAAAGATAGAAGTACATAACTGACAAGCAAGAAGAAAGCAAAGATAGGAGTACATAACTGACAAGCAAGAAGAAAGCAAAGATAGAAGTACATAACTGACAAGCAAGAAGAAAGCAAAGATAGCAGTACATAACTGACAAGCAAGAAGAAAGCAAAGATAGAAGTACATAACTGACAA
>JAPXFY010000017.1:3039776-3044776 GCA_030674185.1 Monoplex corrugatus | reverse complement strand
TCTCCCTCCCATTTTTTTTCCTTTTGTTTGTTTTTGTTTCTGTTGTGGGAGTGCAAAAGAGGGGTGGGTGTCCTTTTTTTTTTGTTTTTTCCTTCTTACTTTCATTTTCACCCAAATTGTATTATTGTAGATCAGAAATCAAAACAGTTTTCTACATGTTATGTCTTATACATAAACGAATGTTAGTTCCAACCCAAGGTCTGCCACTTTAGAACCACAAAAAGCACATCATGAATTGGAATTGATCAAAACTGCAGTTCTGAAATGATATAGAAAGAGACAGGAAATCATTTTGTCTATCGTGTTAATCTCTTCAATGTTCATATCGAACACTTCATTTCCAATACACTTTAAAGTCAGTTTTGTCGTTTTACTCCCTTCATACATACTACTGTTTACTGATGAGTCGTTTCTTGTCTGCTCTATGCACTTTTGGTCTAAACCCTCTCTCTCTAATTTCAAACACATTCTCTTTACAAAAAAACATGTTTTACATATTACCCAACTTTCTGCAAACATCTCTTTCCGTCTTCTCTGAAAAAACAACAACAACAAGCAAACAAACAAGACAAACAAAAATAACAACAAAAAAACAACCACCTCTTTTCAATCGGCACTTTTCCACTTCAATGAACGACGAAAAAACTCCGAATAGAAAGTAGTTCTGCATGGAAAATATTGACAATGTGGAGTTACATGTACTTTTACATTTCATTTTCTTCTTTTTTTTTTTATTTTTATTTATTGTATTTATTTTTTTTTGGTCCCATTTTCTACGCTACTTTAATGGCCACAGAAGCTGGAAGAGTTTTTACAATGCGATGATGATGATGTCGATGAGGATGATAATCATGATGCTATGGAGTTCCCATCTAGGATTGAGACTGCGTGACAGGGCTGTACTCTACGCTTACTATCATAATATATCCTGGCGTCAACCAGGTCCGAGAGATACAGACACCTGCGGCGTTGATCAAAAGATTTGCCCAACACCTTCAATGACGCGTCCGTGAAGTGGATGAGATTCGACTGTGTTGGTCTCAGTCCTCCCAATGAGCCCATAGCACGCCCAACTCTGGGTAGGAGCCGGTTAGAGCCGAAAAATCCTACAATGATTTTGAAGGTACTGATGGGGGGATTCGAACCCACAACCTTCCAGTCAGTAGTCCGTTGCGCTAACCAGAAGGGCGTGACTGTAGATATTTTGACATCATTTAAAACTGTTCATGTCTTTTGTCATTTAGAGAAGGCTATGGGGTCGATAGCAGGGTGGTAGGATCGATAGTTAACTAACTTATACATGTTACAAATGCAACTGACGAAGCTGCGTAAAGTATAAGAAAAATATCAATAAATAGACAGAGAGAGCGAAAGAGAGAGAGAGAGAGAGAGAGAGAGAGAGAGAGAGAGAGTGTGTGTGAGAGAGAGAGAGAGATAGAGAGAGAGGGGGGAAGAGAATTTGACACATAAACACATACACACACACACACACACACACACACACACACACACACACACACACACACACACACACACGTACGTACGTACGCACACACTCACACAGAGAGAGAGAGAGCGGAGAGAGAGAGAGA
This sequence comes from Monoplex corrugatus, assembly GCA_030674185.1. Lineage (NCBI taxonomy): Eukaryota > Metazoa > Mollusca > Gastropoda > Littorinimorpha > Ranellidae > Monoplex > Monoplex corrugatus. The sequence goes on along the minus strand of JAPXFY010000017.1, from coordinate 3,043,184 downwards.
GAGATTCAGACAGACAGACAGACAGACAGACAGGCAGGCAGACAGACAGACAGGAATACAAGAATGCTCTTTCAAGACTCCAACAAATTACATATAGAACCAGAAGAAAAGCGAGCAACGTGCAAAGCACCAACAGAGCAGTATTGAAAAAAAGTACCCAAACAGATGAAAGACCAATATTCAGTTCCAGGAACTATTCACTCTTTGTGCCATCATAAAATATTGGACTCAGGACTGGAAAGGGGTATCGGGATTGGGATGGTCGGGGTGGAGATATGGGGAGGGGGGGGGTAGGAATGAGGGCTGGGATGGGGAGAATGGAGACATACGGGGTAGTAAGAAGGTAGGTGGAAAAGAACGCTAGTTTTTAGAGTATTTCTGGAATCGATATGAACTGCTTTCTTCAGGATTTTGTGCCTACATACTTTTTTTTTATTCCTCTGTCTGTCTGTCTGTCTGTCTGTCTGTCTATCTGTCTGTTGTCTGTCTCTGTCTCTGTCTGTCTGTGTCGCTTTGTCTCTCGCTCTGTCTCCCTACCTGTCCCTCTCTGTCCCTGTCTCTTTCTCTCTACCTCTGTCCCCTCACTTTCTCTGTCTCTGTCTCTCTCTGTGTCTCTATCTTTCTTTCTGTCTCTCTCTCTCTCTCTCTCTCTGAGTGTGTGTGTGTGTGCGTGCGTGCGTGTGTACGTGTGTGTGTGTATGTGTGTGTGTGTGTGTGTGTGTGTGTGTGTGTGTATGTGTGTATGTGTGTATGTGTTTATGTGTCAAATTATCTCTCTCTCTCTCTCTCTCTCTCTCTCTCTCACACACACACACACACACACACACACACACACACACACACACACTCAGACGCACATGCACAGATGTACACACACCTACATATACGTATGCACACACTCACACACACACACACACACACACACACACACACACACACACACACACACACACACACACTTACACACACGTACGTAAACACATGCACACACGCGCGAGCGCGCACACACACAAACACACACACACACACACACACATACACACACACATACACACACACACACATACACACACACACACATACACACACACACACACACACACACACACACACACACACACACACACACACACACACACACACCCCACACACACACACACACACCAGAGCAAAACCACGTAGGTGTAGCGAGTGTGCGTATACTCAAGCACATACCTAATGTCAACGTTTGGCCACGTCCTGCAGAATAATGGTGTACTTAGGAATTGTACAGACAAACAGTGGTGTGTCACAGCAGCAGCAGTTTCATCACAAAAGAAAACAAATCACATCAGTGAAAAAAACAGAGAAAACGAGACAAACTGACATAGTGACAATCATCAGCATCAGCATCGTCATCTTCATCACCATCACCATCACCATCACCATCACCATCAGCATCACCATCACCATCACCATCACCATCACCATCACCATCACCATCACCATCATCAGCATTAGCATCATCAGCATCAGCATCATCAGCATTAGCATCTGCAGCAGCAGCAGCTTCAGCATCAGCATCACCAGCATCAGCATAATCTGCATCATCAGCATCATCAGTAGCATCAGCATCAGCATCATCTGCATCATCAGCATCAGCATCAGCATCAGCATCAGCATCAGCATCATCTGCATCATCAGCATCAGCATCAGCATCAGCATCATCAGCATCATCAGCGTCATCAGCATCAGCATAATCTACATCATCATCAGCATCAGCATCAGCATCAGCATCATCAGCATCATCTGCATCATCAGCAGCATCGGCATCAATATCTGCATCATCATCAGCAGCAGCAGCATCTTCAGCATTAGCATCATCAGCATCAGCATCATCAGCATCTGCATCATCATCATCTGCATCATCAGCATCAGCAGCAGCAGCAGCAACATTAGCATCAGCATCATCAGCATCTGCATCATCATCAGCATCAGCATCATCAGCATCAGCATCAGCAGCATCTGCATCAGCATCAGCAGCAGCATCAGCAGCAGCATTAGCAGCATCAGCATTAGCATCAGCATCATCAGCATATGCATCATCATCAGCAGCATCATCAGCAGCAGCAGCATCAGCAGCATCATCATCAGCAGCAGCAGCATTAGCAGCATCAGCATTAGTATCAGCATCATCAGCAGCAGCATCAGCAGCAGCAGCAGCATCAGCAGCATCATCAGCAGCAGCAGCAGCATTAGCAGCATCAGCATCAGCAGCAGCATCAGCAGCAGCAGCAGCATCAGCAGCATCATCATCAGCAGCAGCAGCAGCAGCAGCATCATCATCAGCAGCAGCAGCATTTGATCCTGATGATGTAGAAGAGGAAGATGACGAATAGAAGGATAATGATGATGATAACGGTAATGATAATAACAAGAATAGTAATGCTGATAACAATAACAACAACGACAACAAGAACAGTAATAATGATGATGTTGATGATGATGATGATGATGATGATGATGATGATGATGATGAGAGACGACGACTGATGATGATAATATGAAGGCAAAAAGAGAAGGGGAATGAAAAATAGCACGAGAGGAGCAGCAGCAGCAGAAGAAGAATTTGAAAAAACGATGAAGACGAAGAAGATAAAGAAACAAAGGAGGACGTGCGTCTATTGTTACTGATACTACTGCTCCGCTGCTGCTGCTGCTGCTAATGATGATGATGATGATGATTACGATGATAATGATGAAGATAATCAAAACAGACAAAGAGGAAGAAGAAGGAAGCAGCACTGCAGGATCATGACGTTTTAAGTTGTCACCACGTCACAGACAGACAGACAGACAGACAGACAGACAAACAACCAGACAGATGTCTCAATCGTGTGATCTGGAGAAGAATTGTGACGTCGAGCGTGAGTCATACCGCAGATCCAGGCGATGGAGAGGTGCGAGGTGAGGTGACGTCACATATGACGACATCTAGGGCTTTGATGTTAAACAATCAATGCTGCTCAGTCAGAAACAGATTGAAGAGGGATGTGTGCCTTTATTTTATTTATTTTTTTTTTGACACTGAACCGGGCTCTCATCCCACATTTTCAATACTTGTGCAGTTGTAAATCATTGGTTGTGTTTATACGCATCACACAGGCATATGATCACTCTCCGGAAGGCGGGAGGCACAGAGAGAAAGAGAATTGGACAGACTAGCAAATAGGCAAAGAAAAAAAGAGACAAAGAAAGAAAATGCAGACAGTCTGGTTAAAACAATGCCCTGACAAATTAATGCAATTTTTTGCGTTAAGACTTGGGAAAGAAGGTCGAGGGGAGAAAGGGAGGAAAGGGGAAAGAAGAAATGTGAATGAGAGAGAAAAAGAGAAACAGAGACAGACAAGGACAGAAACACAGAGACAG
>JAPXFY010000017.1:3022276-3029776 GCA_030674185.1 Monoplex corrugatus | reverse complement strand
AACTGCTTTGATGCTCATAAACGAAGTTCTATTTATGCCTGAACCCCACCATGATTTACCACGATTATAGCTCTACTGTTACTACTACTATACTACTACTTCTATTATTACTGCTGCTGCTACTACTACTACTACTACTGCTACTGCTACTACTACTACTACTACTACTACTACTACTGCTACTGCTACTACTACTACTACTACTACTGCTACTACTACTGCTGTGCTGCTGCTGTTGCTTCTGCTGCTGTTGTTGCTGTTGCCGATGCAGATACTGCTATTATTACCACTACAATATACCACTATTTCTAGTCCTCCTTCTCCTACTACTGCTACTGCTGCTACTGTTCCTATTACTACTGCTGCTGCTGCTACACTACTATTACTACTACCACTATTATTACTCACATATCCCACATTTTTCTTCTGCTCGAAAAACATCAGGGGAATATTACTGCTGTTTTTTTCCATAAGCCTTGTGCATTTGTTCTTTGTTATCCTTGTGTACGCTTGACAAAGGCCAGTTGACCAAACATTTCAGCCTGTCTTGTTTTGTTATATTAAATACGCGTTCTGATTCTATTTTCATGTGTTTCTAGTTCTTTATAATCTATGTTTTTGGATGGATCTCCCTTCCTGAACAGAATGTAAATACGAAAAACTGTACCATTGTCTAAGTGATATTATATAATGCTGGTAATTGTCATCAGCTGTCTGTTTATATTCCTTAGCTGCACGGAGATTTTAATGAGAAATGCGTGTGTCACAAACAAATATTTTGTTTCGGTGTGATTAAATTTTGTATGTGATATCATAATGCTGGCATTTTTCATCAGCTGTCTGTTTATATTCCTTAGCTGCACGGAGATTTTAATGAGAAATGCGTAGGTTAAAAACAAATATTTTGTTTTGGCTTGATTAAAGTTTGTATAAGGAGGGAGATTACAAAAAGGCTTGACTGTCTTGATTTCTTTCTTTCTCTCTTTCTTCTTCTTGTTCTTCTTCTTCTTGTTCTTCTTCTTCTTCCTTCTTCTTCTTCCTTCTTCTTCTTCTTCTTCTTCTTCTTCTCTTCTTCTTCTTCTCTTCTTCTTCTTCTTCTTCTTCTCTGTCTTCTTCTTCTTCTTTCTTCTTCTTCTTCTTCTTCTTCTTCTTCTTCTTCTTCTTCTTCTTCTTCTTCTTCTTCTTCTTCTTTTCTTCTTCTTCTTCTTCTTCTTCTTCTTCTTTCTTCTTTTCTTCTTTCTTCTTCTTCTTCTTCTTCTTTTTTCTTTTCTTCTTCTTCTTCTTCTTGTTCTTTTCTTTTTCTTTTCTTGTTCTTGTTCTTCTTGTTCTTTCCTTCTTCTTCTCTTCTTCTTTTCTCTGTTCTTGTTCTTCTTCTTCTTCTTCTTCTTCTTTCTTTCTTCTTTCTTCTTCTTCTTCTTCTTCTTTCTTCTTCTTCTTCTTCTTCTTCTTCTTCTTCTTCTTTCTTCTTCTCTTCCTTCTTCTTCTTCTTCTTCTTCTTCTTCTTCTTCTTCTTCTTCTTCTTCTTCTTCTTCTTCTTCTTCTTCTTCTTCTTCTTCTTCTCATTCTTCTTTTCTTTTTTTATCTTTCTTCTTCTTCACCACTCTTTCGATTTATGACCTCTGAACAATTTTTTTTTTTAAAAAGTATCAATGTCAAATGAATGATATAATCACCTAAAAGCCATTCACTAAAACTAAAACTGTAATGGTCACTGCTCGCGTCGTGTCGTATTACTCTTTTCAAATTGTCCCTTTAAAAAAGCAAGCATTGCATAAACTCAGTTCATTTTCTCCAGAGTGCCGTCAAAAACAGCATCTATTGTGGTCCATCTGGATCATGTCCACGAACTGTTTCTTTTAGGCCATGTCAACTTTCTTGTTTGTTTGCTTGTTTCCCTTTTTCAGTTTGAGGATCTTATTACTGCTACGTTTCGTGTTTGTGTCCCACGCATTGTTTCTTTTCCCCATCTCTCCATCATCCTCCCTTTTTCATTCCGCATCGTGGGGCCAATGGCCTTTTAATAAATGAATTCAAAACCTCTCTGTTTGTCTGTCTTTCTTTCTCTGTCTCTGTCTGTCTCTGTCTCTGTCTCTGTCACTCTCTCTCTCTTTTCTCTTTCTTCCTTTCTCTCTGTCACTCTCTCTGTCGCTGTCTATCTCTCTATCTGTCTGTTGGACTGTTTATCTGTGTGTCTGTCTATCTGTCTGTCTGCTGGCTGTCTGTCTGTCTGTCTGTCTGTCTGTCTCTCTGTCTTTCTCTCTCTCGGTGCTCTCTTTATTTTCTATCTTTCTCTATGTCTCTGTCTCACTTTCTCTCAGGCTCTCTCTGTCTCTCTCTGTCTCTCTCTGTCTCTCTCTCTCTCTTCTGTCTGTCTGTCTGTCTGTCTGTCTGTCCGTCTGTCTGTCCGTCTGTCTCGTTGTCCTCTGTCTGTCTCCTGTCTGTCTGTCTGTCTGTCTGTCTGTCTCTCTCTCTCTCTCTCTCTCTCTCCTCTCTCTCTCTCTCTCTGTCCGTCTCCCTTCCTTATTCTTTATGAAGATGTATGAACAACATCTTCTTAGGAAAACCTGTCAATCGTTAGAATAGTTGTGTATTCGCCGTATTTGTCTTCGATTCAGGTCAAGGTGTATTGCAACTGGCGTTTTTCAAGGTAGTAGTGATTCTGAGAAGTACAAAAATTGTGTTTCTGTTGCATTATTTTATACAAAAATGGACATTCTTTGACAGGTTTGACCGTGGATTTGAGGGCTGGTGTTTTTTGTTTTCGTTCTTCTTCGCAATCTGGCCCTACATCTTAGATTAAAGACTATAATCAAAAAGAGAGAGAAGACACACAGAGAGAAGAGAGAGAGAGAGAGAGAGAGAGAGAGAGAGATTGAGAGAGAGAGACAGACAGACAGACAGACAGAGACAGAGACAAAGAGAGAGAGACAAAGAGAGAGAGAGACAGAGAGAGAGACAGAAAGAGAGACAAAGACAGATTCAGATAGATGGACAGACAGAGAGAGAGAGAGGAGAGAGAGAGAGAGAGACAGACAGACAGACAGACAGACAGGCAGAGAGAGACATAGAGAGATAAAAAGAGAGAGACAGCCTCAGACAGACAGACAGACAGATAGGCAGGCAGGCAGAGAGAGACATAGAGAGATAGAAAGAGAGAGACAGCCTGCGACAGATAGACAGACAGACAGAAAGACAGAGTGAGACAGGCAGACAGATAGACACACAGACACACAAAGACACATAGAGAAAGAGAGGTGAAGAATGATAATTTTTTGAGATGTCAGAACTCAAAACTCTGGGTGGCGCAGATTTACCTATTTTTTTCTTCTTTCCTTCCTTGAAGCATGACAAACACGTTCAGTAATGCCCAGTGTTGTTGACATTTCAGCCAGAGCTTGATCGTGTTACTGTTAGATACGGTTGATAGGAGACTGAAACCACAAGCTACAACAGGCTGAGTGAATACACACTGTTGACACACACAACAAAACAAGCCAGTTGGGAAAAAAACCCACATAACATGAGAAAATTGAAAAACAATAAAGTAGTTGAAAAAAGAACTACCTACGGATGGACGGTTTTATTCATCGTGCTAAAAACAAACAAGAAGACGTGTACCAACAATAAAGTAGTTGAAACTAGAACGGCTTTCAGAGCGATGGTTTTAATTGTCCCTTAAAAACAAACAAGAACGTCTGTAATACAGTAAAGGAGTTGAAACCAGAACTGCTTACAGGAGGATGGTTTTATTCGTCGTGCTAAAAGCAATCAAGAAAACGTGTACAGCGTATTGAAAAGTGTTCTGTTGAAAGATTGCTTATGTGTAGAAGCATTGCTTCAGTTATTGTTCAAGAAGGTAGTTGTTGGTGGCCTTTTAAGCTTTGAGATGACTCTTTGTTCATGGACTACGATGGCTTTGTCTGTTAAAACACGGTACTGATGACTGAGAGACAGAGAGGTGAAGAATGAGATAGGGATGTCATAACTCAAACTCTGGGTGGCCCAGATTTGCCACCAGTACCACCTTTACTTTTTTCTCACCAGACGGCAGATGCACATCAGAAATAGCCAGCTGAATCAGCCAAGCCAAAACAGCATTCGAGAAGATGAAAAGCGTTCTTATCAGGAAATGCCTATCAATTAACATCAAGAAGAGAATTCTGGAATATTGTATAGAATCGATACTGTTGTTAGGTTATGAGGCGTGGACAGTCAACACGCAAAATCAGAACAAAACTGAGGCAACTGAAACATGGTTTCTGAGAAGAATGTTGAGAGTCCCATGGACAGCAAAGAAAACAAACGAGACAATTTTGAAGGAGTCAGACATAGGAAGATCATTAATAAAGAGGATTAGGAAGAGACAAGCAACATTTATAGGAAATTTCATGAGGAAAGGGGAATTAGACCACCTCGTCACAACAGGAAAGCTGGAGGGGACAAGAGCACCAGTTAGACCCAGGGAGAAAATATTGGACGGACTCGCAGCGTGGCTAAAGACAGAGAGTGGGAAAATGTACTTGCAGCGACAAGGGATAGATTCGTGTGGAGGGACATGATCGCCAACGCCATGGCAGGGCACATGATGATGATATGACTGAAGGATTGTGAGTTTGACGCTCGGTTGGCCATAAATAGCGGATATAAAAAAAAAAATGACGGTTTTATAAAACTCAAAAACTGCCATGATTTGTTATAGGTTACTGTGTCTAAGACCATTTCTCAAGGTTTCTTAGCAAGTAACCATCGCCCAACATCATCAAAAGGAAGAACTGGACAATCTTCAGCATATCTGACCTGCTTGTTGGCACGCAATAGAAAACAGCGGTGGATGGTTATGTCTGAAGCCTCACCCTCATAATATTCTTTATACTTAGTAACCCCAAAAGGCCGATTGATTCTGTTCTATTTTCTATTAATTTTATTCATTTTTTCAATCTATTTATCTATTTGGGGGGTGGCGGGAGGGTGGACTATTACACAATGATCGTTCTTGTTCCATGGATGGCGCAGTTTCCGTTTCATATGTAAAATCACATGCAAGAAATGTTTCAATGAAATATGCTTGAACCCCCCCCTCCTCTCTCTCTCTCTCTCTCTCTCTCTCTCTCCTCTCTCTCTCTCTCTCCGCCCTCCTTTCTCTCACTCCTCTCTCTCTCTTCTCTTCTCTCTCACTCTCTCTCACCCTCCTTTTCTCTCTTTCTCTCTCCTCTCTCTTCTCTCTCTTCTCTTCTCTCTCCTCTCTCTCTTCTCACTGTCTCTTCTCTTCTCTTTCTTCTCTCTTCTCTGTCCCTGTCTCTGTCTCTGTCTCTTTCTCGTTCTCTCTCTCTCTCTGTCCTGTCTCTGTCTCTTTTGTCTCTCTCTGTTCTGTCTGTCTGTCTTCTGTTCTCTTCTCTCTCTTTTTTTTCTCTCTCTCCCTTTCTCTCTCTCTCTTCTCTCTCTTCTTCTCTCTTCTCTCTCTCCCCACACACACACACACACATACACTTATAAAAGACAGGAATATAAAATCTATCAGCATTCAGCCGTTGTTTTTCAAAGTCAGTGAAGCACCACAAGGGAGTATAAAACCAGACTACAAAACTCAAGCTCATTCAGCATAGTGGGCCCTGGACCATATACATGTACTGTCATTCTGTGGCAGTCATACAGAACACTGGCAAAAAATCTCCAGTCCTGTAGGACACAGCAGCAAACAGAGAGTTGATTTGGCGAAGTAAGTCTCTAACCTGTGAATCATACCTCCGCTTTTTAACCTCTTCTGTGGAAAAATGCCGATCCATTAAAAGAAGTCTTCCTTTCATACACAAATCGTCAAGAAAATCATCAAGGTTTTGTGTTTCTCAAGGTCATTGTGATGTTGAAGAAATATCTGTTGCTATAAAACTTGTGCTTTGAGGATAATGGCAGACTCTCACAATAGTTATAAAAAGGAATTATGTTTATCAACTGGTTTTCGAAATGTCCAAATGTGTACGTACACACACACACACACACACACACACACACACACACACACACACACACACACACACACACACACACACACCACACACCCACACACACACACACACACACACACACACACACACACACACACACACACACACACACACACACACACAAAAGAAACGCATAGTCACATTAATGAACACAGGTATACGAGAGTGCAAGAACACACACACACACACAACACACACACACACAACACACACACACACACACACACACACACACACACACACACACACACACACACACACACACACACACACACACACACACGACCACAGAGAAACCAACACACAAGACATCCACAACACGCCAATCACAACCAAAGAAACGCAGGTCACATTTAAAACTCAGGATCACATGCACAGACCATAGAAAACACAACGCACACACACAGAACTCCAATCCCGCACACACACACACTAACACACACACACACACGCCCGCACACACACACACTCACAACACACACACACACTCACACACACACACACACACATACACACACACACACACACACACACACACACACACACACACACACACACACACACACACACACACACACGTAGATCCAACAAAGATTTAAACCAAAACACTTGGAGCGATGGTCAGGTCCACAACACTGCCACATTTCTACATATCGCCGAAGAAAGAAACAGCAGGTAATCTGTGACAGAATTTCAGGCATCCACCATCGTACCATGATGTTCCATAGAAGAGCAGGGGAAGAAACAACAGATAGTCTCCTACAGTGGGTGGTCTCGCAGCAGGTTTTGTGTAGATAATTCTTATAAACCCCCTGCCATTTGAGAATTTTGACTGAAGAGTCTGGGATTTGTTGTTGGGTGGGGGTACTGAAATGAGGGTAAAATCTAATAGGACTGTAACACGACTGAAGCGCTGAAAGAAGAAAAACAAATAAGCTAGCAAAAATCGTAAGTTTGTGCGGTTTTATAGTCATGAATGAAAGAGTTTGAATGTTCAAGGAAACTACAAATCACAACATTTGATTGATCAAGGGAGCAGTAAATGTGATTCATGAATATGCAGATTTGATTATCCAGTTACCAAGCAGTTGACAGTATGTCAAGGGAGACAAATATAAACGATCGAGGGAGAAATAAAAATACAGCCCGGAATATATGCGCGTCTAAATGGCCAAAAATTAATGGCCGAGAAAAATGTAAAACTATTAAATTTGAGTGGCTGGGGATTTGATGCTGTGCAAGTTGATTTTTCAAGGGAATCGTGAAAGTTCAAATTTGAATGTTAAGAGAGCCAAAAATCCAATACAAATTAGGTTTAAAAGGACAAGGGAAAATAAGTTTATATATTTGACTAATTGGCTGCATTAAACATTTCACTTTGAAAATATTTTGTAAGCCATGGCTTAAACTGATCAATCCATAGTGATCAATGCTGAGTGCCTCTTTGTCTGAAATGTGTTTTTTCGTATTTCTTTTTTATTGATAACTCCAGCGAATA
>JAPXFY010000017.1:3002276-3009776 GCA_030674185.1 Monoplex corrugatus | reverse complement strand
TGATTATGTATTTCTTTTCCTTTTTAAACTTATTTTCTCTATCTATTTTCTTCATCTTAAGTTCTATTTCAGCAGAAATCTTCATCTTAAGTTCTATTTCAGAAGAATCTTCATCTTAAGTTCTATTTCAGCAGAAGCTTTCTTGGAGGTCACAGTAACCTTGAGAAGTGTGTAGAGTTTTAATCAATGATATGGCATGCAGATCAAATTAGAAATTTGATATTTTCATTATGCTTTCAATATCGTAATATTCTAAAAAAAAAAAAATTCAACGGCTTTGTAACTGAGAGATCATGGTATGGTTTTACCGTCCAGGTTAATTTGTTTGTTCGTTCGTTTGTTGTTTGTTTGTTTATTGTGTTTGTTGGTTGTTTGGTTGGTTGTTGGTTGGTTGGTTGGATTTTGTTGGTTGGTTGTTCGGGCGTTTGTTTATTGTTATGTATTTGCTGTTTGCTTGTTTGTTTGTTTGGTTTGTTTGTTTGTTGTTGGTTGGTTGGTTGGTTGGTTGGTTGGTTGGTTGGTTGTTGGTTGGTTGGTTGTGTGTTGGTTGGTTGTTGGTTGTTGGTTGTTGGTTTTTGGTTGGTTGTTGTTCGGTCGTTTGTTTATTAGTTTATGTATTTGCTTGTTTGCTTGTTTGCTTGTTTGTTTGTTTGTTTGTTTGTTTTTTGTTTGTTTGTTTGTTTGCTTGGTGTTTGTTTTGTTTGCGTGCTTTTTTTTTTTTTTTTTTTTTTTGGTATTCTCGGTTGTCATTGTTCTTAATGTTTATGTATTTCTGTTCATTTGTTTTATTCTTTCTTTCGTGTTTTCCTCTTTGATCTTATCTGTGTCTGTGTCCTTGGTACCGTAACAGGGGAAAAAAACCCAACAAACTCAATTTTCAAAACTCAATAAACAAATCAATACGAAAAAAGAAAATAAAAAAAAACAAAACAAAACAAGCGTAGCCACTTGCGTGCCTGTGGTAAATTCAGCTTGGAGTCTTTGGTATCGGTGATTCATAGATCGGGCTGCGATAGATGGAGAGCCCTGGTAGTGGTGGTGGTGGTCCTATGAAGAGCCCTAGTGGTGAGGTGGTTGTGGGTGGTGGTGGTGGTGGTGGTGGTTTTATGGAGAGCCATGGTGGCGGTAGTGGTCATATGGAGAATCCTGGTGGCGGTCTTATGTAGAGCCCTGGTAGTGGTGATGGTGGTGGTGTGTGGTTTAGGTGGTTGAGATGGTTTTGGGTATAGAGCCCTGGTGGTGGTGAGTGGTGGTAGTGGTGGTGGTGGTAGGTGGTGGTGGTATGGGGTGGTGGTGGTGGTAGTGGTGGTAGTAGGTGGTGGTGGTGGTGGTGGTGGTTGAGGTGGTGTGTAGTGGTGGTGGTGGTGTAGTGGTGGTATGGTGGTGTGGTGGTGGTGTTATGGGGTGGTGGTGGTGGTGTGTAGTGGTGGTGGTGGTGGTAGTGATGGTGGTGGTCTTATGGAACCCTGGTGGTAGTGGTGTTGGTGTTGGTGGTAGTGGTGGTGGTGGTGTTGGTGGTGGTGGTGGTAGTGGTAGTGGTGGTAGTAGTGGTGGTGGTGGTGGTGGTGGTGGTGTGGTGGTGGTCTTATGGAGAGCCCTGGTGTGGTGGTAGTGGTGTTGGTGTTGGTGGTAGTGGTGGTGGTGGTGGTGGTGGTAGTGGTGGTGGTGGTTGGTGGTGGTGTTCATATAGAGAGCCATGGTGGTGGTGGTTGTGGTGGTGTTCATATAGAAGCCATGGTGGTAATGGTGGTGGTGATGATGGAGGTGGTTGCTGGTACTGCTGCTGGTTTTATAGAGAGCCCTGGTGGTGGTGGTGATCTTCGCACCGGTACGGTAGGGTTCAAGGTGCCTGTTTCGATCCAAATTACTAAGGACACCGTCTACTAAACTCTTTACTCATCATCATCAGGTGCCCTGCTGCATGGCGTTGGCGATCATGGACTTCCATCTGCCTCTATCTCTCGTTGCCCCTAGCATCTCCCCCACCCTCCCCGTCCCCAGCCATTCTGCAAGTCCGTCCAGCATTTTCTCCCTTGGTCTACCCGGTGCTCTCCTTCCCTCCAGCTTTCCCGCCGTGACCAATCTCTTTACTACAGACACTAATTGCTCAGCTGGGGAGCCATACCCATTGAGAGCCTCCTTACCAGGAGTCTCTTCTCACTGATCTGGCTCCTATGCTGACCAATTACTGTCTTAAGTAAAGAGTTTGTGGGCGGTGTCCTTAGTGATTTGAGTCAGGACAGGCACCGTTGAACTCTACCGGTACGGTCACCTTGGCGTCTGTTGAGGGTCTTCTCTGGTGGGTAGCTTGACGACGATGGTTTGACATCCCTGGTTTCTATGGGCTCCCTGTTCGACTGAATGAGTTTGGGGTTGGTGGTGTATTGATGAGCCAGAATGAGCGATGTAAGATCAACGCCACTGCAGCAGTCAAAAAAAAAAAAAAAAATCAGGAAAAGAAACCCACCGAAAGAATACCGAAAAGATAAAAAACAAAACAAAACAAAACAAACAACAAACAAAAACAAATAACAACAAACAACAACAACAAACCAATTGAAAGAATATCGAAAGAACTTGACGAAAACCGTCTCATTTCTGCATTGAAGCTGACAATTCGACACAATTAACTCTTTGACTCCAGCAGCATATCCACCAACTGCAAAAAACTGAACATTTTCATTGCCTCACCCTGGAAGCTGGTTAGGTTTTTTGTTTGACAATGGTTGACAATGCAGGATGTTGTGGACAGCGTCCGCGCGCAAGTCAAAGGTTAAACAGAAGTCCATCAAACTCTGACCAGGAGCCGCTAGACTAAAGAAACCTGCTTCTGCTGTCTGTCTTCTCTGTCTGTCTCTGTCTGTCTCTGTCTGTCTCCTCTGTCTGTCTTCTCTGTTCTCTTCTGTCTGTCTTCTCTCTGTCTTGCTCTTCTCTCTCTGTCTTCTTGTCTTCTCCTCTCTCTCTCTCTCTTCTGGCCTCTCTCTCTCTCTTTCTCTCTCTCTCTCTCCTCTCTCTGTCTCTCTCTCTCTCTCTTCTCCTCTTCTCTTTCTCTCTCTCTCTCTCTCTCTCTCTCTCTTCTTCTCTCTCTCTCTTTTTCTCTCTCTCTTTCTTTCTGTGCCTCTCTCTCTCTGTCTTTCTCTCTCTTTCTTTCTATCACACACACACAAACACACACGCACATACATATACACACACACTCGCACACAACATACACACAGGCACACAAGCACACACACAACACCACATCACACACACACAACACAATACATACACAACACCTCAGCACACCAAACACACACACACATTTAAATATACAACACACACACACACACACACACACCACACACACACACACACACACACAACACACAGATGGTGATAGTATATGGGGGGTCTTTTCTTCTCTCTCTCTCTCTCTCACTCACTCGCACGCGCGCACACATACACACACATACGCACGCACACACATACACATACACACACACATTGATGATAATACATGGGAGGTCTTTCCTTCTCTGTCTGTCTGCCTGTCTCTCTCTTCTCTCTCTCTCTCTCTCTCTCTCTCTCTCTCTCTCTTTCCTTCTCTCTATATCTTTCTCCCCCCTCCTCTCTCTATCGAGCTGTCTACCTCTGTCTCTCTGTCTCTCTGTCTGTCTGTCTCTTTCTCTCTCTCTCTCTCTATTTCTCTCTCTCTTCTTCTCTTCTTCTTCTTCTTCTCTCTCCCTGTCTCCCTGTCTCCCTGCCTTCCTCCGTCTCTTCTCTCTCTCTCTCTCTCTCTCTCTCTCTCTCCTCTCTCTCTCTCTCTCTCTCTACCTGCGCTTTCCTGTACGTTTGCATGTACGTGCACGAACGAAAGAGCAACTTTTTTCCCCTCCTGCATGATCGCGTTCAAATGTCAATGGACGAAAATCAGTCACACATCGATATTATACCTTTCGACGTATGGTGATCTTCTTTTCCTTCAGTGAGGGTTGGTAGTGGCTGGGGAGATGAAAGAGAGGGAATATATATGTATATACAATACATATATATAATATATATATATATATATATATATATATATATATTCCCTCTCTTTCATCTCCCCAGCCACTACCAATCTGGCCTTGAACTTCTGCCTGATTCCCTTGACTGGTCATGCAAACCTCTACACAAACAATAACTCCCATACAGCGAAAGGGAAAGAGGTGAGAGAGGGCACGCACACGTTTCGCTCGCACAAGTCCTCGCGAGTGGTGGTAGCCTTCACACCTTACCTTAGGTTCACGTGCACTTGTTCAGACAGACCGACAGACAGACGGACAGACAGACACACACACACACACACACAATATATATATATTAAAATAAATATAAAGAGATGCACACAACAAAAACACACACACACACACCACACACACCACGCACGCACACACCACACACACACGCACCACACACACATCACACACGCACAATGCTGCGCGCGCGCGCACACACGGACATCACGCACGGGCGAAAGCAGATAATTAGATAGTAGATAGATAATAGACAATACATACATACATACATACATACATACGTATACTCACATACATACATACAAAATACATACTACATACATACATACATACGTACATACATACATGAAGACATGGATAGATGCATGGAGTACATGGATGATGCATGGATAGATATGTCTGTATGTATGCGCCTGAGCGCGCGGGCGCACGTGTGTGTAGGAGAGAGTGAGGGGGGAGAAAGAGAGAGAGAAGTGTGTGTGTGTGTGTGGTGTGTGTGTGTGTGTGTGTGTGTGTGTGTGTGTGTGTGTGTGTGTGTGTGTGTGTGTGTGTGTGTGTGTGTGGCGTGTGAGGGAGGGAGATAGAGACAGAGACAGAAAGGGGAAAAAAAGAGAGAGAAGGCAGACAGACACGAGAGACACACACATACAGACAAGAGAAACAAGAGAGAGACTAGAAAGACAGACAGACAGACAGCCGGACAGACAGAGACAGAGAGACAGAGAGACAAAGAGAGACAGAGAAAGACAGAGACAGAGAGACGAACAGACAGACAGACATAGGAAGAAAGGTAGGTAGCAGACAGACAGACGTCTAACAGACAGACAGTCAACAGTTATAGATGATACGATAAATCTCTTTCCCCCAAGCGTAAGAGATAAGCAGTGTATGTACGGAGCTTTTTCATCTCGCCCTTACCCCCTAGGGTGCCACGATATGTATTTATTGAATATTCAAACACACCACATACAAAAGGAAGTGTGTGTGACGAGGGGGTGAGGGAAAAAGAGGGAATGGTCATACAGTACACAAAATCATGTTTTCCCCAAGGGCGAAATATAAGCGGTACACACATTTTCGTTTTTCATCCTAGTGCATACATTATAAGAGAGCAGCCTACGAGGGTAGATGAATAAGAGACGTATGAATAATCAGTTAAATCGGCACAGAGTAAGGAGGAAGAGAAGAGAGGGAGGGGAGAGAGAGGGAGGGGAGACAGAGACAGAAGGGAGAAGAGACAGAGAGGAAGAGAGAGAGACAGAGAGGAGAGAGGAAGAAGAGAGAGAGACAGAGAAGAAGAGAGGAGAGAGAAGAAGAGAGGAGAGAGCGAGAGAAGAGAGGGAGAGATAGAGACAGAGAGGAGAGATGGAGGACAGAAGAGAGACAGAGAGAGAGAGGCAGATGGAGACAACAAGGAAGCAGCACAGAGAGGAGAGGAGACAAGACGAGAGAGACAAGAACGAGAACGAGGAGAGAGAACAGAGACAGAGAGCGAGAGAAGAGACGAAGCAGACACAAAGGGAGAGAGAGAGACGAGAGGTGAGAGAAGAGGGAGAGAGAGGAGAAGAGGAGAGGAAAGTGTGAGGGGAGTGGCGGGAGGGAGAGGTGACAGTAAGGGGATAGGAGTACAGTGAGGGAGAGGGAGACGAGAGGGTGTGAGGAAATGGGAGCAGGAGGGTGAGTGTGGTAGACAGAGCGATGAGGAAGAGACGAAAGAGGACAGGAGAAAAGGGCAATCAGACGGAGAGAGACCGACACAGAACATACAGACAGGAGAAACAGAGAGAGAGAGAGAGAGAGACAGACAGACAGACAGACAGACAGAGACAGGACAGACAGGCAGAGAAGACAGGACAGGAGGAAGATAGACAGACAAGAGACAGACAGAGACAGACAGGAGAGACAGAGAGACAGAACAGAGAGAGAGAGAGGAGGGGAGAAGAGAGACAACAGAGAAGAGAGACAAGAATAGAAACAGAGACAGAGAAGACAGACAGACAAGACAGACAACAGGAAGACAGACAACAGACAGAGAGAGACAGATGAGACTAGACAGACAACAGAGAGAGAAGAAGGCTGACACGAAGGCGACAACACAGGCAGCAGCAACAGACAGCGACAGCGAGAAAGAGAGAGGAGGTGGGTGTGGTGGGAGGTGGGAAACAGGTGGAAAGATATAACAGACAGAGAGTAAACGACACATACGGATACACATTGAGAGAGGAGCCGGTTGTAGATTTTGCTCAGAACTGTCCCGATAGTCACGTCACGTCGTTGGTGTCGTGATAGTATGTGTGTGTGTGTGTGTAGTGTGTGTGTGTGTGTGTGTGTGTGTGTGTGTGTGTGTGTGTGTGTTGGTGTGTTGTGTGTGTGTCTGTTGTGTGTGTGTGTGAGTGCGTGTGTGGTGGTGGTGTGTTGTGTGTGTTTGTGTGTTGTGTGTGTGTATGTGTGTGTGTGTGTGTGTGTGTGTGTGTGTGTTGTGTCTATTATGTGTGTTGTGTGTGATGTGGTGTGTAGCGTGGTTGTGTGTGTGTTTGTGTGTGTGTGTTGTGTTGTGTTTGTCTGTCTGTGATGTGTGTGTGCCGTGGTGCTGCGTGCTGCGTGTGGGGTTCTGTGTTGTTTTCTCTGTGTGTTGTCTGTGTGTGTGTGCGGCTGTGTGTGTGCGTTGCGTGTATGTCTACTGTCATCGTTCGTGAATGTGGTGTACGCGTGCGTGCGTGTGTGTGTGTGTGTGTGTGTGTGTGTGGAATGTTGTGGCGTGCGTCCGTGTGTGCGTGTTCGTGTGTCGTGTGTGTATGGTGTGTGCCGTGTGTCGTCGTGCATGCGAATGGTTGGTAGTGTGGTGACATGACATGTTGTGTGATGTGTGTGAATGTCTGCGTCATGCGCGTTTCCGTTGTCCGTTGTAATAGGTTGCGTGTTAGCAGCAGCGAAGGAAAACAAACATTTGTGCATTTAAATAGTACATTTCCGTGTCACCAACATCCTGTACAAACGAAATCAACATCAGCGACAGTTAGCACACACACACACACACACACACACACACACACACACACACACACACACACACACACACACACACACACACAACACACACACACATCGATCCGGCAGAATGATATCGATGCCTCTTTTGACAAACAATCTCTTCTGAATTGAAAGCATGGACAGTCAGACTATTGGACGACTTGAATAAACTTGCATTCATCCTTTTAAT
>JAPXFY010000017.1:3000296-3002176 GCA_030674185.1 Monoplex corrugatus | reverse complement strand
CCCCAACGCACCTTTAATCCAAGTCTTCCTTGGTCTGCCTCTCGCTTTAAAGCCACTTGTTGTATGCTTGCTAAGCCAGCTGATGTGTGTGTATGTGTGAGAGGGTGGTGTGTCGCCAGGGGGGGGGGGGCTGCATTCTAGTCAGATGACCAAACCATTTGATCTTCTGACAATGTATGTGGTGGTGGGCTGGTGTTGCTCTCATCGTTTCTCTGATCTTCTTGTTGTAGGTCTGTCTATCAGACCATGTCACGTCTAGGATTGTTGATTGCTCTTCTTCAACAACGCTTCTCACGGGTGGTAATTCTGTGTTCCATAGATTTGGTCAGAATCCAGGACTGGCACCGACATGTCAGCTTGTTGATGAAATTTGAATAGACGAGTTTGTGTTTTTGTTTCAACAGGAATGTTGAGATGTTTCAGGAGTGAAAGATTGGTTTGTTTTCTGAGAGGCTGTTTGTTGAGAGGTTGTTTATTTTCTGAATTCTGGTTTCGATCTCTCTGCCGAATCATGTTTTCTGTGAACAAAATGCTGTGCACATACTTGATGCCACTCATTTGTATGGGTGAAGTGTCACTGATGTTGTTAAAAAGGTTTGTCTCCTGTCCTGCTGATTTTTAGTTTCGCTGATCGTCATCTTAATGTTGTAATTTTTACAATAACAAAGCGGCACTGAGAGGAAATTGAATCCACAGGAAAATGAGTGAGTAATAACAGAGATTCAAAAAAGCAGGACATAATATAACGAGATGGTCAGGCCATTTTAACAAATCTCCCTTGTTTCCACAACTTATTACAGTACCATTATCAGATTTTGTACTCATCAAAATCATCGTGACAGTAAAGAAACTTAGATGGAAATAAAGATTGATGTGTATTAATTAAGAACAACGGTAACTTGTCTAAAACTTTGAAAACAGATTTGGAATTTTGTCAGAAACTCCTGAGAAAATGCTGTCCACACACCTTCCCAGAGAGAAGCGCTGAATTCAGGTCCTCTTTTCTATCTGTGTGACTTAAAACATTGGAGCTTTATCTTCCAAACTTACGTTCTGGCAATTTCTCAACAGTCCACAATTTTGACCAACATTTGGTAAAGACTCTTTGATAAAAGGCAGAGAAAACCTTGTCAAAAACTTTTAAAACAATCTGGATGGAGGTGCACTCAAGTGTGTATGCATAAATATACACAGAGAGACAGACAGACAGACAGACAGACAAACAGAGACATGCAAACAAACACACATACATACAAACAGACAGACAAATAGACCGACCGACCGACCAGACAGACAGGCAAACAGACAGACAGACAAACAGACCGACCGACCTCCAGACAGACAGGCAGGCAGATAGACAGAGTGACAGACAGACAGACACACACACACACACACACACACACACACACACACACACACAGACACAAAGACACACAGACGCACAGACACACAAATACATACACTTTCACTCGATATGAAAACTCTCCCATTTTTCGAAAACAAAAAGAAACAAAAACCAAAAGAAAAAAAAAAAAGAAAAAAAAAAAGAAAAGCTTAAACAGAACCGGCAAGGGTTAAAGCGAACACAACTACGATAAAAAAAAAAACACACCCAAAAACTGTGAACCCAGAAATCTGGCACTCTACCATACATTGCAATGGCTATTCCAGTCCCAGACCACACGCAATGCAGTTCTGTTGAGTGAGCAGGCAGTGAGAGATTTCATGACTGATGATTGCCTTCATGACTGTGTGGCTGGCCATCAACGCCAAACTAAATGGTCAAACCATATTTTAACTTTTATTTTCTTGTACTGGTGGTGTGGTTCTTTTTTTTTTTTTTTACCTCAGTAAGTTTCTTTCATGAAATTCATCCCTAC
>JAPXFY010000017.1:2977796-2990296 GCA_030674185.1 Monoplex corrugatus | reverse complement strand
TAATTACAATATTTACATAGCGCAAAATCTTCATAAAATCAAATCTAAGCGTTGAAACAGACACACACGCACGCACGCACACACACGCACGCACAACACACACACACACACACACACACACACACACACACACACACACACACACACACACACACACACACACACGCATGGCTATAAATGGGGAGAAAGAATAAAAGCAATGGAAGTGGTAGATATTTCAAACTGCAGAAAGAAAGGAACACAAACGAAAAAACATCAGCTGTCTGCCATTTTATTCTCTTCTTCAAAGCCGCGCTAGGGAAATTGTCTATTGTTTTTTTTTTTTCCAGGAAGTGTTTTGCATTTATATTTTTTTTATTTGATATCGCTTGACAAAGGTCAGTTGATCAAAAACTTGCATCTTTCCTGTTTTGCTATGCTGAATACGCCTTCTGATTCTATTTTTCTGTTTTTATGGGTCGTAAAGAAAAACGTGTTATATAGAACCAATACTGTTGTACAGATGCAAAACCAGAGCAAGATTGAGGCAGCCGAGATGTCGTTTCTCAGAAGAATGTTGAGAGTTCCATGGACAGCAAAGAAAACAAACGAGACAGTCTTGATGGAGACAGACACAAGTAGATCACTCATAAGGAAAATTAGGAAAAGACAAGCAACATTTATAGGCCATTTTATGAGTAAGGGAGATTTGGAGCACCTGGTCACAACGGGAAAGCTGAAGGGAAAGACAGCACCAGATAGACCAGGGAGAGAATGCTGGACGGACTTGCAGAGTGGCTGGGGATGAGGAGGGTGGGGGAGATGCTGGGGGCAACGAGAGATAGAGATGGTTGGACGTCCATGGTCGCCAACGCCATGCGGCATGGCACCTGATGATGATGATGATGAAAGAAAAACATGTTTGATCTGCTCTGTTCTGCTCTGGTTTACTGTTTTGTTCTAGACCATACGGTTGTTGTTGTTTTTTCAGATAATGGGTATAGTTGTATGATCCAGTAGTGTCATTCTTGTACCATCCACTTCATTTATGTTCACTGTGATCCATGCCATTTCATGCCACTGTATTTCTGTCAACTGTCTATCTTCTAAGACATATATACAACCAGACCTTATGCTAAAAAAGCCCGACTTGCAGATCCAAAGAAAGTTGAAAACAAATATTTTATGTCTGAAAGCATGCTAACTATTCGGCAACAACAACCTGACACGGAGAACACTCAAATGGAGACAAGGTAGGAAAGCAGAAAACATAGGGTCTACATCCAAATTGTTGGCACTTCATGCGGGATGGAGGAAGATGATAATGGATGTTGACTTGGAAAGGGCGAAACACCCGCGTGTTCTGCAACATAACGACATAAACAGAGTGGCAAAGAAGAAGAAGACGAAAAACTGGTCAAACCATGCTAACATTCCACATTATATTCCTATACAGTGAGTCAGCTGACTGAGTTGATACGGCTGTATATTCAAGAAAGGATGGGCGCCACCCTCGTGGTGCTGGCCCCTGGAAAAGTTGAGGTCTTTGCCAACTCACTCCCCTACGACCCCAGGGTTATGGAACTATCTAGGTAGGACCTCAGGACATGGCCAGCTCGTAGGCTTATGTGCAGGCATAAAGTTTATGTCGTGATCATTCTGGATCTTCTTCATCACACGGCACGTTAGTGTATATGAAATTAATTCCTATCGTGGAGACGTCATCTTGAGAAATTGAAACTGAAACTGAAACTCAAAATAGGTATCTCAAGTTCAGTCCCAGCCAGCAGCACTACAACAGCTCTGTTCGTTGCCCATCTGAATGTTTCCGTCATTCTGGTGGTGTTGGCTTAGTTTTCACAGAGCTCTTCTCCCTCTCCCCTCTCCCTCTGATTCAAGACCTTGCCATCGGATAGGGTTTTCCGCACGCTTAGGAAGTCTGTCAGATAATTGGTGGCAAATTTGGATGGACAGCATATGGAATTGCCCGAGTGCGATGAACCCCTCTTGAACAAACTCCAAAATGAACCCCTCTTGATGAAACTCCAAAGTGAACTCCTCTTGATGAAACTCCAAAGTGAACCCCTCTTGAACAAACTCCAAAATGAACCCCTCTTGATGAAACTCCAAAGTGAACTCCTCTTGATGAAACTCCAAAGTGAACCCCTCTTGGAAAAAACCCAAAATGAACCCCTCTTGATGAAACTCCAAAATGAACACCTCTTGAACAAACCCCGAATGAACCCCTCTTGATCAAACCCCAAATGAACCCCTCTTGAACAAACCCCGAATGAACCCCTCTTGAACAAACTCCAAAATGAACCCCTCTTAAACAAACTCCAAAATGAACCCCCGCTTGAACAAACTCCAAAATGAACCCTTCTTGAACAAACTCCAAAATGAACCCCTCTTAAACAAACTCCAAAATGATCCCCTCTTGAACGAACCTCGAATGAACCCCGCTTGAACAAACTCCAAAATGAACCCCTCTTAAACAAACTCCAAAATGAACCCCCGCTTGAACAAACTCCAAAATGAACCCTTCTTGAACAAACTCCAAAATGAACCCCTCTTAAACAAACTCCAAAATGATCCCCTCTTGAACGAACCTCGAATGAACCCCGCTTGAACAAACTCCAAAATGAACCCCTCTTGAACAAACTCCAAAGTGAACCCTCTTGAAAAAACCCCGATGAACCTCTCTTGAACAAACTCTAAAATGAACCCCTCTTAAACAAACTCCAAAATGAACCCCCGCTTGAACAAACTCCAAAATGAACCCCTCTTAAACAAATTCCAAAATGAACCCTCTTAAACAAACCCCAAAATGAACCCTTCTTGAACAAACTCCAAAATGAACCCTTCTTGAACAAACTCCAAAATGAACCCCTCTTAAACAAACTCCAAAATGAACCCTTCTTGAACAAACTCCAAAATGAACCCCTCTTAAACAAACTCCAAAATGACCCCTCTTAAACAAACTCCAAATGAACCCCCTTGAACGAACCCCGAATGAACCCCTCTTGAACAAACTCCAAAATGAACCCTCTTGAACAACTCCAAAATGAACCCTCTTGAACAAACTCCAAAATGAACCCCTCTTAAGCAAACTCCAAAATGAACCCCCCTTGAACGAACCCGAATGAACCCCTCTTGAAAAACCCAAAATGAACCCCTCTTGAAAAACCCAAAATGAACCCCTCTTGAAAAACTCTAAAATGAACCCCTCTTGAACAAACTCCAAAATGAACCCCTCTTGAACAAACTCCAAACTGAACCTCTCTTGAACAAACTCCAAACTCCAACCTTAATGTCTGTTTTCTTGAATACAGCCTCAGCATGCAACAGAAAAATAGGTCCTTTATCTGCTCACGTTAATGCTCCAGTCATTTATACAGTGTCAGCCCAGTGTTTCATAGATCCCTCATTCCACCATTATCCAGACCTTGTCAGTGCATAGGGCTTTGCGCAGGGTCAAGGAGGTTGCCAGATCATCATCACTGGGTCAATGAAGTTGCCAGAGCTTCACTGACAGATTTGGCCTGATCACATGGGTATGGAATTATCCGAATGTGCGGAATCCCTCTCGAATTAACTCCAAAAGTGGTGTAGTGCTCTTGTGCAAATCTAGACATTTTAACTGCTAATTTGACGTTGCCCTTGAAAATGAGACAGATCAGAGGAGAAGAGAACAAAATAGACCAGATCAGACAGACCAGAGCTAAACAAAAGATCAAACTAGACCAAACCAGATTAGGCTATACCATACCATACCATACCATACCATACCATACCATACCATACCATACCATACCATACCATACCATACCATACCATACCATACCATACCATACCATACCATACCATACCATACCATGCCATACCATACCATACCATACCATACCATACCATACCATGCCATACCATACCATACCATACCATATGACCATACCATACCATACCATACCATACCATACCATACCATACCATACCATACCATACCATACCATACCATACCATACCATACCATACCATACCACACCATACCATACCATACCATACCATACCATACCATACCATACCATACCATACCACCATACCATACCATGCATACCATACCATACCATACCATACCATACCATACCATACCATACCATACCATACCATACCATACCGTACCATACCACAATACCACCATACCATCCCATCCCATCCCATCCCATCCCATCCCATCCCATCCCATCCCATCCCATCCCATCCCATACCATACCATACCATACCATACCATACCATACCATACCATACCATACCATACCATACCATACCAGATCAGACCAGGCCAGACCAATCCACACCAGTCCAAATCAGATCAGACCAGACCAGACCAGAGCAGAACAAAAGACCAAACCAGAGGAGAACGAAACAGATCAGACAAGACCAGGCCAGAATAGAACAGAAAAAAAGACCAGATCGTCCCATAAAAGAACAGAATACAGGACCAACGAATTCAGATCAGACCAGAGCAGATCATACCAAAACAAAATATAACAGACGAGACCAGATCTGACTCGACTAGACCGAAACGAACTCAACTAGACTCAAACAAATTCGACTAGACAAGATCAAACTCGACTAGACCAGATCAAACCCGACTAGACCAGATCAGACTCGACTAGACCAGATCAAACCCGACTAGACCGAAACGAACTCAACTAGACTCAAACAAATTCGACTAGACAAGATCAAACTCAACTAGACCAGATCAAACCCGACTAGACCAGATCAACCTCGACTAGACCAGATCAAACCGACTAGACCCAAACAAATTCGACTAGACTAGATCAAACCCGACTAGACCAGATCAAACCCTTCTAGATCAGATCAGACTCGACTAGACCAGATCGAACCCGACTAGACCAGATCAAACCCGACTAGACCCAAACAAATTCGACTAGACTAGATCAAACCCGACTAGACCGAAACGAACTCAACTAGACTCAAACAAATTCGACTAGACCAGATCAAACTCGACTAGACCAGATCAAACCCGACTAGACCAGATCAGACTCGACTAGACCAGATCAAACCCGACTAGACCCAAACAAACCTGACTAGACCAGATCAAACCCGACTAGATCAGATCAGACTCGACTAGACCAGATCAAAACCAACTAGACCAGATCAAACCCGACTAGACCAGATCAAACCCGACTAGACCAGATCAGACTCGACTAGACCAGATTAAACCAGAAAAGAACAGAACAGACCGCACCTGTTTATTCTCACTCTAATCCCCCTCCCCCTTCCCCACCTTACTTCATCTTCTCCTACACCCACAATATCAACCTTTGTCAATTACAACTATCTTTTCGTTTTATTCTTATTGTCCAGTGTACTTTAAGCTGAAACAACCACAACCAAAACTACAGACAAAAGACACCATTATCACACAAGCTGTTCAAACAGTAAGGGTACCCGTAGAGACCCACCTGATAGAAGAAGAAGAATGTTATAGGGAGTCTCATACTTCTCCGTGCCTACAATTATCACACAAACAGTAGAATACTTCACACAAGTTTCATCTAAACATTTCACAAGGCTTAGTAAAAAAAATCTATTCAATCATAGGAACTAAAAAAAAAGCAAGCAAGTAGTTTAAGAAAATCATGAGAAATGAAACATTTTTGAGAAAGTGATTTCAAAGTCTAAACAACAGGAAGCAGTAAAAAACATGAGAGCAAGAAAGCAAGGAAGCACTCAAGGAAGAAAGAAAGAAAGAAAGAAAGAAAAGAAAAGAAAGAAAGAAAAGAAAAGAAAAGAAAGAAATAAAGAAAGAAAAGACAGAAAGAAAGAAAAGAAAAGAAAGAAAGATAGATAGAAAGAAAGAAAGAAAGAAAGAAAGAAAGAAAAAAGAAAGAAAAAGAAAAGAAAAGAAACGAAAAAAAAAAGATAAAAGAATGAAAGAAAGAAGAAAGAAAGGAAAGAAGAAAGAAAGAGGAAGGAGAATATCCCAAGGAGGGAGGGGTCACATACATTTTCTGTCTGTAAAAGTGTAAAAGTTGATCATGATACCAGAAACAGGGAAATACAGCAGACGACAGTAACTCAATTCCAGACACACTGACCGACAGGAAGCGGTGGCAATAGATTACATTTTTCCATTGACAGCACAAATTGTCGTGACAGCACCAGTCTCAAAGTGTCTGTGAGTCGTCTGTCTCTCATTCTCTGTCTGTCTGTCCCTGTCTGTCCCTGTCTGTCTGTCTCTGTCTATCTGTCTCTGTCTCTCTGTTTCTGTCTCTGTTGCTCTGTCTGTCTGTCTATCTGTCTGTCTGTCTCTGAATGTCAGGAAGTCTTCCTCTTAACATTTCTTTAACAAATTTCGTCTTGTCTCATGTCGTCAGCCGTGCATCATGTTCTCAGCCGTGCATGGAAAGATCTAGAAGTCTTGGCGTATGAAAAAAATGACTAACGTTTGAATTCAACTGATCTGGTGACCAATAAATCTGTTTGGTTTATAGGTGAGGTGTCCAGGAATAGTCTGGCATTGGGGGAGTTGGAGAGGGATTATTTTTCTTCTTTAAATTTTAGTAACACCATTGTAGTTCCGATAATTCGTTCGTAACGTTCATCGGTAATGTATCTTTTATGAATTCTCTAGTAAACTTTAGAATTATCCTGCTGAAGTCTGTCAAACAATAATATATAGTGATTGTTAAATTCAAACCAAAGTTATTTTCTCAAAATCACACTGCTTATATGTTCTCACGCTAAGGTCAAACTATTAGGTGAAGTTATTCTTTGTTCGCTTCATTTAGTATGAAATTTTTGCCCTGAAACACACGACATATGTTGCCTTGCAACTAAGCTTCTTCATTTAGAATTCGCTTTAACTCATCTGTTCAAAATATCACAGGAGGTACACTGGCATTTAGGCTATATGGATGGATAGTTCCATATAGTTCTTTCCAAATGTGGCGAAAATATCTGGCGGGAATGCACAATGAGTGGTAGATTTCTTGATCAGTGCAACACAATGTGCTGTGAATAGGAAATAGCGGAGGACAGAAGTACACTAGTGTCAGCAGAGCGTGGATTGGGGTCTTGTATACAAAGATCATTGATTCGGTCAATCCAATGACTCACAAATCGTCGAATTACTGAGATCCTGGCTGAGCAAGTACTATGCGTGCAGGTTTGATATCAGGATGTCAGGACCCTGGATCGAACACAAGAAATCCTGAACATTAGTGGCGGCGACAGCAACTTTGTGAGGATGATTGAAATCAAGTATAGATCTTGGTTTACAATTTACCGAAGAGCAAATCAGACGCATAGAAGCGTACTTATGATGGCATGAATGGCCAATGTTTTAGTATGAGCTGAGACTGAATTTTGCAATATCAGCGTAAGTGTAATACTTCATCATGAACCATCGGCTTTTGTACAATCGAGAAGAATTTAAGTTTGTGAGGGTATTTCTGATTTCAGTCGCTTAGCGCACTAACACCTTGAAAAGTGGTCTTCATTTTGAAGCTACCTCTTGTCTATTTTCAGTCTTTTCATTTGTACAAGAAGAAGGTAAACATGTTAATAAATCGATAAACGTCGAACTTGCAGTCAGAAGGGTCATGAGTATCTCCATCTCGTGGATAATTGATGGAGATTTTCCCGACCTTCTGGACCAACACGTGTGCAGACCTGCCGATGCCTAACCCCTAATTATCCTCCTCCGATTTCGTGTGTATGCACATGCAAAAGATCACATATACACGTTAAAGATTTGGTAAGTCGTTTTAATGACTAACATATAGAAACATATCCAAAATGCATGCCTGCCAAAGATGCAGACTACGAAGTAACACGGTCGTTTGTGGTCAGCTCACCACCAAAGAGTAGTTATGTGAAACGCACATTGAGTTCAGTTGAATTCGGATAATACGCGATACCAGAACTATTTATAATATTGATAATGATTATATTTGAACTCTTGAGCTTTACAATATAATATAATAGGATAGTGGTAGAAATCTGACTCAGATTAATTTTCCAATGGAAAGTTACAGTACACATATATGAAATGTATAGAAACTAAAGGAAAGGTGTTAGCGTGGTTTGATCAATTCTGCTTCATCTCATCGCCAATCTGTTTGTGTCACTATGTAGCACAACACTCGGGTGGTTCTTCCCTTCCTTGTCAACATCCATTATCCTCCTCCTCCATCCCACATGAAGTGCCAGCAATAAGACTGCTGGCCCTTCGTTTCCATGCTTTTCTACCTTGTCGTCAATTGACATTTTTTTTTCTGTGTCAGATTTTTTCTTCTCTGTGCCAGATTTTTTTTTCAAATGGAATGCTTTCAGACAGCAAATTCCGTTTTCAACTTTCTTTGCAGTATTTGAAAGTCAGATTTTTAGCGCAGAGCTGGATGCATTTCTTTTTACTGGAGCTAAAAGCTGACATGCATACAATGGAATGTAACAGACTATACTAGAATTGACTTGAATGGATGTAGAAAAGAATACATTGCCTGCATTACATGAGACCACCAAAATCAGATCAGTACAGGACCGTCTTCAATAAACTTGAGTAAAACAGTTGACCAAACTATCTAGATTGATCAGATGACATCAACACCAGATTGGTCAGATGACATCAATACCAGATTGATCAGATGACAACAATACCAGATTGATCAGATGACAACAATACCAGATTGATCAGATGACAACAATACCAGATTGATCAGATGACAACAATACCAGATTGATCAGATGACAACAAACCAGATTGATCAGATGACAACAATACCAGATTGATCAGATGACAACAATACCAGATTGATCAGATGACAACAAACCAGATTGATCAGATGACAACAATACCAGATTGATCAGATGACACAATACCAGATTGATCAGATGACAAACATCCACTGTCAGAATGAATCAGTGACCGAAAACAACACCAGATTGATCAGATGACAACAACACCAGATTGATCAGATGACATCAAATACCAGATTGATCAGATGACAACAATACCAGATTGATCAGATGACAACAATACCAAGATTGATCAGATGACAAACAATACCAGATTGATCAGATGACAACAATACCAGATTGATCAGATGACAACAATACCAGATTGATCAGATGACAACAATACCAGATTGATCAGATGACAACAATACCAGATTGATCAGATGACAACAATACCAATTGATCAGATGACATCAATACCAGATTGATCAGATGACAACAATACCAGACTGATCAGATGACAACAATTACCAGATTGATCAGATGACAACAATACCAGATTGATCAGATGACAAAATACCAGATTGATCAGATGACATCAATACCAGATTGATCAGATACAACAATACCAGATTGATCAGATGACAACAATACCAGATTGATCAGATGACAACAATACCAGATTGATCAGATGACAACAATACCAGATGATCAGATGACAACAATACCAGATTGATCAGATGACAACAATACCAGATTGATCAGATGACAACAATACCAGAATTGATCAGATGACATACAATACCAGATTGATCAGATGACATCAATACCAGATTGATCAGATGACAACAATACCAGATGATCAGATGACATCAATACCAGATTGATCAGATGACAACAATACCAGATTGATCAGATGACAACAATACCAGATTGATCAGATGACAACAATACCAGATTGATCAGATGACATCAATACCAGATTGATCAGATGACAACAATACCAGATTGATCAGATGACAACAATACCAGATTGATCAGATGACAACAATACCAGATTGATCAGATGACAAACAATACCAGATTGATCAGATGACATCAATACCAGATTGATCAGATGACATCAATACCAGATTGATCAATGAACAACAATACCAGATTGATCAGATGACAACAATACCAGATGATCAGATGACATCAATACCAGATTGATCAGATGACAACAATACCAGATTGATCAAATGAAACAATACCAGATTGATCAGATGACAACAACACCATATTGATCAGATGACAACAGCACCAGATGATCAGATGGACAACAATACCAGATTGATCAGATGAAACAATACCAGATTGATCAGATGACAACAACCAGATTGATCAGATGGCAACAATATCAGATTGATCAGATGACAACAATACCAGATTGATCAGATGACAACAAACCATATTGATCAGATGACAACAATATCAGATTGATCAGATGACAACAATACCAAATTGATCAGATGACAACAACACCAGATTGATCAGATGACAAAATACAGATTGATCAGATGAACACAAACCAGATTGATCAGATGACAACAATACCAGATTGATGAGATGACAACAATACCAGATTGATCAGATGACAACAATACCAGACTGATCAGATGACAACAATACCAGATTGATCAGATGACAACAATACCAGATTGATCAGATGAAAATCAATACCAGATTGATCAATGACAACAATACCAGATTTGATCAGATGACAACAATACCAGATGATCAGATGACAACAATACCAGATTGATCAGATGACAACAATACCAGATTGATGCAAATGAAACAATACCAGATGATCAGATGACAACAAACTTACATACACCACGATTGATCAGATGACAACAATACCAGATTGATCAATGAAAACAATACCAGATTGATCAGATACAACAAGCACCAGATTGATCAGATGACAACAATATCAGATTGATCAGATGACAAAATACCAATTGATTTGATGCATCAATACCATTTGATAGATGACAACAATACAGATTGATAGATGACAACAATACCAAATTGATCAGATGACAGAATACACATATTGATCAGATGACATAAATATCAGATTGATTCAGATAACAACAATACCAGATTGATCAGATGACAACAATACCAGATTGATAGATGACAACAATACCAGATTGGTCAGATGACAACAATACCAATTGATCAGATGACAAAATACCAGTTGATCAGATGACAAAATACAGATTGATCAGATGACAACAATACCAGATTGATCAGATGACAACAATACCAGATTGATCAGATGACAACAAACACCAGATTGATCAGATACAACAATACAGATTGATCAGATGACAACAATACCAGATTGATCAGATGACAACAATACCAGATTGATCAGATGACAACAATACCAGATTGATCAGATGACAACAATACCAGATTGATCAGATGACAACAATACCAGATTGATCAGATGACAACAATACCAGATTGATCAGATGACACAATACCAGATTGATCAGATGACAAAATACCAGATTTGATCAATAACAATACCAGATTGATAGATGACAACAATACCAGATTGATCAGATGACAACAATACCAGATTGATCAGATGACAACAATACCAAATTGATCAGATGACAACAATACCAAATTGATCAGATGACAACAATACCAGATCCATCAGATAACAACAATTTCAAATTGATCAGATAACAACAATACCAGATTGATCAGATGACAACAATACCAGATTGATCAGATAACAACAATACCAGATCCATCAGATAACAACAATACCAGATTGATCAGATGACAACAATA
Source organism: Monoplex corrugatus (assembly GCA_030674185.1). Lineage (NCBI taxonomy): Eukaryota > Metazoa > Mollusca > Gastropoda > Littorinimorpha > Ranellidae > Monoplex > Monoplex corrugatus. Next base: position 2,978,692 of record JAPXFY010000017.1, on the reverse strand, counting down.
CCAGATTGATCAGAATGACAACAAACCAGATTGATCAGATGACAACAATACCAGATTGATCAGATGACAACAATACCAGATTGATCAGATGACAACAATACCAGATTGATCAGATGACAACAATACCAAATTGATCAGATGACAACAATACCAGATTGATCAGATAACAACAATACCAAATTGATCAGATAACAACAATACCAAATTGATCAGATAACAACAATACCAGATTGATCAGATGACAACAATACCAGATTGATCAGATAACAACAATACCAGATCCATCAGATGACAACAATACCAGATTGATCAATGACAACAATACCAGATGATCAGATAACAACAATACCAGATTGATCAGATGACAACAATACCAGATGATCAATGACAATACCAGATTGATCAATGACAACACATACCATATTGATCAGATACAACAATACCAGATTGATCAGATGACAACAATACCAGATGATCAGATAACAACAAACCAGTTTGATCAAATAACAACAACACCAGATGATCAGATAACAACAACACCAGATTGATCAGATGACAACAATACCAGATGATCAATGACAACAACACCAGATGATCAGATGACAACAATACCAGATGATCAATGAAAACAAACCAGATTGATCAGATACAACAATACCAGATTGATCAGATGACAACAATACCAGATTGATCATATAACAACAATACCAGATTGATCAGATGACAACAATACCAGATTGATCAGATGACACAATACCAGATTGATCAGATGACAACAATACCAGATTGATCAGATGACAACAATACCAGATTGATCATATAACAACAATACAATGAGCAGAAGAGACCATAACGAGTGATCAGATATACCTGAAATTATTATTACTGAACAAATG
>JAPXFY010000017.1:2970296-2972796 GCA_030674185.1 Monoplex corrugatus | reverse complement strand
TGTTGGGTTGTATTTTTTGTCTTTGTTTTTCATTGTACTGTCCATCTCTGTCCTTCTTGCTTGCTGGCTTGTTGTTCGTCTGTCCCTTTATCAGTCCACCTGTCTTTCTATTTCTCTGTTTCTGTCTGTTCTTCTGTCGCTGTGTACCTTACCTCTCCATGTCCTTGTCTGTCTGTGTCTTAGTGTGTCTGTCTTTTTGTTGCTCTGTCTTTTCCTCTGTGTATCTATCACTTTCTTCATCTGTCCTGTCTCTGTCTGTCTACATGTCTGGAAGTCTTGAAATGCTGAAGGCTAGGAGGAACTCATGAAACATTGAGCTAGCACCACCAGAATGATGGAAACCTTAAGATGGGTAGCGAACATGCCAGCTTTTGTGTTAAGATGGGTAGCGAACATGCCAGCTTTTGTGTTAAGATGGGTAGCGAACATGCTAGCTTTTGTGTTAAGATGGGTAGTGAACATGCCAGCTTTTGTGTTAAGATGGGTAGCGAACATGCTAGCTTTTGTGTTAAGATGGGTAGTGAAATGCCAGCTTTTGTGTTAAGATGGGTAGCGAACATGTTTGCTTTTGTGTTACGATGGGTAGCGAACATGGTAGCTTTTGTGTTAAGGTGGGTAGCGAACATGCTAGCTTTTCTGTTGCAGGTTGGAGCCGAATATAGTCTGTAGGATATAGTCACATTAACTCAACATTGACTGGTAATGACAGCGACATATGATTTTAGTCTGTGGTTGCTGTTGTTGTTTTGTATAGTTCTGTTTGGTTTATTTGGTCTGTCCGTGGTTTGTGTTTATTTTTTCTAATTCTTTTCATTTAAAGTTTTTTGTGTGTTGTTTTTGTTTTGTGTGTGCGTTTTATATTGAGTGTTGTACTGTTTTACATCTTGTTTGAAAATGTGCCAGTGGCCAAAATACGCAATAAACCATGCATCTGAAAATTGAAGTCTGAAGGAAGTCTGTCTCTCGTTTGCTCTCCCTTTCTTCTTTCTCTCTCTCTCTCTCTCTCTCTCTCTCTCCTCTCTCTCTCTCTCTCTCTCTCTTCTCTCTTCTTTTCTCTTCTCTCTCTTTTTCTTTCTAATTCTCTCTCTCTCTTCTCTCTCTCTCTCTTTCTAATTCTCTCTTCTCTCTCTCTCTTTCTAATTCTCTCTCTCTTTCTAATTCTCTCTCTCTTCTCTCTCTCTCTTTCTAATTTTCTCTCTCTTCTCTCTCTCTCTTTCTAATTCTCTCTCACTCTCTCTCATTCTCATTTTCTCTCTCTCTCTCTCTCTCTCTCTCTCTCTTCTGTTCTCTTCTCTCTCTCTCTTTCTAATTCTCTCTCTCTCTTCTCTCTCTTTCTAATCTTCCTCTCTTTCTCTCCCCTTTCTCTTCTCTCTCTCTTTCTAATTCTCTCTCTCTCTTTCTAATTCTCTCTCACTCTCTCTCATCTCTCTCTCTCTCTTTCTTTCTTCTCTCTCTCTTTCTAATTCTCTCTCACTCTCTCTCTCATTCTCATTCTCTCTCTCTCTCTCTTCTCTCTCTTCTCTCTCTCTCTTCTCTTCTCTTCTCTCTCTCTCTTCTAATTCTCTCTCTCTCTTCTCTCTCTCTCTTTCTGTTCTCTCTCTCTTTCTAATCTCTCTCTCCTCTCTTCTCATTCTCTTCTCTCTCTCTCTCTCTTCTTCTCTCTCTCTCTCTCTTTCAATTCTCTCTCTCTCTCTCTCTCTTCTCTCTCTCTCTCTCTCTCTCTGTGAACGTACCCTCTGGCTGTGTTCGTGTCTCTGTAAATACGTTACATAGTTTCTGTACGGTTTCTTGTTAGTTTTAAAGACTCTGGTTACCCAGGTCGCTAAGCCAGCTTAATGAACCAAGAGGGACGGTGTTACCTTTTCCTTACTGCCGGTACTCACTCTAGCAGCTACACAATGCCTGGGGGGCCCAGCATCAAGTGACATACTGACTATAGTACGGAAAGCAACATCAACAACAACAACAAAAAACAATAACAACAGCAACAACAACAACAACCACCACCACCAAAAACAAAAAAAAAGGTGAAGTAAAATAAAGATTACAACAGTGTCTTAGATTTTTTTTAATGTGTGATTACAATATCGTCTTATATGTTTTGTATGTTATAGGTTGTTTCTATGTGAACAATATTTGTTTTATATATATAAATTGATATCATTCCTGTTATCACACTGTTTGTTGATTCTTGATTATCGTACATCAAAAAGATAATTTCTGAGACAAATTCGTAAAAAAAATGTTGACATGTGCTTAGATATTGATGTACATTTTAAACTTCGAGTGTATAAAATAGTATATATAGTCTGTACACTATATGGAGTTCATATGTCAACAATGGGTTTTCATATGTAATAATTTTTTTGTCATATGTCGTTGCCACATTGTGTGTTAGATGTCCGTTTGTTGTGAAGCAAAAGGTGAATAAAGAAAAAAAAAGAAAGTTAACAGACAATAAAGAGAAAATAAACCGACTCTCCGTGCAGTATATAAAACA
>JAPXFY010000017.1:2957796-2962796 GCA_030674185.1 Monoplex corrugatus | reverse complement strand
TTTTCAACAAATAACGATCATGGTCAAGGACATAGCTAACACATTTTCAACAAATAACGATCATGGTCAAGGACATAGCTTACACATTTTCAACAAATAACGATCATGGTCAAGGACATAGCTTACACATTTTCAATAAATAACGATCATGGTCAAGGACATAGCTTACACATTTTCAACAAATAAAGATCATGGTCAAGGACATTCCTAACACATTTTCAACAAATAACGATCATGGTCAAGGACACGCCTAACACATTTTCAACAAATAACAATCATGCTCAAGGACATAGCTAACACATTTTCAACAAATAACAATCATGCTCAAGGACATAGCTAACACATTTTCAGCAAATAACGATCATGGTCAAGGACGCCTAAAACAATTTCCCAAAACAGCGTTTTGATTTGCCATGTCTGATTTACAAAATCTGGCGCTGAAAAACGATTTGGGGTTTGGGGCGTCTGTTAACCCTTTGACTCCTGCATCCTATCCACCAACAGCAAGAACTTAACCCTTTTGATTCCCTCATCCTATGCACCAGCTTCCTGAGGGAAGTTGGTGGATAGGATGAGGGAATGAAAGGGAACGAAAGGGTTAAGTTTTTGCTTCGTTGGCAATGAGAAGATGCAAGTGAACATTGTGCAGGAGTCAAAGGGTTAAAAACGTTTAGAGTAAATAGAGACAGGAGTACGTTCAACATCCCATCTGCTTAATGTCCATGGGAACACGGACTGTCCCTCAGTTCCTCGCTCCAGAATGATTAAAAAAAAAAGAATGGACATGATTGTCAGAATAAAAAGTACATAGTAAATTCCTGTGGGGTTGGGGGTTGGGGGTTGTGGAGGGGGGTCGTCTTTTATCTAATGAGCGCAGGACGTCTGTGGGTGGAATGCCAGTAGCGAAGTGACAGCAGTCTCAGAAGACGACTTACATCATTCATTTCTCCACAATGCCATTCCCCAGCAATACAGTCAATATCCCAAGCGATTCGCACTCGAGACAGATTTTTCATGGTTCTAGAAAAAAAAAAAAAAAAAAAAAAGTAAAAAGAAAAAAAAAAAGAAAAAACAATCTCTGATCTGTCAGTCTGTCTATCTATCTGTCTGTTTGTCTAGATATGGATCACAAGTTCTTACCAGCCGCCCCCAGCCCATCTCTCTCTCTCTCTCTCTCTCTCTCTCTCTCTCTCTCTCTTCTCTCTCTCTCTCTCTCTCTTTCTCTCTCTCTTTCTCTCTCTTTTTTTCTCTCCCTCTCTCTCTCTCCCTCTCTCTTTCTCTTTCTCTCTCTTCTTTCTTTCTATCTCTGTCTGTCTGTCTCTCTCTCTTTCTCTCTCTCTCTTTCTCTCTCTCTCTCTCTGTCTGTCTGTCTGTCGGTCTGTCTTTCCTTATCTCTCTCTGTGTCTTTGTCTATGTCTACCTGCCTTTCTGTCTGTCTTCCTTTCTTCTTTTTTTTCTTTCTTTCTCTCTTTTTACACGGGCACCGTGGATCTTTTATAGAGCTGAGGATTCAGGATCTAATTTCTCGAGTTTAATCCAAACCTGCAATATTAAAAAAAAAACGGTCTGTTTGCTGTCCATCTTGTTTCCATCATTTTGGTGGTGTCAGTTTAGTGTTTCATGGACCCTTACCCTCCCTGTCTCATTTCAGAAGGTGGTAGTCTTCCCTTTCCGCCTGTAACTTAACCCTTTGACACCCGCACTCTATCCATCAAATGCAAAAAAAACAAAAAAAAACAACAACAACAAAACCGTAACCCTTTGATTCCCTCACCCTGTCCACCAGCTTCCTGCAGGACGCGCCAAACACATTTCCTCCAAAATAGCGATCATGGTCAAGGACATACCTAACTCATTTTCCCCAAACAGCGATCATGGTCAAGGACATGCCTTAAACATTTTCCTGCAGGAAGCTGGCGGATAGGGTGAGGGAATCAAAGGGTTAATTTTTTTTTTGCTTTGCTAGAATGGTTGACAATGCAGTTGGACAGGGTGCGGGAGTCAAAGGGGTTAACGAGTGATCTGATGATGCTCGTCTGTTCTCTGTGGCTAGCAAGCACACTGTTTGTCTGCTTGACCTTTCCAAGGGGCTTCTCTTTACATGCTGAAGCAGCGGACACAAGAAGAGGATTTTCTTTCCATTTGAACGCCACACCAGGCCATACAAACTGGCCTGCTCACGGTCCGTCTCAATGTGCCATTCAAGCCTAGTTGTGTGAGTCATAGTACACTCAGTAGGGGTACTATGAATGTTATTATAAGCGATACTCAGTAGGGGATACTATGAATGTTATTGTAAGGAAGTACTTCCGTGGAGAGACCAAAGAAAACTTTATTCTTTGGGCTCGTCTTTACTCTTTCTCTGTGATCTTCCTGAAATAAAAAAAAAATATTTCGCATTGAGAGGAGAGAGATGTGTGTGTGTGTATGTGTGTTAGTCTGTGTGAAAACAAATTGTGAACAGTTTTTTTTTTTATCTGTACTTCATGGGGATTATTTCATTTCGTTGAGGATTCGCGAAAAATATGTTTGGTAGTTAAAGCACCAAGCTGAAAGTTACACGCACAATGAATAAACAAACAAACAAACAAACAAACAAACAAACAAACAAACAAACAAACAAACAAACAAATAATAAATAAATAATAAACAAACAAACATAAACAAATGAATACAGAAATGAATAGATGAATTAACAAATACAACCAAATAAATTGTAAATTAAATGAAATAAAAAGTAAATAAACATAAATAAATATTTCTTTTAAAGCGCTCCAAAATAGCTCTTTCCAAGGAAGGTGTGTAAACAGCTGTTTCTTAGAATGTTTTGAAGATTTTGAAAATCTGTTTTGACTGTAGATATTTATTTTCATTATGTTGATGTTTAGCCGAGGCTATGTGTAGTATTGCTTGGGTGGGTGGGTGGTTGAGGGGGGGGGGGCTTTATTATGTGAGATAAATAAATATCTAGTGACTAGCTGCATTTTCATTCAATCCTCTCTCTCTCTGTCTCTGTCTCTCTCTTTCTCATTTCTCTCTGTCACTGTGTCTCTGTCTCTGTCTCTGTCTGTCTGTCTGTCTGTCTGTCTCTCTCTCTCTCTCTCTCTCTCTCTCTCTCTCTCTCTTCTTTCATTTGCTGTCTGCAAATGCCTATCCGAATCTGATTTATCCGTATGCATGAATTCCTCTTGTACAATTTCCAAACTGAAATTCTCTGTCTGTCTATCTGTCTGTCTGTCTGTCTGCCTCTTTCTCTCTCTCTGTCTGTCTGTCTGTCTGTCTAACTGTCTCTCTGCCTCCCCCCTCCCCCTCTCTCTCTCTCTCCCCCCTCCTCTCTTGCTCTGAGAGATAGAGTTTGAGTTAAGATTGAGTCTTAACAGACCTCATGTCGTTCCACTTTAAACTCAGGAGAAAAAAAAAAAAGGTCTGGCAGTGGAAAAACTGTCCTCAGACGATAAAGACACTGAGCTATCGAGGACTCCAAAAAGGAAGCCGCATTGTGTGCTTTATACCATAGGGCGTACTGTTTGAAAGGGAGATAAACCTTCCCTCACTTGGCCGTCCATTATCTAGACACCAAAGGGCATGCCCACTATGACGCTTTGGAAGATGATTACCTTTCGTGTGTGTAATGTAAGCAGACGTGGACATGATCCATTTGCAGATGTATAAACAATGCAATAAATAATACAGTCTTGTGGACAGATGTATAAAAGTGCTATGAATAATACAGTCTTGTGGACAGATATATAAAAGTGCTATAAATAATACAGTCTTGTGGACAGATATATAAAAGTGCTATAAATAATAGTCTTGTGGACAGATGTACAAAAGTGCTATGAATAATACAATTTTGTGGACAGATGTAAAGTGCTATAAATAATGTTGTGACATATGTATAAAGTGCTTAAATAAACAGTTTGTGGACAGATGTATAAAAGTGCTATAATAATACAGTCTTGTGGACAAGTATATAAAAGTGCTATAATAATACAGTCTTGTGGACAGATTATAAAAGTGCTATAAATAATATACAGTCTTGTGGACAAGTATATTTTAAAAGTGCTATAAATAATACAGTCCTTGTGGACAGATTATAAAAGTGCTATAATAATACAGTCTTGTGGACAGATGTATAAAAGTGCTATAATAATACAAGTCTTGTGGACAGATTATAAAAGTGCTATAAATAATACAGTCTTGTGGACAGATGTATAAAAGTGCTATAAATAATACAGTCTTGTGGACAAGTATATAAAAGTGCTATAAATAATACAGTCTTGTGGACAGATGTATAAAAGTGCTATAATAATACATCTTGTGGACAGATTATAAAAGTGCTATGAATAATACAGTCTTGTGGACAGATGTATAAAAGTGCTATGAATAATACAATCTTGTGGATTTTGTCCACAACTATTCATATCTCTTTCCCCTTTCTCCCTTATTTCTTCCCCTTCAGGAAAGAACGGGTGAACAGGTACATAAAGAAACAGAAAGATAGATAAATGGATAAATGAGTGAACAGATACATAACTGAATGAATGAATAAATGAACAGATAAATAAAATGATAAATACAATAAAAAGATAAATAAATGAATGAATGAATAAATGATACATAATAAAACAATAACTAAGTAACTAACTAACTAACTAAACTAACTAACTAAATGCATAAATAAATGAAGAAATAAATAAATAGATAAATAAATAAATAAATAAATAAATAAATAAAAAATAAATAAATAAATAAATAAATAAATAAATTCATCCCCCAGTTCAAGCCCAAACAACCACCATAGGTATTTCTCCATCGCCTTCAGAACTGGACCAGTGAACCTACATATAAATAACAACGAGAAATTCGACTTTTTTTTTTTTTTTTAATCCAACTAGCTTAACAACTGACATTCTTCAGATATAAGTAGCCAACCAACATGTCAGAACTTGCAAGGCAGAAGACAAAAAAAAAAGTACAAAACTGTATGTAGGTTAAAA
>JAPXFY010000017.1:2918094-2920594 GCA_030674185.1 Monoplex corrugatus | reverse complement strand
ATCAAAGCGCATACAGTACAAACTAGACACCATGTGCTACAAAAGCCTCAATAACGCAGCCCCCGAAGCCTACTTGAGATCTATGTTCCCTCACGTACCCTCCGCTCTGCCTCCGATCCTCTGACTTTTCGCTTTCCACGCACTAAGCTCAATACCTATGGTCCACGAGCCTTTTCTGTTTCTGGTCCGCTCTCCTGGAACAAACGTCCTCTCTCAGTCCGTCAGCAACCTACTTTTGTCTCCTTCAAGTCCGCTCTCAAAACTCACCTTTTCTCCTCTGCATGAAATCCTGACCTCACTCAATCCCCTCTGCAGCCTGTCTCCACTCGGAGGGGAATCACATTGCAATATATAATTGTATATAATATGCTCTCTATAATTTTCCATTGCTTTTTTTCTTTCTCCCCATTTATAGCCGTGTGCGTGTGTGTGTGTGTGTGTGTGTGTGCGCGCGCGCGTGTGTGCGTGAGTGACTGTGTGTGCGTGCGTGCGTGCGTGTGTGTGCGTGCGTGCGTGTGTGTGTCTGTTTCAGCGCTTAGATTTGATTTTATCAAGATTTTGCGCTATATAAATATTGTAATTATTATTATTATTATTATTATGAAACAATCCTCCTTTTTTTAGAACCGACATAAAAAAGATAATATAGGAAAAATAACGACAAAAAAGGAGATAAAACAAAACAAAACAAAGAAACAACAAACATACAAAAAAAACCAAAAAGGAGAGATGAAGTGGTATTGAAATTGCTCAAAAAAAAAAAAAAAATATTCCCAGGAACCTGGCTATGGGAGACCCAGTTGTTGCATACAGGAAGAGTCCCCACAGTGGGAATCATCATTGTCAGATCTTATCATGCAGAAAGCGCGAGGGGGGAGGGGGGAGGAGAGGGGGGTAGGGGGCAGATGAATGAAGCCCTGAAGATTTCTGGATTCGAGACTCCTTCCATCCCCTCCCCCCCTCCCCCCTTATTTTTTATTTATGTTTATTATATGATGACTCTGGCATTGGAATTACTGTGGAATGATGCGAATGCTCAGGGGAGTCATAAGGTCTGGAGAGTGGGTGGTGTAGAACAAGGGTGGGTGCTTTTATCTTGGTTTGTTCCCAAAAGAAAATGGGTATCCGATAATTGTGGATATGTGATCATATTTCCTGTTATTACAGTTGTGGAATGATCTCGGCTTGGGGACCGTCTTCTCAATTTTCCCTGAAGAAATTTTATGTCGATCTAAGTTGATGTGTTTTTCCGACTCTGTCCTTTTGTCTTACTGTCTATCTTTTTCTTTCTCTCTGTTGTCATTGGAAACATATTGATGGAGGATAGATTCTTTAGACTAACATGTGCCATGTTTTCGCTTTGTACTGATGTGCTTGTATACGTGTATCATCATTATCATTACTTTCAACATCTTTACCTTCACAGGTATCTGTAGCATCAGTGATTATTGAATTCATTCCGAGCTCAAAAACGTCATCTTGAGAACTTGAACCTGAAATTATCTTTTTCTCTCTCTGTCTCTGTCTCTATTTGCCTGTCTCTCTCCCTCCCTCTGTCTATCTCTGTATGTGTGTGTGTGTGTGTGTGTGTGTGTGTGCGTGTGTGTGCGTGTTTGTGTGTGTGTATGTGTATGAGTGAGTGAGTGAGTGTGTGTGTGTGTGTGTGTGTGTGTGTGTGTGTGTGTGTGTGTGTGTGTATGCGTGTGTGCACGCGTGCTCGTGTGAATGTGTTTCTCTAAGAAAATCCTTTTTCTCTCTCTGTATCTGTCTCTGCTTCTGTCTGTCGGTCTGTCAGTCTCTCTCTCTCTCTGTTTCTCTCTCCTTTCTCACTCTCTTTCGTCCCTCTCCGTCTTCTCTATCTCATTCTCTCTCTGTCTCACTGTCTCTCTCTGTCTGTATGTGTGTGTGTGTGTGCGCGTGTGGGCGTGCGCGCGCACACCGCGCGTGCCTGCGTGGATGCATGTGTGCACACATGCACGTGTGAGTGAGTTCCTCTACCAAAATCTTACCTCCAACACCTTTCAATTGGCATTCATAACAGCGCTCGGGGCTCTGTCCAAAAAAAGATCTCCCTGAGAACCGTGCCGGGCATCAAACTTACCCCTGGACACCTAAACAGAGGTTTGACCAGACACCGTTTGGGACCTGGCTCTGGGCCATCCTGTTCCTCCACACACACACACACACACACATACACACACACACACACACACACACACACACACACACACACACACACACACACACACACACACACACACACACACACACACACACACACAGCAATGTTTTGCACAATGGAACCTCTACTCTCATTGTCGGATCCTTTTAAAATAGAAGTTGGACAGAACGATCTCCCTTTTATTTTATTTTTATGACGTGGGAAAGAAATAATTATGGATGTCATTGGACTGCGCTGGATGGTAGGACGAATGCAGGGTTTTAGGGGTGAACTGAGAGGAGAATTGAAATGAAAGGTCTGTGAGATGGAAGACAGCGC
>JAPXFY010000017.1:2888094-2890594 GCA_030674185.1 Monoplex corrugatus | reverse complement strand
TATTATTATATTATTATTATTATTATTATTATTATTATTATTATTATTACAATTATTATTATTATTATTATTATTATTATTATTATTATTATTATTATTATATTGTTATCATTATTATTAGTAGTAGTAGTATTGTTGTTATTATTATTAATATTATTATTAGTAGTAGTAATAATAGTAGTAGTAGTAGTAGTAGTAGTAGTAGTAGTAGTAGTAGTAGTAGTAGTAGTAGTAGTAGTAGTAGTAGTAATAGTGGTAGTATTACCACTACTACTACTGCTACTATTATTGTTAGTTTATTATTATTAATAATATTATCATTATTATTATTATTATTATTATTATTATTATTATTATTCATTGTTTATTGTCATTTACTATCATTGTTGTTATCATTATTATTATTGTATTGTTATTTTATTATCACCATTGTTATCATCATTATTATCATTATCATTGTTATTCATAATGTGTATCATTGTTTACTATCATTGTTATTATCATCAACAACAACAACATCAACATCAACATCAACAACAACAACAACAACAACAACAAATCATCAAAACCAACAAAAACAATTCAACAAAAACCAACAACAAGAACAATAACAACAACAACAAAAACAACAAAAGAACAACAAACCCTATATAACCGATTCGCAAAATACCCCTCCTCTTTCAATGCCTGAACCAACCTTCTCTGGCTGTCCACTGACATCCTTTCAGCCTGTCTCTGAGTCTTTTGTGAAGAAAACTATCAAGGACTCTGCTATCAAAACCAGTGAATTAGACCCCCTCCCGGCTTCTGTTTTGACACAATGTTTGGATACTCTACTCCCATTCTTTACATCTGTCATCAATCATTCACTGGTGTCAGGCATCTTCCCAAGCTCATTCAAATCAGCTATTGTCAAACCTCTCCTAAAGAAACCTTCTCTTGATCCAGATATTCTCAAAAACTACCGGCCTGTCTCCAATCTCCCCTTTCTTTCCAAGGTAACTGAAAAAATTATTTTACACCAACTTCTAGAACATCTTGAATCAAACCATTTATTATATCCCAATCAGTCAGCATATAGATCAGGACATAGCACTGACACTGCTTTATTGAAAATTGTGAACGATCTTCTGACATCCCTTGATGATGGTGACATTTCTCTTCTCTCTCTCTTAGATTTGTCTGCTGCCTTCGACACTATAGACCATGAGATACTGCTTTGGCGCCTCCACAACTGCTACGGAATTTCTGGCTCCGCTCTCTCCTGGTTTCAGTCATATCTCTCTGACCGCACACAGACTGTATCTGTAAATGGCTTGCCCTCACCTCCCTCAGCCCTCAGATATGGCGTTCCTCAAGGATCCGTCCTGGGTCCAGTTCTCTTTGTTTTGTACACGCAGCCTCTCGCAAATATTATTCTCCGCCATTCTGTATCACATCATAGCTTCTCAGATGACAATCAAATTTACAATTCTGGTCCCATCTCTAATGTAAACAACATCGTACAAACCACTAAAGCCTGCATTTCCGATGTGAAAGACTGGATGACTTGCAACAAATTACAACTAAACCAAGACAAAACTGAAATGATTTTCATTACTCCTATAAAACTTCTCAACTGTGACTTAATTCCATCTTCCATATCACTGAATGGGACAGACATCACCCTCTCCCAAAAAGTTAAGAATCTAGGTGTCACCATCGACAACACTCTTAACTTTCAGCAGCATGTCTCAAACATCTGTCGTGTCTGTTACCTTGAACTTCGTAGAATAGGTTCCATCCGTCATCTCCTTACTCTCGAAGCTACTAAAATATTAGTTTGTGCTTTCGTTCTTTCTCGTCTTGACTATTGTAATTCCCTTCTGTCTGGTTCCCGAAAACAGCTCCTTGACAAACTTCAGAAAGTACAGAACCATGCCGCTCGGCTAGTATTTCGGTCTTCCAAATTTCAGCATGTCTCTCCTCTTCTCCAAGACTTGCATTGGTTACCTGTGTTGAAAAGGATCCAACATAAAATTGCTGTTCAGTGCTTCAGATACTTCGACAATTCTATTCCCTCTTACCTGTCTGAATATCTTCAACTATACGTTCCATCTCGTCATCTTCGTACCTCAGCCGATACCCGCTTATTTCGAATCCCAACTTTTCGAACAAAATCATATGGTGAGCGATCCTTTTCTTTTCAAGCCCCTTCCTCATGGAATTCACTTCCCTACCCGCTGAGGCACAAAACAAGTCTTCAGTCATTTAAATCTGGCTTGAAAACGCATCTCTTTCCTCTCTGAAATTTATTAACCTAAAAGAGCTATGCTGTCTGCGCGCTAGCGTGCTTCTGTGTATGTTATTGCTGTGCGCCTATAGATATGTCTCGGGGTGGGAGGAGGATATGTGTGTGTGTGCCAGAGAGTAGGTACTAATATTTGATATTATTAACGGTGTGTATGTGCTTGTGGGATGGAGTGACAGAGGTCCGCCATGTATGATGAAAATTATATTA
>JAPXFY010000017.1:2864510-2880494 GCA_030674185.1 Monoplex corrugatus | reverse complement strand
TGTGTGTGTGTGAGTGAACACTGATGCTTGGTTATCGCAAGAGAATGACGTGGTGAGAAAAATAAAACATTTGCTGTCAGTTTTGATGAAACACACACACACACACACACACACACACACACACACACACAACACACACACACACACACACACACACACACACACACACACACACACACACACACACAACACACACACACACACACACACACACACACACACACACACACACACACACACACACACACACACACTCTCTCTCTCTCTCTCTTAAAAATTGAATACTTAGTAATGTTGAATCGAGTTCTCAGAATTGTTGACTGAAATAGTTTAAATTCTCTGAGATAAGATAATTAGAATGAAATCTATCTTTCCCTCTAACCATCTCTCTCTCTCTCTCTCTCTCTCTCTCTCTCTCTCTCTCTCTCTCTCTCTCTCTCTCTCTCTCTCTCTCTCTCTCTCTCTGTCTGTCTGTCTCTGTCTGTCTCTCTCAGTCTCTCTCTGTCTCTGTGTGTGTGTCTCTCTCTTTGTCTCTCTCTCTCTCTCTATGTCTCTGTCTGTCTGTCTGTCTGCTCTTTCTTTCTTTCTGTCAGCCTGTTTGTCTCTGTCTAGATAATGTCTCACCTGTGTCTCAGTCTTTCTATCCCCGTCTTGTCAATTTCTCTGTATCATAATAATAACAACATTGGAAATAAAATCAATTCAGTGTTCATAACTTTATTATGTACCTCAATTTTGGATATACCTGAAAGTCTTTTTTGTTTGTTTTTGTTTTTGTTGTTGTTGCTGTAAACATTTTAAACATTCCTCTTTAAGCAAGTTACAGAGACAAGAACAAAAACAATAACAGCAAGTCAGAATTGCAATAGAAGTTAACCAGAAGTTCATACTGTGAAAAACATTCTTTTGTTTCATTGAGTACGTGTCTCAGCTGTCCTTCCATAACAAACATTCCTATTTGGCAGTAAGAGAAAAGAAGTGTAGTGGGTTGGGTGGGTGTGTGTGTGTGTGTGGGTGGGGGAGGGGTCCAAACATTCCAAGGCTGGCTGTGAAGCGAAGGCGGGGTGGTAGAAAGCTTGCCTTTTCATTGTTGGCGGTCCCTGTGTTCCAGCTGACCTATTCTTTATTTTATTGTTACAGTCTTCCACCCTGCCCTCGGCTACCGACCTCGCTTGGCTCGCCGTCACACACTCTCACACCATGACTAGTGTCCACTGACTGACTCAGGTAAGTCATTCTATTGTAGGCTGTGTGCGTGTTTTTATTTTTATTTTTTATTTTCCATTTTGTGTGTGTGTGTGTGTGTGTCAACCAAATAGTGACAATAAGTAATCATACATTATTGTTTACATATTACTTTATTACACTTATTGCACACCCATTTGTAGGAAAGGGGGAGGGGTACTTTGAAATGAGTTCAGATGAGTTTGGTCAGGATCTTTGTATTGGTAGTAATGACAGCTTTTATGTAGTGGTACAGCATGAACAGCGAAAAGAAAGTGTTAACCCTTTGACTCCCACACCCTGTCCACCAGCATCCTGCATTGACAGCCATACTAGCAAAGCAAAAACTTAACCCTTTGACTCCCTCACCCTATCCACTAGCTTTCTGCAGGTAGCTAGTGGATAGTGTGAGGGAGTCAAAAGGGTTAAGTTTTTGCAGTTGGTGGATAGGATGCGGGAGTCAAAGGGTTAAAGTGAGGGGAGTGTTAGTCAGTGTTCATTAAAATTAGATTTGTTTGATCGTAACCCAGGAATGGATTTTTTCCCCTGATCTCCTGCGATACTTCAGTGACGTTGATTCCATAAGGCTTTTTCCGGCTCCTCAAGTTTACCAACAGACTAAGATCATTCAGTCAAAGTCTTAGTGCCAGAAACAGAGAAAGTTTATGAGAGCTAGCAAGGCTGAGCCACCGTGAGGGCACCTACCACAGAAGGTTCTGCACTGCTACTGGATTACTTTTCTATTGGAGTTATTTCAAGTGGGAGAACTCACCGCACTCGGACAGTTCCATATGCGCTCCACCAAAATCCGCCAGCAATTATTTGACAGATTTCCTGAGCCTGCATAAAGCCCTATGCACTGGCAAGGTCTTGAAACAGGGAAGGGACCAATCGATCACTGCGCTGACACCAACAGGATGATGGAAACATTCAAGATGGACAGCTAACAGGCCAGTGGACCTATGAAACAGTAAGCTGACACCAACAGAATGATGGAAACATTAAGATGGACAGCTAACAGACCAGTGGACCTATCAAACAGTAAGCTGACACCAACAGAATGATGGAAACATTCAAGATGGACAGCCAACAGGCCAGTGGACCTATCAAACAGTAAGCTGACACCAACAGAATGATGGAAACATTAAGATGGACAGCTAACAGACCAGTGGACCTATCAAACAGTAAGCTGACACCAACAGATGATGGAAACATTCAAGATGGACAGCTAACAGACCAGTGGACCTATCAAACAGTAAGCTGACACCAACAGAATGATGGAAACATTAAGATGGACAGCTAACAGGCCAGTGGATCTATCAAACAGTAAGCTGACACCACCATAATGATAGAAACATTCAGATGGACAGCTAACAGGCCAGTTTTTAATGTTGCAGGCTGGAATTGAACTCAAGACATCAGATCTTGAGTCCATGGCTCTTCAAACTAGCCTGCGATCCTGGTGATTGGAAGTGCCTGCTCTGATCTAACTTAATTAAAAATTACCTAATACTAACGATAGTAACTGCTCAGTTGCATAGTCAGACTGCATGAGCGAACCCCACTCAGAAACAGATATATTTACACAGTTCTATCAGGGTAGGCCTACATGCTTTCTTATTCTGAGTTCTTTTGAGTCAGGCTGAGTTCATGCTGCACGCAAGACCTCATGCCATTCTCATCAGATTTTAAAGGCCACCTCCTTTCTCGAGCGCCTACAACAACAACAACAACAAAAACCCTTATGGATGGCCATGAAGAGAATCAAGGACCTCTGTTCTCTGGAGTAGTGACATATTTACTATTTAGTAGGGTGTTCTTTTTCAGTTGTAGATACTTAAGTACATACAGAAAGCTGTTACTTGTTATTCATTGAGAAGTTTTACAATGTTCAGATAATATCATGAGTGCAATGCCAGTGGTTGCTTTCCATGATTTATGGATTTATGTTAGGTCATAAATATCATGAGTACGTACTCATGTGTTTTCATGATTTATGTTTTTTTTAAACTATGTGTGATTACGAAATTACTACTGTTTTGTGTTATCTGCTATTCTGCAGCAGAAAAATAAATGTACCTTTTTTGATGAGATTCAGTTAATAAGACATTTCGGTATTCTTCTCATTCAGTCATCTGTGGCTGTTTGTTTGGGTCGTCTTAGCAATTGTGTTCCATTAATTATGAGAGTTGATTCTAACTTCAGAAACTTGTGTGTGTGTGTGTGTGTGTGTGTGTGTGTGTGTGTGTGTGTGTGTGTGTGTGTGTGTGTGTGTGTGTGTGTGTGTGTGTGTGTGTGTGTGTGTGTGTGTGTGTGTGTGTGTGTGTTTGTGTGTTTGTGTGGGTGTGTGTGTGTTTGTGTGGTTTTGTGTTTTGTGTGTGTGTTTGTGTGTGTGTGTGTGTTACATGTGTGTGTGTGTTTACATGTGTGTGGTGTGTGTGTTTGTGTGTGTGTGTGTGGTGTGTGTGTGTGTGTGTGTGTGTGTGGTGTGTGTGTGTGTGTGTGTGTGTGTGTGTGTGTGTGTGTGTGTGTGTTTTGTGTGTGTGTGTTTAATGTGTGTGGTGTGTGTGTTTGTGTGTGTGTGTGTGTGTGTTTACATGTGTGTGTGTGTGGGGGGGGGGGGGTGCAGCATATATTGTCAACAAGCAACTGTGTATGTCAGAAAGACAGAAACTTGGGAAGTGGAAAAGAAGTAAACAGGGTGTAACTTACACTAGTTACAGACACATTCATTATGCTGTGTGTGTGTGTGTGTTGTTGTGTGTGTGTGTGTGTGGTGTGTGTGTGTGTGTGTGTGTGTGATATTTTTATCTGAAAATATTCCAGTAGTAATGTGTGTGTGTGTGTTTATGCGTGCGCGCGTGTGTGTACATGTTTGTGTATATGTGTGTGTGTGTGTGTGTATCTGTGTGTGTGTTGCTGTCAGTATACAGTTAGAAGTGTGTGCATGTGCACAGCTTTGTATTTGTTATGCATACATGTATACATGCATCATCTTTGTGCATAGATATGTTTGTGTGTGTATGCAAATATATGTTGTGAATGCATGTTTGTGTGTGTGTATGTGTATATGTGTGTGTGTGTGTGTGTGTGTGTGTGTGTGTGTGTGTGTGTCTGTGTCTGTGTGTGTGTGTGTGTGTGTGTGTGTGACAGAACCTGACAAATAGACAACTCTCGGGATGCAGACAGCATTGAATTAACAGTTTCACTCAGCAAGATGATACAGCCATGACTAATTCCAAAATGGCCTGCCCCATGAATTATTGCCCCATGAATTATTGCCCATGAATTATTGCCCCATGAATTATTGCCCCATGAATTATTGCCCATGAATTATTGCCCATGAATTATTGCCCCATGAATTATTGCCCCATAAATTATTGCCCCATGAATTATTGCCCCATGAATTATTGCCCCATGAATTATTGCCCCATGAATTATTGCACTGCTGTCCACAGGGGAGCTGGCAGTTGCAAGGGCATCACTACAATATTATTATACTGCCATGCCTCTATGTCAGTGTCCCACCTCTGGGCACAGCTGTTCGGCCAATTAATGGCTCTTTGCCTGTGCTAGCCTGATCCCAGGTGGGGGATGCTGTCTCTCATTCATTGTGCGGCTACACTAGACAGTCGGACAATCTGTGGAGCTACTTTGTATTGGCTGTGAGGTTGCCTGCGCTGTTTACTGTGCCCCTGTAAAGTTGTGTTACCTGATGATAACGTAAAATTGTGGGTTGTGCTGTCTGATGATGATGTAGAGTTGTGGGTTGTGGGTTGTCTTGTCTGATGATAATGTAGAGTTGTGGGTTGTGCTGTCTGATGATAATGTAGAGTTGTGGGTTGTCTTGTCTGATGATGATGTAGAGTTGTGTGTTGTGCTGTCTGATGATAATGTAGAGTTGTGGGTTGTGCTGTCTGATGATAATGTAGAGTTGTGTGTTGTGCTGTCTGATGATGATGTAGAGTTGTGGGTTGTGCTGTCTGATGATAATGTAGAGTTGTGTGTTGTGCTGTCTGATGATAATGTAGAGTTGTGGGTTGTGCTACTGATGATAATGTAGAGTTGTGAGTTGTGCTACCTGATGATAATGTAGAGTTGTGAGTTGTGCTTTCTGATGATAATGTAGAGTTGTGGGTTGTGCTACCTGATGATAATGTAGAGTTGTGGGTTGTGCTACCTGATGATAATGTAGAGTTGTGGGTTGTGCTACCTGATGATAATGTAGAGTTGTGGGTTGTGCTGTCTGATGATAATGTAGAGTTGTGGGTTGTGCTACCTGATGATAATGTAGAGTTGTGGGTTGTGCTGTCTGATGATAATGTAGAGTTGTGGGTTGTGCTACCTGATGATAATGTAGAGTTGTGTGTTGTGCTGTCTGATGATAATGTAGAGTTGTGGGTTGTGCTGTCTGATGATAATGTAGAGTTGTGTGTTGTGCTGTCTGATGATAATGTAGAGTTGTGGGTTGTGCTACCTGATGATAATGTAGAGTTGTGTGTTGTGCTGTCTGATGATAATGTAGAGTTGTGGGTTGTGCTGTCTGATGATAATGTAGAGTTGTGGGTTGTGCTACTGATGATAATGTAGAGTTGTGGATTGTGCTGTCTGATGATAATGTAGAGTTGTGGATTGTGCTGTCTGATGATAATGTAGAGTTGTGGATTGTGCTACCTGATGATAAT
Organism: Monoplex corrugatus; assembly: GCA_030674185.1. Lineage (NCBI taxonomy): Eukaryota > Metazoa > Mollusca > Gastropoda > Littorinimorpha > Ranellidae > Monoplex > Monoplex corrugatus. The sequence continues at coordinate 2,874,585 of JAPXFY010000017.1, read as the reverse complement.
GTAGAGTTGTGGGTTGTGCTGTCTGATGATAATGTAGAGTTGTGGATTGTGCTACCTGATGATAATGTAGAGTTGTGGGTTGTGCTGTCTGATGATAATGTAGAGTTGTGGGTTGTGCTGTCTGATGATAATGTAGAGTTGTGGATTGTGCTGTCTGATGATAATGTAGAGTTGTGGATTGTGCTACCTGATGATAATGTAGAGTTGTGGGTTGTGCTGTCTGATGATAATGTAGAGTTGTGGGTTGTGCTACCTGATGATAATGTAGAGTTGTGGATTGTGCTGTCTGATGATAATGTAGAGTTGTGGATTGTGCTGTCTGATGATAATGTAGAGTTGTGGATTGTGCTGTCTGATGATAATGTAGAGTTGTGGGTTGTGCTACCTGATGATAATGTAGAGTTGTGGGTTGTGCTACCTGATGATAATGTAGAGTTGTGGATTGTGCTGTCTGATGATAATGTAGAGTTGTGGATTGTGCTGTCTGATGATAATGTAGAGTTGTGGGTTGTGCTACCTGATGATAATGTAGAGTTGTGGGTTGTGCTACCTGATGATAATGTAGAGTTGTGGGTTGTGCTGTCTGATGATGATGTAGAGTTGTGGGTTGTGCTACCTGATGATAATGTAGAGTTGTGGATTGTGCTGTCTGATGATGATGTAGAGTTGTGGATTGTGCTGTCTGATGATAATGTAGAGTTGTGGATTGTGCTGTCTGATGATGATGTAGAGTTGTGGATTGTGCTGTCTGATGATAATGTAGAGTTGTGGGTTGTGCTGTCTGATGATAATGTAAAGTTGTGGGTTGTGCTATCTGATGAATAATGTAAAGTTGTGGGTTGTGCTATCTGATGAATAATGTAGAGTTGTAGGCTCTGATATCTTTTATAATGGACAGCTCAAATTGTAATTTGTTTGTTTAATGCTCATGAAGTAGATTGACGTTTTACACACTGTAGTGATAAGACGATTGGTCAACTTGCTGATTCAAGTGTATGATTAACAATCGTATTGTATTGTCTGTTGAATAATCAAGTTATCATCTACAGGGTTCTGTGTGTGCCAGGATCAGAGCCTAAAGCGGAACTGGATTCAGAACTGGAGTAGCAGGGATTATTGATATTATACTGACGGGAGCGTGAGGGAATTATTTCGACAATGGCGACCGGAGAGGACGATTTCAAGATTCACATGTTGCCGGAAAATGACGATGGTAAAGGTAAAGTTGCTTATCCTTCCCACTATCCTCCTTTGAATCTCTCTCTCTTCTGTTTTCCCTTGTTTCCAGAATTAGTTCGATTCCTGTTCTTGTGTCTGTTTTTCTACATATAATCATTACGTTCATGGAAGCATTGGTGCATGATAAATCAGAGACAGCATCTGTTCTTTTGGTCAAGATTTATGCACAGAAGTAGCACGCACAGCTCATACACATGCAGATGTCTGTTAATACTTCTAACATCTGTTAATACTTCTAACATCGAGGTACATGTTATTGACTCATATCTGACAGATCATTCAAGTAAGACTGTCATTGTTGTGTTATTCTGTTTATATTTAACAATGTTATCAGATCATTTAAGTAAGACTGTCATTGTTGTGTTATTCTGTTTATATTTAACAATGTTATCAGATCATTTAAGTAAGACTGTCATTGTTGTGTTAATCTGTTTATGTTTAACAATGTTATCAAATCATTTTAAGTAAGACTGTCATTGTTGTGTTATTCTGTTTATATTTAACAATGTTATCAGATCATTTTAAGTAAGACTGTCATTGTTGTGTTATTCTGTTTATATTTAACAATGTTATCAGATCATTTTAAGTAAGACTGTCATTGTTGTGTTATTCTGTTTATATTTAACAATGTTATCAGATCATTTAAGTAAGACTGTCATTGTTGTGTTAATGTTATTCTGTTTATGTTTAACAATGTTATCAGATCATTTAAGTAAGACTGTCATTGTTGTGTTATTCTGTTTATGTTTAACAATGTTATCAGATCATTTAAGTGAGGCTGTCATTGTTGTGTTATTCTGTTTATATTTAACAATGTTATCAGATCATTTAAGTGAGGCTGTCATTGTTGTGTTAATGTTATTCTGTTTATGTTTAACAATGTTATCAGATCATTTAAGTAAGACTGTCATTGTTGTGTTATTCTGTTTATGTTTAACAATGTTATCAGATCATTTAAGTGAGACTGTCATTGTTGTGTTATTCTGTTTATATTTAACAATGTTATCAGATCATTTAAGTGAGGCTGTCATTGTTGTGTTAATGTTATTCTGTTTATGTTAACAATGTTATCAGATCATTTAAGTAAGACTGTCATTGTTGTGTTAATGTTATTCTGTTTATGTTAACAATGTTATCAGATCATTTAAGTAAGACTGTCATTGTTGTGTTAATGTTATTCTGTTTATGTTAACAATGTTATCAGATCATTTAAGTAAGACTGTCATTGTTGTGTTATTCTGTTTATGTTAACAATGTTATCAGATCATTTAAGTAAGACTGTCATTGTTGTGTTATTCTGTTTATGTTAACAATGTTATCAGATCATTTAAGTAAGACTGTCATTGTTTTATTCTGTTTATATTTAACAATGTTATCAGATCATTTAAGTAAGACTGTCATTGTTGTGTTATTCTGTTTATGTTAACAATGTTATCAGATCATTTAAGTAAGACTGTCATTGTTGTGTTATTCTGTTTATGTTAACAATGTTATCAGATCATTTAAGTAAGACTGTCATTGTTGTGTTATTCTGTTTATGTTAACAATGTTATCAGATCATTTAAGTAAGACTGTCATTGTTTTATTCTGTTTATATTTAACAATGTTATCAGATCATTTAAGTAAGACTGTCATTGTTGTGTTATTCTGTTTATGTTAACAATGTTATCAGATCATTTAAGTAAGACTGTCATTGGTTGTGTACTATGTTTATGTTAACATGTTATAGATCATTTAATTAAGAGTATGTTGTGGTTTCTGTTTATGTTAAAATGTTATCAGATCATTAAGTAAGATGTCATTGTTGTGTTATTCTGTTTATGTTAAAAATTTGGGGTTATCAGATCTTTAAGTAGAGTGTCATTGTTGTGTTATATATGTGTTTTATTTAACAATGTTATCAGATATTAGTAAGACTGTCATGTGGTTGTGTTTCTGTTTATGTTACAATTGTTATCTATCATTAAGTAAGAGTCATGTGTTGTGTTATTCTGTTATGTATTAACAATGTTTATCTGTTTCATTTAAGTAAGGACTGTCAATTGTTGTGTTATTTGTTTATGTTTAACTAATGTTATCAGATCATTTAGTGAGACTGTCATTGTTGTTAATGTTATTCTGTTTATTGTACAATGTTTATCAGATCATTTAAGTAAGACTGTCATTGTGTGGTTAATTCGTTTATGTTTAACATGGTGTATCAGATTTCATTATAAGTGAGACTGTCATTTTTTGTGTTATTCATGTTTATATTTAACAATGTTATCAGATCATTAAGGGTGAGTTGCTTCTTCCATTGTTGTGTATTCTTTTTGTTTTACAATGTTTCAGATATTTAAGTATGACTGTCTTGTGTTTTTGTTTTAATTTAACAATGTTCATCAGATCATTTAAGTGAGGCTGTCTTGTTGGTTAATGTTATCCCTGTTTATGTTAACATGATATACAGATCATCTTTAATAGATTGTCATGTTAGTGTAATGTTATTGTTTATGTTATACAATGTAATGAGATCATTTAAGAAAGACTGTCATTGTTGTGTATGTTATTCTGTTTATGTTAACATGTTATCAGATCATTTAAGTAAGACTGTCATTGTTGTGTTATGTTATTCTGTTTATGTTAACAATGTTATCAGATCATTTAAGTAAAACTGTCATTGTGTTTTTCTGTTTATATTTAACAATGTTATCAGATCATTTAAGTAAGACTGTCATTGTTTTATTCTGTTTATATTTAACAATGTTATCAGATCATTTAAGTAAGCTGTCATTTTTGTTATTCTGTTTATTTTAACAATGTTATCAGATCATTTAAGTAAGACTGTCATTGTTGTGTTATTCTGTTTATGTTAATGATGTTATCAGATCATTTAAGTAAGACTGTCATTGTTGTGTTATTCTGTTTATTTTTAACAATGTTATCAGATCATTTAAGTAAGACTGTCATTGTTTTTATTCTGTTTATTTAAGATGTTATCAGATCATTTAAGTAAGACTGTCATTGTTTTATTCTGTTTATAGTTAACAATGTTATCAGATCATTTAAGTAAGACTGTCATTGTGTTTATTCTGTTTATATTAACAATGTTATCAGATCATTTAAGTAAGACTGTCATTGTGTTATTCTGTTTATTTTAACAATGTTATCAAATCATTTAAGTAAGACTGTCATTGTTTTATTCTTTTTATATTTAACAATGTTATCAGATCATTTAAGTAAGACTGTCATTTTGTGTTATTCTGTTTATGTTAACAATGTTATCAATCATTTAAGTAAGACTGTCATTGTTTTATTCTGTTTATATTTAACAATGTTTTTTTTTTTCATTGTAATCAGATCTAAACTTGTATCGTTGTATTTGTTGCTGACTGAAATATGAAGGTGAATTGTCAAATTTTCCGAATCTTTATCATATTGTAAGCTGCTTGCCGCATCATATTTCAGTGAAAAAATCTTTTTTCAGGACGCTGTTTTTCTTTTTGCTTAGCCATGATTTACAGATCCAGTGCCTGCCAATACCAGTGCTCAGTACTGAATTGAGTGACATGAGACTGGATATAATGTAAAAAGTACTTTGGGTACACATTATGTATAGTCGTTTTGTTTGTCATTTCCATCCCTAAGTACTTTGGGTACACATTATGTATAGTTTTTGTGTTTGTCATTTCTATCCCTAAGTACTGTATTTCAGGATTGATAATGTACATTGCTCAGGTTGATTATTCAGAGGTTGTCAGTATTTTGATTTTTTTTTTCAGAGTTTGCCAGTATTTGATTTTTCCTCTTTATGCAATGATGATAAAAAGATATGTGTGCTTAAGACTATTACATGACATTGTTATGTCGTTTTCGTGACAACATCTAAATCATGTTTTTCATCAATTGCTAGGATTGAAGTGAGGTGTAATTGACACTTCTGACTTCAGGTAATATTTTTACTTTAACTGTGATTACATGCTTTTACAATGTACTAAGTTTTAAAGCGTGTGGTTATTGACAACATTGTCAATGTGCTTTCGCTTCTGCCTTCAGAATTACAGCGACCGAATGGGTTTCACAATCTGGCTGTAGTATATTATATGTAGTAGAATTAGTATATATATCACTACAATACCAGCCTGTAAAGGGTTACACTTTTCTGAGCATTGGCTTTGCTGTTTCTCAGACTTTTCTTGTGGGGTTTTGTCCTGCTCTCTCAGTCCTTGTATTGGGTAGAGTTGTCTTTTTATTTGTTTTGTGTTTGAGTGTGTCAGTGTTGTGTGTGTGTGTGTGTGTGTGTGTGTGTGTGTGTGTGTGTGTGTGTGTGTGTGTGTGTGTGTGTGTGTGTGTGTTGTGTGTGTGTTGTGTGTGTGTGTGTGTGTGTGTTTGTTTGTGTGTGTGTTTCATTTGTGTTTCATGTGTGTGTGTATGTATGTATGTGTGTGTGTATGTGTGTGTGAGAGAGAATTTGTGCATGTGTGTGTTGTTGTTGTTGTTTTTGGCTGTTTTTTGTTTGTTTGTTTGTTTGTTTTTGTGCATTAAGATGTACCCCAAATCTGTTCCCATCACATGTGACCTGTTCTGCTGAAATCACATAAAGTTGTACAGGCCGAGTCATGGTAGAGTTGAAATCACATAAAGTTGCACAGGCCGAGTCATGGTAGAGTTGAAATCACACAGGTCAAGTCATGGTAGAGTTGAAATCACACAGGCCAAGTCATGGTACAGTTGAAATCACACAAACCAAGTCATGGTAGAGTTGAAATCACACAGGCCAAGTCATGGTAGAGTTGAAATCACACAGGCCAAGTCATGGTAGAGTTGAAATCACACAGGCCAAGTCATGGTAGAGTTTAAATCACACAGGCCGAGTCATGGTAGAGTTGAAATCACATAGTTACACAGACCAAGTCATGGTAGAGTTGAAATCACATAGTTACACAGGCCGAGTCATGGTAGAGTTGAAATCACATAGTTACATAGGCCAAGTCATGGTAGAGTTGAAATCACATAGTTACACAGGCAAGTCATGGTAGAGTTGAAATCACATAGTTACACAGGCCGAGTCATGGTAGAGTTGAAATCACATAGTTACACAGGCCAAATCATGGTAGAGTTGAAATCACATAGTTACACAGGCCAAGTCATGGTAGAGTTGAAATCACATAGTTACACAGGCCAAGTCATGGTAGAGTTGAAATCACACAGGCCAAGTCATGGTAGAGTTGAAATCACATAGTTACACAGGCCGAGTCATGGTAGAGTTGAAATCAGACAAACCAAGTCATGGTAGAGTTGAAATCACACAGGCCGAGTCATGGTAGAGTTGAAATCACACAGGCCAAATCATGGTAGAGTTGAAATCACATAGTTACACAGGCCAAGTCATGGTAGAGTTGAAATCACATAAAGTCACACAGGCCAAATCATGGTAGAGTTGAAATCACATAAAGTCACACAGGCCAAGTCATGGTAGAGTTGAAATCACATAAAGTCACACAGGCCAAATCATGGTAGAGTTGAAATCACATAAAGTACACAGGCCAAGTCATGGTAGAGTTGAAATCACATAAAGTTACACAGGCCAAGTCATGGTAGAGTTGAAATCACACAGGCCGAGTCATGGTAGAGTTGAAATCACACAGGCCAAATCATGGTAGAGTTCAAATCACAGAGTTACACAGGCCAAGTCATGGTAGAGTTGAAATCACACAGGCCAAGTCATGGTAGAGTTGAAATCACACAGGCCGAGTCATGGTAGAGTTGAAATCACATAGTTACACAGGCCAAGTCATGGTAGAGTTGAAATCACACAGGCCGAGTCATGGTAGAGTTGAAGTCACATAGTTACACAGGCCAAGTCATGGTAGAGTTGAAATCACATAAAGTGGCACAGGCCGAGTCATGGTAGAGTTGAAATCAATAAAGTGACACAGGCCAAGTCATGGTAGAGTTGAAATCACATAAAGTTACACAGGCCAAGTCATGGTAGAGTTGAAATCACACAGGCCAAGTCATGGTAGAGTTGAAATCACACAGGCCAAGTCATGGTAGAGTTGAAATCACATAGTTACACAGGCCAAGTCATGGTAGAGTTGAAATCACACAGGCCGAGTCATGGTAGAGTTGAAATCACACAGGCCAAGTCATGGTAGAGTTGAAATCACATAGTTACACAGGCCAAGTCATGGTAGAGTTGAAATCACATAGTTACACAGGCCAAGTCATGGTAGAGTTGAAATCACACAGGCTGAGTCATGGTAGAGTTGAAATCACACAGGCCAAGTCGTGGTAGAGTTGAAATCACACAGGCCAAGTCATGGTAGAGTTGAAATCAACAGGCCAAGTCATGGTAGAGTTGAAATCACACAGGCTGAGTCATGGTAGTGTTGAAATCACACAGGCCGAGTCATGGTAGAGTTGAAATCACACAGGCCAAGTCATGGTAGAGGCACAAATAGATGATCAGGAGTCAGAGATTGAAGAGTCCCAGATTTATGCAGTTTTTATGTGCATAGCTGTAGTTTTGTCACTTCCCATTTGTGACTTTTTTAAGAATAAACGTTAACACTAAAAAAGATAATTTTAATGCCTGTTTTGCTTTTTTGATGTCTGCATTTGTAGAATTCTGATATTTAAAACTAATCCAGCCAAGGGCACCAAATCATTTTGGATTTCATCTTTTTACAGTTTTCTTAAGTTTTGCTGAGATTTGATGAACCTGTTGCTTTAATAAGGTGTGTGATCAAAATTTTTGAAGCTTGTTTCCTCAGAATTGCTGATTCTGCATTTACATGCCTTTAAAGCATCACATTTCCATCAGTTTTTAGTGTTGAGGAATATAACCAGTATCAGATATAAACTGGAGACTCATTTTTTGTGTGTTGACAGTGAAAGTACACGGAAACAAAAAATATGCAAAATTCGTCTAATCAGTGATTTGTTTTAGAAGGGTGACATTTGTTTAAGAGTGTGATTATTGACCGAGAGTTGTTATTGTGCTTCTTGTTTCGTGCCATGGTCATAGCCATATGATGGATTCTGACAGCTGTGAATTATTTGTAACAGGCTTTAGGTGTTTCTTACTTTCCTCTCTGTAGAAATTCTTCTTGGAGTTTGTCCTTTTCCATGTACTTAGTTTTGGGGTTCTTTTTTGGCTCAGGTCTGCTGGCAAAGCTGTTCCTGTTATTTTGTGATTTTGTTTGCATATACATGCATATATATACATTTCCTTTCAGCTATAAATCATAGCATTCTTGTGACTGCCAGTATCCATAGAAATGATGATACAAGCTTGGAATTTTTCAGTCTCCCTTTTTCTTGAAAAAAAAAAGTACCCTCAGAAAAGGGGGGAACAGTGTTTCATATTGATGGGAGGTGTCTGAGTATTTGTGACTAAAATGTTTGAGCTGTTTCTCAGTGGGTTTGTTTTAACTAAAGTTAGGAATCGGTATGGACCATTGAGCAGTTGTGAATGCATAGATCTGGAGGTCATAATACTATGGTCAGTGCCACATGGAGCAAGAAAGTGCATAAAAGTCAAACAGCAGTTTTTTGTTGTTGTTTTTTTTTAGAAAGGTGTGTGAACAGCACTTTTAGAAACTTATGAAAAAAAATGTTAAATCTGTTTTCACAGTTGTGACAGTCTACCATTGTTTTCAGTGCTTGTGAAATTTTATTTCAGCTTGTGCTTCTTCAAGGTCACAGTGACCTTGAAAAGTGCAAAATCTAGATTTTCTGCTACTAAGCAAGATTTTTATGTATGAAGAGAAAGATTGTTAGACTGGCTTGACCATTTTGAATTTTTGTTTGTTTGTTTGCTTGTTTGTTTTTTCCGAATGTCTTCTGAGTCCCATGGTCTGGTGTCTTTTCTTAGTAGATGTGCTGTTCTTTGGGTTCTGTGGTGTCTACATCTATTTCAGATGCTTATGATTCTGACCTCTGCTTTGATTAGTATACAATTTGACTCTTGATTCTGTGTGTGTGTGTGTGTGTGTGTGTGTGTGTGTGTGTGTGTGTGTGAGTGTGAGTGTGTGTGTGTGTGTATGTGTGTGTGTGTGTGAGTGTGCACATTAGTTTGCATGCATACTTCTTAAATTATACTACATTAGTGTGTGTGTGTGTGTGTGTGTGTGTGAGTGTGAGTGTGTGTGTGTGTGTATGTGTGTGTGTGTGTGTGAGTGTGCACATTAGTTTGCATGCATACTTCTTAAATTATACTACATTAGTGTGTGTGTGTGTGTGTGTGTGTGTGAGTGTGAGTGTGTGTGTGTGTGTATGTGTGTGTGTGTGTGTGAGTGTGCACATTAGTTTGCATGCATATTTCTTAAATTATACTACATTAGTGTGTGTGTGTGTGTGTACCCATGCTTGCTTGTGATATTTCTATTCTATGCATAGCTCTGAATAAGTGTACTAATAGTAGTTTGTATTTACATTTCAGTTTTCTTGCCTACATTTTTTTGTGCATGTGTGCATGTGTGCATGTGTGTGTGTGTGTGTGTGTGTGTGTGTGTGTGTGTGTAGTGTGCGTGTGCTGTGTGCGTGCGCGTGCGCGTGCGTGTGCGTGTGTGTGTGTGTGAGTGTGTGTGTGTGTGTGTGTGTGTGTGTGTGTATGTGTGTGTGTGTGTGTGTGTGAAAGCCCATGCAGTATTGACACAGTTGGCATGCTTGCTTGATTGTAATTTGTAAACAATCAGTTTGTGTGTGCGCCATAACTAAACATTGAAAAATGGATTGTTATTCCTTCCCTGCTGCACATTTGCAGGTGTTTCGCTGTGCAAAGCTTGCTGTCTTATTTGATTTGTTATGAATAAAATAACTTTTTTGGTATTGATAACATAATTTAGCAGGT
>JAPXFY010000017.1:2854510-2859510 GCA_030674185.1 Monoplex corrugatus | reverse complement strand
TTATTATGCATTTATGTGCAAACTGTCCCTCTGTCAAGATACACACTTTGTGGTGAATCAGTCACCAACTCAGCAAGAACATCCATTGCCCAGCACAATGACTGTGTAGAATTTGTGAAGTGTCCGAGGATTTGTGAAGTGTCCAGGAATTTGTGAAGTGTCCTAGACGACGACAAAGAAGAAGAAGAAGAAGAAGAAGAAGAAAGCAGGCTGTGAGTGTACTTGAGCAATGAAGGAAAAACAATCTCGTGATTTTCTGGACCAGTGGATTTGTTGTGATGTGGTGTGTAGTTGTAGGGTGTTTGTGTCACAGAGAGAGAGAGGAAAGAGTGGTAGGCTTGTTGCATACAATACTTGGTGGTTTTTGTTCTTCACTGTATGCTGAGTGCAAACATTTCTAACCACCAGAGCATTGGTTCAGTTTCATTGGTGTTCTCACTTCCTCTCTGAATGGGGGGGTAAAGTGCATGTTTTTGCTCTGAGTCAGGTGCAGTATGTCTGATGTTATGGTGTGTACTTAAAGTGAACATTTCTAACCATCAGGGTTCTGATGTTCAACTGTGCACTTGAAGTGTGAACATTTCTAACCATTTATAGGTGGTCACATTGTTGCTGTCCCTGTCTTCATGAATGGAACATAGTGATCAAGTCTTGTGGTATGCTTTGCAAATGTGAAAAGTTTCTACATATCAGAGTTTAGGATCAGTTACATTGTTAAGTGTAGGATCAGTTACATTGTTTAGTGTAGGATCAGTTACATTGTTTAGTGTAGGATCAGTTACATAGTTTTTCTCCCTGAATAGAACTTAGTGCCTGCAATTTATTGTTGCAGTGTTCTTTTTCAAATCTGAACGGTCCAAACCATTGGGGTATGGGTCAGTCACTCTTTGAATAGTGTGTGTTCAGTGTGTAGCACTCTGGGTATTCTGCTCATCCAGTGTGAAACTTTTTCACAATTAAGGAAAGAGTGACAAGTTTACACGACTAATGTCTGAATCTAGTCCGACACTGGGAAATTTTGTTTGGATAATAATCTGAGTTCTGTTTTCAGTTCTCTTTGTTGTCATCCTTTATCACCAAAGAAGCAGGATTTAGACGGTTCAGTCTTTGCACTTTTGACGGTGGGGTTTAATTTATTGGGAGAGACTTTTTAAAATATTTCTTTTATTTTTTGTGGTCGTCTTCATTCGCAAAGGAGTTGGAGGATTTTTAAGACTTTGAGACTGTTAGAATGGAGTTACAGTAATTTGGAGAGATTTTTGTGAGCTTGTGTTTTCATTTTTGTTGTCTCACTGTACAAATGGGATGACAGACACTAAAGTCTGGAGAGTTTGACAGTGATGACAGACTCTAAAGTCTGGAGAGTTTGACAGTGATGACAGACCTAAAGTCTGGAGAGTTTGACAGTGATGACAGACTCTAAAGTCTGGAGAGTTTGACAGTGATGACAGACTACTAAAGTCTGGAGAGTTTGACAGTGATGACACGATCTAAAGCTGGAGAGTTTGACAGTGATGACAGACACTAAAGTCTGGAGAGTTTGACAGTGATGACATGTACTAAAGCTGGAGAGTTTGACAGTGATGACAGACACTAAAGTCTGGAGAGTTTGACAGTGATGACAGACACTAAAGTCTGGAGAGTTTGACAGTGATGACACACTCTACAGTCTGGAGAGTTTGACAGTGATGACAGACACTAAAGTCTGGAGAGTTTGACAGTGATGACAGACACTAAAGTCTGGAGAGTTTGACAGTGATGACAGACACTAAAGTCTGGAGAGTTTGACAGTGATGACAGACACTAAAGTCTGGAGAGTTTGACAGTGATGACAGACACTAAAGTCTGGAGAGTTTGACAGTGATGACAGACACTAAAGTCTGGAGAGTTTGACAGTGATGACAGACACTAAAGTCTGGAGAGTTTGACAGTGATGACAGACACTAAAGTCTGGAGAGTTTGACAGTGATGACAGACACTAAAGTCTGGAGAGTTTGACAGTGATGACAGACACTAAAGTCTGGAGAGTTTGACAGTGATGACAGCACTTAAAGTCTGGAGAGTTTGACAGTGATGACAGACACTAAAGTCTGGAGAGTTTGACAGTGATGACAGACATAAAGTCTGGACAGTTTGACAGTGATGACAGACACTAAAGTCTGGAGAGTTTGACAGTGATGACAGACACTAAAGTCTGGACAGTTTGACAGTGATGACAGACTAAAGTCTGGAGAGTTTGACAGTGATGACAGACACTAAAGTCTGGAGAGTTTGACAGTGATGACAGACTAAAGTCTGGAGAGTTTGACAGTGATGACACTGTACTAAAGTCTGGAGAGTTTGACAGTGATGACAGAGTCTAAAGTCTGGAGAGTTTGACAGTGATGACACTCTAAAGTCTGGAGAGTTTGACAGTGATGACAGACTCTAAAGTCTGGAGAGTTTTGTGAACAGTGAAGTTGACATATGACACCTAAAGTCTGGAGAGTTTGACAGTGAAGTTACATATAAGATTTTTGAAGGCTGCTGTTGTCTTTGTTGTGATCATCTCTCATCCCCACAAAGGGGTTAAAGGATTGAAATTGGAGTTTTGATAGTCTGAAAGTGAAACTGAACTATTTGAGAGACTTTTCAAACTGCTGGTGTCTTGGTTGTGGCCCTTGCTTTTCCTTGAGAGGAAATAAAGAATCATAATCTTGAGAATTTGTTTAACAGAATTGAGTCAGTTTGAGAGGCTTTTCAAAGCTTCTGTTGTCTTTGTTGTGATCTTTTCTCACCTACATATGGAGTCACAGATTATATTAAAGATGTGAGAGTTTTGAGAGTTTAACAGTGACGTTATTTGGAGCTCTAGGCTTTTGAATGCTCCTGTTGTCTTTGCTGTGATCATCATTTTCCCACAGAGGAGATAAACTCATGAAGGATGATATATATATATATATATGTAAATCATCTTAAAAATTCAGTAGTGGAGTAGAGTTGTTTGGAGAGATATTTCAAGATGTGTGTTGTGGTCTGCTCCCACACTTCTGAGGAGATAAGTCTTGAAAGTGGTAGTGGAATGACTTTGAGAGATTTTTCAAGACTTCTGTTCTTTGTTTAATTTGTTGACATCCTCTCTCACCCCCACTAAAGGGACAAAGTTATAAACAGTAGCGCTGAATTAATTGGAGATTTTATTCCTTAAGATCTGTTGTCTTTGTTCATTTTTATCTTCTTCCGTCCCACAGAAGAGTTAGAGGACTAACGCTTGAGAGTTTGACGGTGCAGCTGTTACTTGGACAGACTTTACAAAACTTTGTTGCCTTTGTTTACATCATCATATTCTTCCACCCAACCAGAGGGTTAAGGGGTACATGAAACTGACAGTCGATTTAATGAAGAGACTTTTTCAAGCCATGTCTTGTCTTTGTTCATTTCCTTGACACCTCTCACCCACACAGAGGACATAAAGGAGTAACATCTCAAGAGGTTTACCGTGAAGTAGAGTTGTTTGGAGTGAGTTTTTCCTATCACTTGTTACCATGGATTTGGAGAGAAGTGAAGAGGAGCTGAGGCGCCATTTTTATCCAGAAACCATGGACACTGAAGGTGTGTGTATCTTTGTTTATTTGTGTGCATGTGGGTATAGGTTGTTGTGCTTGTGTGTTGTGTGTGTGTGTGTGAGTGGGGAGTGGGTGGGGGGAGGGAGGGTCGGTGGAATCCATGTGTATTTATGTGTGTGCATATGTGCTCATGCACATGCATGGATCTTCCAGTGTGCTCATCTTGTCTTCTAGTTCATTTTCCAGGTTATCTGCCTGAATCTGTCTGTTTGTCTGTTGCTCTTCCTGACTGTCTTTGTTTGTCTGTCTGGTGTCTGTATGTCTCTTTCTCAAGCATATGAGCTTGTTTCACTCAAGCTGTCTGTCTCTTGATATTGCAGTTTTGCTTCACTTTGATGTTTTCATGCTGTTATTGTTAGGGTATATATATTATGTGCACCCTGATGGAAGCCGCATTGTAAACAAAGGCCCAGCTGTCATTATTATGGTTATAATATCCTCATAAAGCAAAATATATAAATCTTCTAACTGTAGCAATGAAAAAACAGATACTCTGTGGACAAGGCTGGACGGAAAAAACAACAACAACAACAAAAAAAAAAAAAAATGCGACTACCCATTAAAACAAATCATGTTCTTGTTCTTTTGTCTGTTTGTCTGGCTGTCTGTCTGTCTGTCTGTCTCTTTGTCTCTGTCTGTCTGTCTCTCTCTTTCTCTCTCTCTCTCCCTCCCTCCTTCCTCTTTCCCCTTCCCTCCCTTTCCCTTTTCCCTGTCTTTGCTCTCATTTTGTTCTGTCCAATATTGGGCAGTGTCAGCCATTAGTGATGGCATAATACCGCACAAGGCCTAGCAAAGAACACACTTCATGGTGACTGTCATCTGATGTAGACATAGATATTTTATTTACCTGGGCAGCATCCCAACCTAGATATGTCATGAGCACACAGCGGAACATTTTTTAAGTCGGTGTCAAGGTTTCCCCGTGTGTTGTCCTCTGTGTGAGTGTATGTGTGTGTGTGTGTGTATGTGTGTGTGTGTGTGTGTGTGTGTGTGGTGTAACACTCATAGCCCTACCACCTCAGGGATGTTAGCAAGTGATCGGTACATCACATTCACAGTCTATTTTATCACACTTTGTGTATGTATCTCTTTCCATAGTTGAGATCCCAGCGAAAAGTTTGAAGTAGGTGGTAATTGGTGTATTCTCCAAATTTTGTTTATTTCGAATTCTTTCTTTGTAAAGGAAAGACACACACAGACACACACAGACCACAGGACAGATACAGGTAACACACAGCACACACAGAAGATTACAGTACACACAGAACAGACCGTTACATGACACACAGACACACCAGACAACAGACACAGTACAGACACACACAGACACACAGACACAGATACAGACACAGTACAGACACACAGACACAGACACACACGACACAGATACAGACA
>JAPXFY010000017.1:2847010-2849510 GCA_030674185.1 Monoplex corrugatus | reverse complement strand
TCCAATATTTTCTCCCTGGGTCTACCTGGCGCTCTCTTTCCCTCCAGCTTTCCTGTTGTGACCAGGTGCTCTTATTCCCCTTTCCTCATAAAATGTCCTATAAATGTTGCTTGTCTTTTCTTAATTTTCTTTGTTAATGATCTTGTGTCTGCCTCCTTCAAGACAGTCTCATGTGTTTTTATTTAAACATAACTAAGGACACTGAAACATGAAACGGGCCTAAATTACCCAAAATTGCTGCTGCAGATCTCATTTCCTGAGAGCCGAAAATGCACCCAAATGTACATGTACCCAATTATCAACCCTAAGAGAAAGTGTGAACATACTATGTAGATTCATCCGTAAATGTGATGTAATATTATGACTGTATTTGTTTTACACACCAAAAGGATAGCTCACACAAAACTTGAAGCCCTGCGTTGTGGTTGAGAATTGATGGGATGACTCATCTTTGCTTCTGCATTTTGTGTTGATGGGCGTTTTGTTTGGCCGTTCGGCTGACATTGCAGAATGTGGTGTGTGTGTGTGTGTGTGTGTGTGTGTGTGTGTGTGTGTGTGTGTGTGTGTGTGTGTGTGTGTGTGTGTGTGTGTGTTCGCGCACACTTGTTGTGTGTTCAGTCATGTGAATCTTTGTGTTGTTGAAGACGTGTGTGTGTGTGTGTGTGTGTGTGTGTGTGTGTGTGTGTGTGTGTGTGTGTGTGTGTTGTAAGCATGTGTTTGAGGCATCAATACTTCTATATCGTTAGTGTCTTGTAAACAACATGGTATAATGCTTCCATAAGAGTTAATAGAATAGTATCCATGTAAGAATAATTTATTGTTATCATTAGTATTAATAGTATCATCATCATCATCATCATCATCATCCATCATTGTTATTATTATCATTAGTTGTAGTAGTAGTAGTAGTTATGATTGATAGTAGTATTGATAATATAAGTATTATTATCATGCTCATTATCATTTGTAGTAGTAGTAGCGGCTGACTCGAAAAGTATATTTTCTTTTCGTTTTTTCTTTTTTCTTTTTTTGTTTTGTTTTGTCTGAGTATGTTGATTTTGTTTCTTTGTTGTTTTCTTTTGTGTGCATGACTGAAAATATGTATCTGTCTTTGTTTCAATAGTGTGCCATTATCATTCTCTGGTCAAGTTTGTGGATTCTGTTTAGTTAACTACTAGTGGTCCATTAGCTGAGTAGTGGAGATGGTGTAAACACAGTGCCGATAATACAAGGGTTACATTTTGCTGTGTTATCACTGATGACGATACAGGATGCTAGTCGATAGTCCCCCATGGGGATGCCGGGGGCTCTTTCGGTATAAATAGTATCCACACTTTCTGGAAATTCTGTGCTAGAACTTTCCTCTGTTCTGTCATTCTCTTTGTTTCTACCTTGTTTCTATGGCTTCTGTCTTTTCTTCCTATTATTTTCTGCCTTGCTGGTCCATTCACTTGTACGTGTTCGATAAAGTCTTACGTACTTTGTCTTAGGATTGATAATTTGGTACATGTATTAAGTGCATTTTTGGCTCTGGGAAATGAGATATGCGGAAGCAATTTTGGGTAATTTAGGCTCGTCTTTACGTATGTTTTAGTGTCCAAAGTTATGTTTAAATTTGTATTCAGGTTGTTTTTTTTTTTAAATCCCCTGTGTGATAAATTGGATGGAGTGGTCAGTGCCAGGGGCATCTCCTTAGATTATAATGTGCGAATGCATTGATATGTGTACTTGATTTTATTTTCCTTTCTTTTCCCTGTTGAAGTATGGTGTATGTTTTGAAATGGTTATAGCTCTGATATGACTCTAAGGCAGTCGCTGGGCTGTAAACAGAAAAATTAACAATTTTGGTTCTAATTTGGTCATAAATGGTCCACTAGCTGAGTAGTTCAGTTAGTGTGGACATCATGCTGATAATACGGGTGTCTTGAGTTTGATCCTTGTTTTGTTTGTTTGTTTGTTTGTGTGTTTTATTTGATGTGGGTTAGATGGCTGTTTTGATAGAGCCATGGACATACAATGTCACATTGTGAGTGTAATTCCATCTTGCAACATATAAAGATTGGCATGTTTGATGCCCTTGTCTTTATTTGCTGCCCAGCTTAATGCTAGACAATCATTCTGATGGAATCAGTGCTTAACCCTTTTGACTTCTGCATCCTTCCTACCAGCTGCAAAAACTTAACCCTTCGATTCCCTCACCTTATCCACCAGCTTCCTGCAGGCAGTCAAAGGATTAAGTTTTTGCTTTGCTGTCACTGATGACAATGCAGGATGCTAGTGGATAGGGTGAGGGAGTCAAAGGGTTAATGGGTTTCATTCTCCTCCCCATTTCTAGACCTTGCCAAAGAAATGGTTTTGTGCAGGGTCAAGGCGTTTGCCAGATGATTAATGGTAGATCTGAGTGGAGCACATATGGAATTTCTGAGTGTGATTAGTCCCTGTTGTACAAATTCTATAAACTCATTAGATTTGATTTAGAAAATTAATTTAAAAGTGTTTG
>JAPXFY010000017.1:2829510-2842010 GCA_030674185.1 Monoplex corrugatus | reverse complement strand
AAAGAAAAGACGGACGCTGCAATCATGTGGGTAAAAAGTGGGCTTATTGACAACAGTGGCAGATAGGTTCAGACGTTTGCCTGCCAGTAACTAAACTCCAGGTTCCAGGGTTCGTTTCCTGTAGAGACCTCGACTTTTCTGCTCAGTTTGACTGGAAAATCGAACTGAACGTCTGGTCCTTTGGAAGGGGACAAAAAACAAGTCGAACCCGTGTGCCTTCTGGCTGCGCACGGTAAAGATCCCGCGGCAATTGAAAATCATGAAGAGCAGGGCATTGCCCGGCTGCCTTGATATAAAACATTGGAGAGATAAATTGATTTCCCAGATCCCACTCATTGAAGACCAATTAGCCTTCTTGCCTTTCTGAAGTCTTGGTTAAAAAAAGTGAATATGAATATGAATTTGAAGTGAATGAAAGGGGATAGGCGCTGCCCTCATGGTGCTGACCCCGAGAAAAGTTGAGGTCTCTGCCACGTCACTCCCCTACGACCCCAGGGTTATCTAGGTATGACCTCTGGACCAGGCCAGCTCATGGGTTTATGTGCAGGCTTAAGGCTTGTACCGTGATCATTCTGGATCTTCTCCATCACATGGCACCTGTGACGTTAGTGCATATGGAATTCATTCCGAGCACGAAAAATTGAAATTGAGCGTCTGGTCAAATGATCCTAGGTTGGATTTATGGAGAAAGCTTGGTCTGCTGGGTAAAGGATGGAGATTTTCTCTGATCTCCCGAGCAGCAAGTGTGCAGACCTGTCAGTGCCTATACCCCCTTGGTGTGTAAAGCCATGTATAATATCAAGTATGGATGTTATAGATACCGTACATCACATAAACCCCCTTGGTGTGTAAAGACATAATATCAAGTATGGATGTTATAGATACCCTACATCACATAAACCCCCTTGGTTTGTAAAGCCATGTATAATATCAAGTATGGATGTTATAGATACCGTACATCACATAAACCCCCTTGGTGTGTAAAGACATAATATCAAGTATGGATGTTATAGATACCCTACATCACATAAACCCCCTTGGTGTGTAAAGACATGTATAATATCAAGTATGGATGTTATAGATACCGTACATCACATAAACCCCCTTGGTGTGTAAAGCCATGTATAATATCAAGTATGGATGTTATAGATACCGTACATCACATAAACCCCCTTGTGTGTAAAGACATGTATAATATCAAGTATGGATGTTATAGATACCGTACATCACATAAACCCCCTTGGTGTGTAAAGACATGCATAATATCAAGTATGGATGTTATAGATACCGTACATCACATGAACCCCCTTGGTGTGTAAAGACATGCATAATATCAAGTATGGATGTTATAGATACCCTACATCACATAAACCCCCTTGGTGTGTAAAGCCATGTATAATATCAAGTATGGATGTTATAGATACCGTACATCACATAAACCCCCTTGGTGTGTAAAGCCATGTATAATATCAAGTATGGATGTTATAGATACCGTACATCACATAAACCCCCTTGGTGTGTAAAGACATGTATAATATCAAGTATGGATGTTATAGATACCGTACATCACATAAACCCCCTTGGTGTGTAAAGACATGCATAATATCAAGTATGGATGTTATAGATACCGTACATCACATGAACCCCCTTGGTGTGTAAAGACATGCATAATATCAAGTATGGATGTTATAGATACCCTACATCACATAAACCCCCTTGGTGTGTAAAGCCATGTATAATATCAAGTATGGATGTTATAGATACCGTACATCACATAAACCCCCTTGGTGTGTAAAGACATGTATAATATCAAGTATGGATGTTATAGATACCGCACATCACATAAACCCCCTTGGTGTGTAAAGACATAATATCAGGTATAGATGTTATAGATACCGTACAACACATAAACCCCCTTGGTGTGTAAAGACATAATATCAGGTATAGATGTTATAGATACCCTACATCACATAAACCCCCTTGGTGTGTAAAGACATAATATCAGGTATGGATGTTACAGATACCGTACATCACATAAACCCCCTTGGTGTGTAAAGACATAATATCAAGTATGGATGTTACAGATACCGTACATCACATAAACCCCCTTGGTGTGTAAAGCCTTGTATAATATCAAGTATGGATGTTATAGATACCGTACATCACATAAACCCCCTACATCACACAGACTGTGCAACAACGTATAGCCTGCATAGTGTGACAAAACAGTGTGCATACACACATCTGAGAAACATTATAACAGTACAAATTGAGAAAATGAATAAATAATGAAAATAAAGAAAACAACAACAACTACTACTACTACAACAAAAAGTAAGAAATCCAAAAGTGGAAATGAAACGACTCTTCCTTGTTGTTGTTTGGTAAAACGTAACGTTACAGTAACTCCTTAGTGTTGCCTGTTTTGAAAACCTGTGTATGTACTGTTTGCTTATATTGAGGGATATTTAGAAAGATAATAAAAGCAAATTGATACTACCTACAAGAAGCTGGTGGATAGGATGAAGGAGTGAAACCGGTGGAGGGGGGATGGGCTGGTGGAGAGAGGGAGGGGGAGAAGTCAGAGGATAGTGTGAGGAATGAAGCTGGTGAGTAGGACATGGGTGCAGAATATGGTGGTTAGGGTGGAGGAGTGAAACTGGTGTGATGGATGGGGGAGCAAAATCCGGTGGATGGGTTGAGGGAGAGAAGCTGGTGGAAAGGGTGATGGATCTGATAATGTGAGGGAGAGAAGCTGGTGGAAAGGGTGAGGGATCTAATAATGTGGTGGATATAGTGAGGGAGAGAAGCTGATGGAAAGGGTGAGGGATCTAATAATGTGGTGGATATAGTGAGGGAGAGAAGCTGGTGGAAAGGGTTAGGGATCTAGTAATGTGGATATAGTGAGGGAGAGAAGCTGGTGGAAAGGGTGAGGGATCTAATAATGTGGTGGATATAGTAGGGAGAGAAGCTGGTGGAAAGGGTGAGGGATCTAGTAATGTGGATATAGTGAGGGAGAGAAGCTGGTAGATAGGATGAGGGATCTAATAACGTGGTGGATATAGTGAGGGAGAGAAGCTGGTAGATAGGATGAGGGATCTAATAACGTGGTGGATATAGTGAGGGAGATAAGCTGGTAGATAGGGTGAGGGATCTAGTAATGTGGATATAGTGAGGGAGAGAAGCTGGTGGAAAGGGTGAGGGATCTAATAATGTGGTGGATATAGTGAGGGAGAGAAGCTGGTGGAAAGGGTGAGGGTTCTAATAATGTGGTGGATATAGTGAGGGAGAGAAGCTGGTGGAAAGGGTGAGGGATCTAATAATGTGGTGGATATAGTGAGGGAGAGAAGCTGGTGGAAAGGGTGAGGGATCTAATAATGTGGTGGATATAGTGAGGGAGATAAGCTGGTGGAAAGGGTGAGGGATCTAATAATGTGGATATAGTGAGGGAGAGAAGCTGGTGGAAAGGGTGAGGGATCTAATAATGTGGTGGATATAGTGAGGGAGAGAAGCTGGTGGAAAGGGTGAGGGATCTAATAATGTGGTGGATATAGTGAGGGAGAGAAGCTAGGTGGAAAAGGAGTGAGGGATGCTAGTAAGTGGTAGGATATAGTGAGGGAATAAGCTGGTGGAAAGGGTGAGGGATCTAATAATGTGGTGGATATAGTGAGGGAGAGAAGCTGGTGGAAAGGGTGAGGGATCTAGTAATGTGGATATAGTGAGGGAGAGAAGCTGGTGGAAAGGGTGAGGGATCTAATAATGTGGTGGATATAGTGAGGGAGAGAAGCTGGTGGAAAGGGTGAGGGATCTAATAATGTGGTGGATATAGTGAGGGAGAGAAGCTGGTGGAAAGGGTGAGGGATCTAATAATGTGGTGGATATAGTGAGGGAGAGAAGCTGGTGGAAAGGGTGAGGGATCTAATAATGTGGTGGATATAGTGAGGGAGAGAAGCTGGTGGAAAGGGTGAGGGATCTAATAATGTGGTGGATATAGTGAGGGAGAGAAGCTGGTGGAAAGGGTGAGGGATCTAATAATTGGTGGATATAGTGAGGGAGAGAAGCTGGTGGAAAGGGTTAGGGATCTAATAATGTGGTGGATATAGTGAGGGAGAGAAGCTGGTGGAAAGGGTAGGGATCTAATAATGTGGTGGATATAGTGAGGGAGAGAAGCTGGTGGAAAGGGTTGAGGGATCTAATAATTGGTGGATATAGTGAGGGAGAGAAGCTGGTGGAAAGGGTTGAGGGATCTAGTAATGTGGATATAGTGAGGGAGAGAGCTGGTGGAAAGGGTGAGGGATCTATAATGTGGGATATAGTGAGGGAGAGAAGCTGGTGGAAAGGGTGAGGGATCTAATAATGTGGTGGATATAGTAGAGGAGAGAGCTGGTGGAAAGGGTGAGGGATCTAATAATGTGGATATAGTGAGGGAGAGAAGCTGGTAGATAGGGTGAGGGTATCTAATAATGTGGGTGATATTAAGTGAGGGAGAGAGTGGTGGATAAGGTGAGGGATCTAATAATGGTGGGGATATAGTGAGGAGGGAGAGAGCTGGTGGATAGGGTGAGGGATCTAATAATGTGGTGGATATGAGGGGAGAGTGAAGGAGCACTGGTGTGATAGGGTGAGGGATCTAATAATGTGGTGGATATAGTGAGGGAGAGGAGCTGGTGGAAAGGGTTAGGGATCTAATAATGTGGATATAGTGAGGGAGAGAAGCTGGTGGATAGGGTGAGGATCTAATAATGTGGTGGATATAGTGAGGGAGAGAGCTGGTGGAAAGGGTTAGGGATCTAGTAATGTGGATATAGTGAGGGAGAGAAGCTGGTGGAAAGGGTGAGGGATCTAATAATGTGGTGGATATAGTGAGGGAGAGAAGCTGGTAGATAGGGTGAGGGGTTGCAGGAAGGTGGTGGACAGGGTGTGTGAATGAAATCTACGGTTAAAGTTAATGTTAACAGCCTTGACAGAATGACAGCAACAACTTGTGTGATGAGATGTCTCAGGACAACAGGAGACAAAACCTGGGCAGACATGCTTTGAAACAAAAGAGATAAGAGAAATGGTAGGCACAGCATCTGTGGTTTGGCCACCAGGTCAGGTTACTAGTCAATCAGCTGGGCCTTCAAGCTTACACCATCAACTGCTTGGGCTTGACGCTTTGACTCCCGCGTCCTTTCTACCAGCAATCTTCGTTGCCAACCATGCCTTTGATTCCCTCATCCTGTCGACCAGCTTCCTGCAGGAAGCTGGTGGATAGGGTGAGGGAGTCGAAAGGTCACGTTTTGGCAGTTGTTGGATAGGGTGGGTGCAGGAGTCAAAGGGTTAATAACAAAATGAACAGCACAGTGGTACAGGACAGATGGAATGGCAGTTACACTCTTCAACAAGACTATGCCAGGCTACGGGGACAGATGGAATGGCACATACATACACTCTTCAACAAGACTATGCCAGGCCACAGGATAGATGGAATGGCACATACACTCTTCAACAAGACTATGCCAGGCTACAGGATAGATGGAATGGCACATACACTCTTCAACAAGACTATGCCAGGCTACAGGACAGATGGAATGGCACATACACTCTTCAACAAGACTATGCCAGGCTACAGGACAGATGGAATGGCACATACACTCTTTAACAAGACTATGCCAGGCTACAGGACAGATGGAATGGCACATACACTCTTCAACAAGACTATGCCAGGCTACAGGACAGATGGAATGGCACATACACTCTTCAACAAGACTATGCCAGGCTACAGGATAGATGGAATGGCACATACACTCTTCAACAAGACTATGCCAGACTACAGGACAGATGGAATGGCACATACACTCTTCAACAAGACTATGCCAGGCTACAGGACAGATGGAATGGCACATACACTCTTCAACAAGACTATGCCAGACTACAGGACAGATGGAATGGTAGATACACTCTTCAACAAGACTATGCCTGGCTACAGGATAGATGGAATGGCACATACACTCTTCAACAAGACTATGCCAGGCTACAGGACAGATGGAATGGCACATACACTCTTCAACAAGACTATGCCAGGCTACAGGACAGATGGAATGGCACATACACTCTTCAACAAGACTATGCCAGGCTACAGGACAGATGGAATGGCACATACACTCTTCAACAAGACTATGCCAGGCTACAGGACAGATGGAATGGCACATACACTCTTCAACAAGACTATGCCAGGCTACAGGATAGATGGAATGGCACATACACTCTTCAACAAGACTATGCCAGGCTACAGGACAGATGGAATGGCACATACACTCTTCAACAAGACTATGCCAGGCTACAGGACAGATGGAATGGCACATACACTCTTCAACAAGACTATGCCAGGCTTCCCATCTAGCTTCAGACTGCCAGCTTCACTTCCATGTGATGCTTCCCGACACAGGCGGATGAAAAATGTGAAGTAGTAAAGTCAGTTAGAATGTTGAAGAAGTTGAATGTTTGCTGAATGTTTGCCTTCTGGGGATGATAAAGTGGTAAGTGTACTAATGTTGTGTCTGTGATGAAAAGTTATGTGTAGGGTTGAAGTTGCTGTCTGGTATGATAAAGTATGGTAGAAGTGTATTGAATGTTTGCTGTCAGGTGTGTAAAAGTATGTCTAGTGTCTAATGTTTGTTGTCTGGGATGTATAAAGTTATTAGAGTTCAATGTGTGTAGTCAGTGATGATAAATTAATGTAATGTCTGATGTTTGCTGTCAGGTGATGTATAAAGTTATGTGTAGAGTCTGAATGTTTGTGTCATGGTGATGTATAAAGTTATGTGTAGAGTGTCTGAATGTTTGTTGTCTGGTGATGTATAAAGTTATGTGTAGAGTGTCTGAATGTTTGCTGTCTGGTGATGTATAAAGTTATGTGTAGAGTGTCTGAATGTTTGTTGTCAGGTGATGTATAAAGTTATGTGTAGAGTGTCTGAATTTTGCTGTCTGGTGATGTATAAAGTTATGTGTAGAGTGTCTGAATGTTGTGTGGTGATGTATAAAGTTATGTGTAGAGTGTCTGAATGTTTGTTGTCAGGTGATGTATAAAGTTATGTAGGTGTTGAATGTTTGCTGTCGTGATGTATAAAGTTATCGATTTGTTCTGGTGATGTATAAAGTTATGTGTAGAGTGTCTGAATGTTTGTTGTCTGGTGATGTATAAAGTTATGTGTAGAGTGTGTGAATGTTTGCTGTCAGGTGATGTATAAAGTTATGTGTAGAGTGTCTGAATGTTTGCTGTCTGGTGATGTATAAAGTTATGTGTAGAGTGTCTGAATGTTTGTTGTCTGGTGATGTATAAAGTTATGTGTAGAGTGTCTGAATGTTTGTGTCAGGTGATGTATAAAGTTATGTGTAGAGTGTTGAATGTTTGTTGTCTGGTGATGATAAAGTTATGTGTAGGTGTTGAATGTTTGTGTCTGGTGATGTATAAAGTTATGTGTAGAGTGTTGAATGTTTGTTGTCGGTGATGTATAAAGTTATGTAGAGTGTGTGAATGTTTGCTGTCGGTGATGTATAAAGTTAGTTAATGTGTAGAGTGTCTGAATGTTTGTTGTCTGGTGATGTATAAAGTTATGTGTAGAATGTCTGAATGTTTGTTGTCTGGTGATGTATAAAGTTATGTGTAGAGTGTCTGAATGTTTGCTGTCAGGTGATGTATAAAGTTATGTGTAGAATGTCTGAATGTTTGTTGTCTGGTGATGTATAAAGTTATGTGTAGAGTGTGTGAATGTTTGTTGTCAGGTGATGGATAAAGTTATGTGTAGAGTGTCTGAATGTTTGCTGTCAGGTGATGTATAAAGCTATGTGTAGAATGTCTGAATGTTTGCTGTCTGGTGATGTATAATGTTATGTGTAGAGTGTCTGAATGTTTGCTGTCAGGTGATAGATAAAGTTATGTGTAGAGTGTCTGAATGTTTGCTGTCTGGTGATGTATAAAGTTATATGTAGAGTGTCTGAATGTTTGCTGTCAGGTGATAGATAAAGTTATGTGTAGGGTGTCTGAATGTTTGCTGTCAGGTGATAGATAAAGTTATGTGTAGAGTGTCTGAATGCTGTCAGGTGATGTATAAAGTTATGTGTAGAGTGTCTGAATGTTTGCTGTCTGGTGATGTATAAAGTTATGTGTAGAGTGTCTGAATGTTTGCTGTCTGGTGATGTATAAAGTTATGTGTAGAGTGTGTGAATGTTTGCTGTCTGGTGATGTATAAAGTTATGTGTAGAGTGTCTGAATGTTTGTTGTCAGGTGATGTATAAAGTTATGTGTAGAGTGTGTGAATGTTTGTTGTCAGGTGATGTATAAAGTTATGTGTAGAGTGTGTGAATGTTTGTTGTCTGGTGATGTATAAAGTTATGTGTAGAGTGTGTGAATGTTTGCTGTCTGGTGATGTATAAAGTTATGTGTAGAGTGTGTGAATGAATGTTGTCTGGTGATGTATAAAGTTATGTGTAGAGTGTGTGAATGTTTGTTGTCTGGTGATGTATAAAGTTATGTGTAGAGTGTGTGAATGTTTGTTGTCTGGTGATGTATAAAGTTATGTGTAGAGTGTCTGAATGTTGTCAGGTGATGTATAAAGTTATGTGTAGAGTGTGTGAATGTTTGCTGTCTGGTGATGTATAAAGTTATGTGTAGAGTGTGTGAATGTTTGTTGTCTGGTGATGTATAAAGTTATGTGTAGAGTGTCTGAATGTTTGTTGTCTGGTGATGTATAAAGTTATGTGTAGAGTGTCTGAATGTTTGTTGTCTGGTGATGTATAAAGTTATGTGTAGAGTGTCTGAATGTTTGTTGTCTGGTGATGTATAAAGTTATGTGTAGAGTGTCTGAATGTTTGTTGTGTGGTGATGTATAAAGTTATGTGTAGAGTGTCTGAATGTTTGTTGTGTGGTGATGTATAAAGTTATGTGTAGGGTGTGTGAATGTTTGCTGTCTGGTGATGTATAAAGTTATGTGTAGAGTGTGTGAATGTTTGCTGTCTGGTGATGTATAAAGTTATGTGTAGAGTGTGTGAATGTTTGCTGTCTGGTGATGTATAAAGTTATGTGTAGAGTGTGTGAATGTTTGTTGTCAGGTGATGTATAAAGTTATGTGTAGAGTGTCTGAATGTTTGTTGTCTGGTGATGTATAAAGTTATGTGTAGAGTGTCTGAATGTTTGCTGTCTGGTGATGTATAAAGTTATGTGTAGAGTGTCTGAATGTTTGCTGTCTGGTGATGTATAAAGTTATGTGTAGAGTGTCTGAATGTTTGTTGTCTGGTGATGTATAAAGTTATGTGTAGAGTGTGTGAATGTTTGCTGTCTGGTGATGTATAAAGTTATGTGTAGAGTGTCTGAATGTTTGCTGTCTGGTGATGTATAAAGTTATGTGTAGAGTGTCTGAATGTTTGCCTTCTGATGATGGATAAAGTTATGCCTCCACCATTCACATCCTGCAGCGCATTCAAAACAATGCTGCACGCCTTGTACTAAAAAAAGAAAAAAGCTGACCACATATCTCCTCTCCTGGCACAACTTCACTGGCTCCCTGTATCAAAGCGCATACAGTACAAACTAGACACCATGTGCTACAAAAGCCTCAATAACGCAGCCCCCGATTACCTGTCAAGCCTACTTGAGATCTATGTTCCCTCACATACTCTCCGCTCTGCCTCCGATCCTCTGACTTTTCGCTTTCCACGCACTAAGCTCAATACCTATGGTCCACGAGCCTTCTCTGTTTCTGGTCCACTTTCCTGGAACAAACTTCCTCTCTCAGTCCGTCAGCAACCTACTTTTGTCTCCTTCAAGTCCGCTCTCAAAACTCACCTTTTCTCCCCTGCATAAAATCCTGACCTCACTCAACCCCCTGTGCAGTCTGTCTCCACTCGGAGGGGAATCACATTGTAATATATAATTGTATATAATATGCTCTCTATAATTTTCCATTGCTTTTATTCTTTCTCCCCATTTATAGCCGTGTGCGTGTGCGTGTGTGTGTGTGTGTGTGTGTGTGCACGTGCGTGCGTGCATGCGTGTGTGTCTGTTTTAGCGCTTAGATTTGATTTTATCAAGATTTTGCGCTATATAAAATATTGTATATTATTATTATTATTATTATAATGTGTAGGGTGTCTGCTTTCAGTGAATGGCCTTGAAGATAATGGACAAGGAACACCAGAGTCTGACGATGATGCTGATGGCCAGGCTGTTGATCCTACCAAAGCCCGACCCAAGGTGAGGCAGGGAGAAATTGGGGAGATGGTCTGTCTGTGTGTCTGTATGTCTTGCTGTTCTTTCTGTGTGTGTGTCTATGTGTCATTCTCTCCCTCCATGTGTCTGTCTGTATGTCTTGCTGTCCTTTGTGTGTGTATATCTGTGTGTCATTCTCTCCCTCCATCTGTCTGTCTGTATGTCTTGCTGTTCTTCTGTGTGTGTGTCTGTGTGTCATTCTCTCCCTCCATCTGTCTGTCTGTATGTCTTGCTGTTCTTCTGTGTGTATGTCTGTGTGTCATTCTCTCCCTCCATCTGTCTGTCTATATGTCTTGCTGTTCTTCTGTGTGTGTATGTCTGTGTGTCATTCTCTCCCTCCATCTGTCTGTCTATATGTCTTGCTGTTCTTCTGTGTGTGTGTCTATGTGTCATTCTCTCCCTCCATCTGTCTGTCTGTATGTCTTGCTGTTCTTCTGTGTGTGTGTCTATGTGTCATTCTCTCCCTCCATCTGTCTGTCTGTATGTCTTGCTGTTCTTCTGTGTGTGTGTCTGTGTGTCATTCTGTCCCTCCATCTGTCTGTCTGTATGTCTTGCTGTCCTTTGTGTGTGTGTCTATGTGTCATTCTCTCCCTCCATCTGTCTGTCTGTATGTCTTGCTGTTCTTCTGTGTGTGTGTCTGTGTGCAAGCCCCAATCAGTTCTAACCCTAGTCCTATCCTTAAGCCACAACTCTTTGGATTGCTTTTCTCTCATGACTGGATTGCAACCCATGGGTGAAAATTAGGGTTAGGGTAAGGGTTAGAGTTTGGGTTAGGCTAGTGTTAGAATTGTGAGGAATAGTGAAGTCTAGCCATGTAATCTTGAGTGAGATTTGCCACTGTGAGTGAAACTTAAACTACATCTTTACCTATCCTTTTGCTTATCTAAAATGCTTGCGAATGCCAAAATGTTTTTATATTGCAGTTGGAACATTCTTTTAAATTTGTGTTTGTTGGTAGTTTACTTTCAAAAATCTCGACTGTGCAGTAAGAAGAGGGGTGAGACCCGGGATATTGTTTATGTTGAGAGTTGCGTTATTCGCTTTCAGTTGTGTTTTATATCTGATGTTTGGTGTCCTAGGCCAGTGTATAACCTGTTAATGATCTACTGTTTCTTTTTGTTGTGTTTTTTGTGTCATGTTTCACGTCCAAGGTTAGTGTGTAGTTGTGTTTATAACCTGTTAATGATCTACTGTTTCTTTTTGTTGTGTTTTCCTCCAAAGACACATTTTGAGTTGTGTTTTTTGTGTCATGTTTGACGTCCAAGGTTAGTGTGTAGTTGTGTTATAACCTGTTAATGATCTACTGTTTCTTTTTGTTGTGTTTTCCTCCAAAGACACATTTTGAGTTGTGTTTTTTGTGTCATGTTTACGTCCAAGGTTAGTGTGTAGTTGTGTTATAACCTGTAAATGATCTACTGTTTCTTTTTGTTGTGTTTTTCCTCCAAAGACACATTTTGAGTTGTGTTTTTTGTGTCATGTTTCACGTCCAAGTTAGTG
Organism: Monoplex corrugatus; assembly: GCA_030674185.1. NCBI lineage: Eukaryota > Metazoa > Mollusca > Gastropoda > Littorinimorpha > Ranellidae > Monoplex > Monoplex corrugatus. The sequence continues at coordinate 2,830,264 of JAPXFY010000017.1, read as the reverse complement.
TGTAGTTGTGTTATAACCTGTTAATGATCTACTGTTTCTTTTTGTTGTGTTTTCCTCCAAAGACACATTTTGAGTTGTGTTTTTTGTGTCATGTTTGACGTCCAAGGTTAGTGTGTAGTTGTGTTATAACCTGTTAATGATCTACTGTTTCTTTTTGTTGTGTTTTCCTCCAAAGACACATTTTGAGTTGTGTTTTTTGTGTCATGTTTGACGTCCAAAGCTAGTGTGTAGTTGTGTTATAACCTGTTAATGATCACTGTTTCTTTTTGTTGTGTTTTCCTCTAAAGACACATTTTGAGTTGTGTTTTTTGTGTCATGTTTCACGTCCAAAGCTAGTGTGTAGTGTGTGTTATAACCTGTAAATAGATTCACTGTTTCTTTTTGTTGTGTTTTCCTCAAAGACACATTTTGAGTTGTGTTTTTTTGTGTCATGTTTGACGTCCAAAGCTAGTGTGTAGTTGTGTTATAACCTGTAATATTCACTGTTTCTTTTTGTTGTGTTTTCCCTCCAAAGACACATTTTGAGTTGTGTTTTTTGTGTCATGTTTGACGTCCAAAGCTAGTGTGTAGTTGTGTTATAACCTGTAAATAATTCACTGTTTCTTTTTGTTGTGTTTTCCTCCAAAGACACATTTTGAGTTGTGTTTTTTGTGTCATGTTTGACGTCCAAGTAGTGTGTAGTTGTGTTATAACCTGTATAATGATCACTGTTTCTTTTTGTTGTGTTTTCCTCTAAAGACACATTTTGAGTTGT
>JAPXFY010000017.1:2814510-2822010 GCA_030674185.1 Monoplex corrugatus | reverse complement strand
AGCCTCATGGTTGCCCACAAGCTGCGTGCCAAACTCTGTCGAATGCCTTCTTGAAGTCCACGAAGACGTGGTAAAGGCCTTGTTGGTGTTGCAGGTATTTCTCACAGAGGGTGTAGGGGCTCTGGATAAGGTAGTACCTTTGATGTCTGGCTGCTGCACTCTACCTGGTAGGGTGGACGGGCATCACTGGTCCTCGTCCATCCTCTAAATCTCTCACGTGCTGGCTCCAAGCGCCACACCCCGGGACCTCGCCTCAGCAGGCGTGCCAAACCATGTGAGGGGGTGATGTTAACACTGCATCACTGGGCGAATAACCTCCACGATGCAGGTTACCGGCCAAGGCGGACGAAGTTCCGCAAGGAACTCAACGGCTATGTGTTCAAGACCAAGGCGAACCACCTAGATGGAGGACGTCGGCTGTGGTCTGGCATGGAGAGGGATGGGCTCCGCCATGCGACATTGCCCAAGACACACTAAATGAAGATTCATATCAAATGCCAAACCATAAAGATGTTAATAGATCAGTGTGTAATGTGAGTCTGGTGATTTTTTCTGTCTGTTATTTATTTATTTACAAAACAAACTGTGTGTTGATTTGACATTTCTCGATAAAGCTTGATCAAACATGTTAAAAGAGATTTCACAAACTGGCAAGAAAGTGTCAGATTGTCAATAGTATACCTTTAGTAGTTTGTATCTATTTAAACCGTTTAACCCTTTGACTCCTGCACCCTATCCATCAACTGCAAAAATTTAACTGTTTGATTCCCTCACTCCATCCACCAGCTTCCTGCAGGGAGCTGGTGGACAGGGTGAGGGAATCAAACTCAAAGGATTAAGTTTATGCTTTGCTAGCACGGTTGGCAGTGCAGGATGCTGGTGGACAGGTGCGGAGCTCAAAGGGTTAATTCTTGCATTTTGTCCACCAACATCCTGCAGTGTCAACTATGCTAGCAAAGCAAAAACTGAACCCTTTGACTCCCTCACCCTATCCACCAGCTTCGTCCAGGAAGCTGGTGGATAGGGTGAGGGGAGTCAAGGTGTTCAGTTTTTGCAGTTGGTGGATAGGATGCAGGAGTCAAAGGGTTAGAGAGATTTTAGATTCATTCTGCATGGACATGGCCACTGACAATCAAGTCATTTCAATTGCATTAACCCTTTGACCCCTGCACCCTGTCCACCACTTACAAAAACTTAACCCTTAAACTCCCTCACCCTATACATCAGCTTCCTGCAGGAAGTTGGTAGACAGGGTGAGGGAGTCAAAGGGTTCAGTTTTGGCTATGCTAGCACAGTTGACAATGCAGGATGCTGGTGGACAGGATGTGGGAGTCAAAGGGTTAACTGGGCATTTTTCTTTGTCACTGTTTGTCAGTGAAAAGTACATGTGGTTGTTCATCCTTGATATTTTCATGGTTTGGTGGACAGATTGGCGTAGTTGATAGCGCTGTAGACTGAAAATCTAATATCTCAAGTTCTTTTCAGCCAGCAATGCCGACTCAAAATTTGGTGTCTTGATTTCAATTTCAGTCAGTAACCAATCACAATTGATGTGTTTCCTTTCCATCTTATTAATCCTTTGGCTCCTGTACCCTGTCCACCAGCTTCCTACATTGCCAACCATGCTAGCGAGGCAAAAACTTAATTCTTTGATTCCCTCACCCCATCCTGCAGGAAGCTGGTGGATAGGATGCAGGAGTCAAAGGGTTAATGTGCTAACCATATCTGATGGCATAGTTTCATGTTTCATGTCAGATGTGGGTCCAGTTCATCTTGTATCTCAAGAACTCAATACTCTGAGTATTCAAGATGTCACCTTTGTCTCAGGTTTTGCACTGGCTCCAAACATCTTCTGGATTATTGCAGTCTTTTAGGTTATTGCTCAGCACAGGCAGATTTGGGTGAAGCTTATATGGAACTTTAATAATATGTTTTCTTAATTGAGTATAATATGAATGTGAAGGATATCCCCGTGGGTTGCTGGGGGCTCTTTCAGTATAAATAGTATCCCCACCTTCTGGAAATTCTGTGCCAGAAATTTCCTCTTTTCTGTCACTCTCTTTGTTTGTTTCTTCCGCTTTTGCTTTCTGTCATTTCTTCCTATCACTTTCAGCCTTGCTGGTCCATTCTCCTGTATGTGTTCGATAGAGTCTTACGTACTTTCTCTTAAGATTGATATTTGGGTACATGTATTAAATGCATTTTTGGCTCTAGTGAAATGAGATACGCAGAAGCAATTTTAGGTAATTTAGACCCATCTTTATACATGTTTTAGTGTCCTTATTTATGTTTAAATTTGTATTCAGGTATGTTTTTTAAATCCCCATGTGCGATAAATTGGATCGAATGGTCAATGCCAGGGGCATCTCCTCAGGCTGTGCTCAAATGTATTGATATGTGTACTTCATTTTTTTTTTTTTTTTTTTTTTCCTGTTGAAGTATTATATGTTTTGAAACGGTAATAGCCCTGATATGACCGTGCGCAGTCGGCTAGGCTTTAAACAAGAATAACAGTAATCTCTTTCACTGATTCCTTTTCTAGGTCTCATTTCTTATGATCCATTCTGGTGTCAAAACCATTTGAATTTTGATTGATTGCATGTATAAGAAACTGTTTTCCTGATATTGTGTTATCTATATTGGGTTCTTATCCTAAAGATGTTAGAGAAGGGTGTGGTACTTGGTAGTGCTTGTATTTGTTTGTTTTTTTTTTGCATGTTTGTGTGATAGTTGTGTATATATGTTTGTATCGTTTTTGTTTTTGTTTTGATATGCATGTTTGTATTTGAGTTATTTATTGTATTTATTTCTTTTCTGTTACATTAGATGTAATGTGAAGTTTGGGCTACTCTTTCATGGAGAGCATGTTGCTGCAAGTGCAGCACATATTTCTGTTTGAGTGTATTTCTGTTTACCTATGAAAATGGATTTTGCTTCGAATTTTGCCAAGCACAGCTCCTCTATTGCCATGGGAGCTTTAACATACGCTACCTTGGTTAATTGTTACTTTTGAAACACAAAAGATTAGCACCTATACCATTACTTATATCGTCAGTTTCAGTTTTTCTCAAACTGGCATCTCCACACTCAGAATATTTCCATACATACACTGATGTGTGTGATTGACAAGATCCAAATGATCATGCCTGTAGTGTAGACCTGTACATAGGCCATACAAACTGATGTGTGTGATTGACAAGATCCAAATGATCATGCCTGTAGTGTAGACCTGTACATAGGCCATACAAACTGATGTGTGTGATTGACAAGATCCAAATGATCATGCCTGTAGTGTAGACCTGTACATAGGCCATACAAACTGATGTGTGTGATTGATAAGATCCCAATGATCATGCCTGTAGTGTAGACCTGTACATAAGCCATACACACTGATGTGTGTGATTGATAAGATCCAAATGATCATGCCTGTAGTGTAGACCTGTACATAAGCCATACAAACTGATGTGTGTGATTGATAAGATCCAAATGATCATGCCTGTAGTGTAGACCTGTACATAGGCCATACACACTGATGTGTGTGATTGATAAGATCCAAAATGATCATGCCTGTAGTGTAGACCTGTACATAAGCCATACACACTGATGTGTGTGATTGATAAGATCAAAAGAATCATGCCTGACTGTAGCTGTACATAAGCCATACACACTGATGTGTGATTGAAAGATCCAAATGGTCATGCCTGTAGTGTAGACCTGTACATAGGCCATACACCTGATGTGTGGATTGAAAGATCCAAATGATACATGCCTGAGAGTGTAGACCTGTACATAGCCATACACACTGATGTGTGTGATTGATAGTTCAAAATGATCATGCCTGTAGTGTAGACTGTGCATAAGCCATACCACACGATGTGTTGATTGATAAGATCCAAATGATCATGCCTGTAGTTAGACCTGTTACTAAGCCATACACACTGATGTGTGTGATTGATAAGACCCAAATGATCATGCCTGTAGTGTAGATCCTGTACATAAGCCATTCACACTGATGTGTGATTGATAAGATCCATATGATCATCTGTTAGTGTAACCAGATACAAGCCATACACACTGATGTTGTGATTGATAAGATCCATAGATCATGGCTGAGCTGTAGACTGTACATAAGCCATACACACTGATGTGTGGATTGATAAGATCCATATGATCATGCCTGACTGTAGACTGTACATAAGCATACAAACTGCCAAGGTCGTGAGGAAAAATCAAAACAAATCAAAAAACAAAATCCCACCTGTGGTCTGAGAGTCAAACCCAGGATCCCTGGGAAGCATGGCACTTTAATTGATCGAGGTACCGTGACCAGAAGAAAGGGGGAGGCAGTGGGAGACCCCCCACCCCCCTGTCTGATCCATGATTCGAATGAAGGTTTCTGGCATCCTATACAGATATTTTAACCCCCAGACCACACAGTCTACTCAGTTGTTTTCTCTCTTTATTCTTTCTTCTTTCTTTCATTTTTCCCCTCTTTCTGTTTAATTATTCATTTATTCATCTTGTGATATTTTTTTCTTGTGTGATTTCTCCTTTGCTAGGCAAGCTCTGTTCTTTTCAATTACACACAGAATCACATGAACGGTGTTTGTTTTAGTCAGTCGGCAGACTTGATGACATAATCAGCACTCTGCTATCAGAGTTTGATAACAGTATCACGATGATGCGATTATTCTTTGAAACTTTTCCCAAATGCCAGATGATCTTCATCCATATATGGTAATATTGTTATAATGCTATTATTGTGTTCTTTTGCTCTTTTGTTGTTGATTATTTAGGCATCCATCAATGTATCAAGTCAAGTAGAATTATTTCTTTGTGATTTAGATATGTCTTGATTGTTTGTGGTTTTGCAGTATTGTTTTGTGGTGTTTAGCATGTATTGTTTGTGGTGTTTTAGCATGTATTGTTTGTGCTGTTTTAGCATGATTGTTTTGTGGTGTTAGCTGTATTGTTTTGTGGGTGTTTTAGCATGTATTGTTTTGTGGTGTTTAGCATGTATTGTTGTGGTGTTAGCATGTATGTTTGTGGTGTTTAGCAGTATGTTTTGTGGCTGTTTTGCAGTATTGTTTTGTGGTGTTTTAGCATGTATTTTTTGTGGGTGTTTAGCATGTATTGTTTTGTGCTGTTTTAGCATGTATTGTTTGTGGTGTTTTAGCATGTATTGTTTTGTGGTGTTTAGCATGTTGTTTGTGGGTGTTAGCATGTATGTTGTGGTGTTTTAGCATGTATTGTTTTGTGCTGTTTAGCTGTATTGTTTTGTGGTGTTTTAGCATGTATTGTTTTGTGGTGTTTTAGCATGTATTGTTTTGTGGTGTTTTAGCATCGTATTGTTTTGTGGTGTTTAGCATGTATTGTTTTGTGGGTGTTTTAGCATTATTGTTTGTGGGTGTTTGCATGTATTGTTTTGTGGCTGTTTTAGCATGTATTGTTTTGTGGGTGTTTTAGCATGTATTGTTTTGTGGGTGTTTTAGCATGTATTGTTTTGTGGGTGTTTTAGCATGTATTGTTTTGTGGGTGTTTTAGCATGTATTGTTTTGTGGGTGTTTTAGCATGTATTGTTTTGTGGCTGTTTTAGCATGTATTGTTTTGTGGGTGTTTTAGCATGTATTGTTTTGTGGGTGTTTTGCATGTATTGTTTTGTGGGTGTTTTAGCATGTATTGTTTTGTGGGTGTTTTAGCATGTATTGTTTTGTGGGTGTTTTAGCATGTATTGTTTTGTGGCTGTTTTAGCATGTATTGTTTTGTGGGTGTTTTAGCATGTATTGTTTTGTGGCTGTTTTAGCATGTATTGTTTTGTGGGTGTTTTAGCATGTATTGTTTTGTGGCTGTTTTAGCATGTATTGTTTTGTGGCTGGTTTAGCATGTACATGTATGTAAGATTTGAAGAAAAATTGCTCTCCTTGTTGGTCTCAGTACCATGATGCAGAGCTCTGTATGGTTTGGTTCAAGATATTTGATTGAGCATGAGGAATGGTTTTCAGTATTTCTTGATAATATGAGTTTCATTTCTGTTTTTTATTGTCTGTTCACATTTGTGCTTTTAGGCAATGTGTGTGTGTGTGTGTGTGTGTGTGTGTGTGTGTGTGTGGTGCGCGTGTGTGCGCGTGTGTGTGCGAATGTGTGTGTGCGTGCATGCGCACGCATATGAGCATACTTGCATGCCTGCATGCACGCATGTGTGTGTGTGTGTGTGTGTGTGTGCATGCGCTCGTGCGCGTGCATGCGTGCATGTTAGTGCTTGTGGTTAGAACTTTGTATATTTTTACGTGTTATATGAACAATGGGCTATATGAAAAAAAAACAACCCTCGATGATGGAAGAAATGAAAGCTTTGAAATTTTAAAGTAATTATGAAAAAATGATTCCCATGTAAACTTTACAAATCTTAGACTTTAAAGTAATACCTAAATATGGCAGTGTACACATAAAACACATTTCAAATAACTGAACTTGATCTGTACAAACCTTAGAGAAATTTTAAAGTAAACACAACAGTGTACAAATAGTTAACACATTTCAAATAATTTAAGCTGATCTTGTGATATTTCTTTGAAAATTATGCTTCAGAATCTTTTTTTTTCTTTTCGAGTTACTCTTTCTAGTAAGACGGAAAGCAGTTCTAGGCAATAAGACAGATGATGTAAAAGTGTTCACCTCAAGTATGTGTCATGTTTCACAATATTTTGATTTTGGTGCAGAGCATTCATCTAATCTAACATAGATAAACAGTAATTGATCTAGAATGCAAAAGGAATACATCTTTTTTTCTCATATGATTTGAAAAGGGGATTTTGTGTGTGTGTGTGTGTGTGACACAAACTTTTAATGTAGTTGTTCATGAAATCAAATTCATGATGCCAATTCTAGAGACTTGTAAGCTTTTTTTTTGGTCTGCATACATGTGTGCTTATGTGCATTCATGTGTGCGTGCGTGTGTGTGGATGCATGTATGCGTGTGTGTATGTACGTACATGTAATTGCATGTACTTGCATGTATTATGTATGCATACTTGTGTGTTTGCATGCATGTGAGCGAGTTTTAACACAGCATATTATGTCATTTTAACCCACAGATGTACAAATTTAACACAGCATATCATGTCATTTTAACCCACAGATGTGCAAATTTAACACAGCTTATCATGTCATTTTAACCCACAGATGTACAAATTTAACACAGCTTATCATGTCATTTTAACCCACAGATGTACAAATTTAACACAGCTTATCATGTCATTTTAACCCACAGATGTGCAAATTTAACACAGCATATCACGTCATTTTAACCCACAGATGTACAAATTTAACACAGCTTATCATGTCATTTTAACCCACAGATGTGCAAATTTAACACAGCATATCATGTCATTTTAACCCACAGATGTACAAATTTAACACAGCATATCATGTCATTTTAACCCACAGATGTACAAATTTAACACAGCTTATCATGTCATTTTAACCCACAGATGTGCAAAT
>JAPXFY010000017.1:2792010-2812010 GCA_030674185.1 Monoplex corrugatus | reverse complement strand
ATAATTCAGATTTTTCTTCACTGTGATTTTGTTGTGAAACTTACGGTGTTGAAATGAAACACAAAAATGAGCACAATGTTGAATTTCTTCCATTATTTTTACTTTTGAGTTTTTCTACATATTGTTGGTGTTTTCTTAAATTAAATCACGATACTAACAGACAGTGAAAAAGGCGTTATGGGTATGCGCAGCTTTTTCTTCTGATTGGGTTTGGTGTGGTAGTGGTGGTCAGTGTGTGTAATATTTGGATAGTGGTTTGATGTGTATTGTAGTTTTTGTGAATGGTGAATTTTGATTGTGGAAACGATGCTTATATTACAGAGTAAGCTAAATTAAATTGGTACATTGCAGTATGTAGTGTAATTGTTTCTGATCAGAGGTGTTGATGATAGGAAAAGATTTATATCAATAAGTGTATAGAAAAACTTTTATATCAGTAAGTGCATAAAATTACAGAGTTGATTTTTAAGTTAGTTATGGATCATTGATGTTACATGGATATGACTATAAGTGTAAGTCGTGGATGTTATACGTGAAGTATGAAATTTGTGTACATGTGTACTTCAGAATAAATCATTGAACCCTTCTGTCCTGATGGTAAGGCAAAGCATTCCCAAGACTGAGTTTTAAAAACATATGATATTCAAACATATGCTACTCTCTGCAAGTGAATTTTAACATTGTATGACATACTCTCAGTACAACTGTATGCTGTAATCCTTGTAATTTTAACACCTCTCAGATTTATTTATTTGTTTTAAAAAAAAAAAGAAATGATGTCAGACTAATTCCACATGTAATTATGAGCATATCAATGGCTTATGTATTTTTTTTTCAAATGAAGAGAATTCATACAAGATTGAATAACTTAACACAGAAGCTAATTCTTCTTAACCTAGACAGCATGCCTTACCATTTAACGCCGTGGGTGATTATAAACCCGTCTTCTGAAATACTTAACCATGAAGTTTTGTGTAGAAATGTGATTGTTAATGATAAATGATTAACGATGCACTTGTGTTTGGCGGCACGATTTTGTGGTGGTGTGTGGTTGCCATGGCTGCATGGTGATTGGCTTCTGATTGGTTACGCTGCTTTTCCAGGCCCTAGTGCAGCAACATGGGAAGAAGTTCAAGAACTGGCAGGTTAGCACATGAGGTGTAGTGATTCTACAGGTCCTCATGCTTCTCCCTTTTCATCCTGACCTGTCACTATATCATTATTAATTATTATTATTATTATCACTATATCATTTGTTTGTTGGGGATTTTTGTTTTGTTTTGTTGTTTGTTTGTTTTGCTTCAGTAGAGTTGTGTTTCTTTGTTCATGTGTTTCTCTCACAATGTGACCATTTTCTTTTAGAACTTTTATCAATTCAAGTAATGGTGCAGAATCGTCAGTCTGTATATTTCTCTCTTGCTTTTGGCTTTGACATCTTGGATTCTTTCCTGCACCTGTTGGGGTTTTTTTTCCGAAAAAAAAAATGGGAAGAGGAGATAATTGGTTAATAGGTAATTAATATTCTGATTACGAAACAATTGGTTATTAATTAGTTAATATTCTAAACAGTTTTTGCACATGGCAGAGACTTAGAACTATGTTTTGGCTTCACACAGGTCCTTTTCTTTCATTTTGTTTCGCTATCAGCAAAACTTTTGAAGCAAATACATGTCTCAAATGTTGCCATCAGTTTCGAGTGGGCCATTATCTGACCTGAAATTTTCAGTCTTTTGTATTCCGGGTGTGGATTAATTGGTGCTTAATTTTGCTTTAAAACATGTGAACGGTGTAAAAGGATGTTTAGTTGTTAACCACAGAGACAGTCCTGTCCTTTTGTGTGGCGACAGACTTTTAAGTAGTTTTTGATTTGAAAAAGTTATTTTCTAGGAACAGTCAAAGAATGGTTTCCTTCCTCCTGTCCACTACGGTTTCAATATGTTCAAAGCAAAATCTTTTAATATGAACCAGAAGAACAAGAAAACCAATATAAGCACGTATCCAACAAAACAAAACAAAACAAGGGCAAATTTTCGGCCAACTAGCCTTTGTCAAGCGCGAACGCACGGTCACAAACAGACCACAGACACCAAACAAGGACAACAGGGAAGTTTTTAGTCCCGTTTTTATTGTCCATTGTTTGGTGTCTGTGGTCTGTTTGTGACCGTGCGTTCGCGCTTGACAAAGGCTAGTTGGCCGAAAATTTGCGCTTGTTTTGTTTTGTTTTGTTGGATACGCGCTTATATTGGTTTTCTTGTTCTTCTGGTTCCTGTTTGCTTGGGCGCGGGCAGTCATACTTGTTTTTGGATCTCTTTAATATGCTTTTTGTTATTATTATCATTATTATTATTATTATTATTATTACTATTATTATTATTATTATCATTATTATTGTTATTATTATTATTATTACTATTATTTTATTTGTAGTAGTAGTTAGTAGTAGTAGTAGTAGTAGTAGTAATTTTTAAGTCGAGATGGCGACAACATTATTTCTCTGAATTTTCACTATGTGCAAAGCAGTTGGCCTGATTGATGGAGAAGATGCACTGTTATTCAAAGAAAAAACTGTTGTCTTTAGGTGTAAAGAGAATAAGTATACGTTAAAGTTGTTCACAAGATGGGGTGGCTGCTTCGGTTGGATGGGGAAATTCAGAAAACATAGACAATGTAAAAGAGGGAAACATGATTCAAAAAGCACAGTTGTTCATGAAGCTCCATCGTTCATGATCTCATTTTACACTTTGATTTCATTCTCATGACATTACCGTATGAACAGATTTTTTGGGATGTTTTAATTTGTATTTTGATTACGGTTACCAGTTTTTGGCAGTTTACATACATGTCCACATGTGTGTGCTTAGGTTTATGGCGTCCATAATTTTCTGAAAGTGAAACTGTTATTTATGCATACATTCATGCATACATGCATGTACGTAACACGCATGTATTCACACATTTGTGTATGTGCGCACAGACAGACAGATGGACAGATAGACACACACACACACAGACAGACACAGACACACACACACACACACACACACACAGACAGACAGAGACAGACAGACAGACGGACAGACACACACACACACATATGCACACACACACACATGCAGACACATGCACACACACACACACACGGACGTGGACACACACACACACACACACACACACACACACACACACACACACACACACACACACACACACACACCACACACACACACACACCACACACACGCACACACACCTGCACACATATGCACACATACACACACACACGGACATGGACACGGACACACACACACACACACACACACACACACACACACACACACACACACACACACACACACACACACACACACACACACACACACACACACACACACACACACACAATCACACACACACACAAATATAGGCTCACACAGATGAACAGCAAAATGTATTATTTTGTAAGAACAGCAGGCAGATACTGCTTACTGCATAGTGTTTATACTACACACAGCCACCATTTCATTGACAGCAGAGGGAGGATATTCCACATATGTATTTGGTTAAGACACTGAGGTACGGTATGACTGACAAGAGAGATTGGGGTGGTGGTGAAGGGTTTAATTAAGGCAAGGAAAGATAGAGGAAGGGAGACTATTAGTATCATTCACAATCATATCAAATTACTTTAAAATTCTTTGTAAAAAGTTTATGACTATGTGACATGCCTTTGTGACCCATTCTTACAATGGGGACATTAATTGAGTTTTAAAAATATTGCGTTATTAGTGCCATTAGAAATAACAAAACCTTTTTCTTTCCAATTATGTATACATGAAGTCTGTAGAACAAAATGTTAAAAGCTTTGGCCAGTTGAAATGTCACAGTTACACAATCGTTGTTCTTAGGAAAAAAAAAAAAAAAAAAAAAAAAGAAGGAAAAAGTTTAGGAACAATCACTGTAAAATTTTCCTTTACCTCTTCAAATGCTCTCTTGTGTATTCTGATTGGGTTATTAATAACTTCTGTGTGCAGTGCTTGAAATTTGATGTCATAAATTCCAAAACATTGTATGGAATGTTAGGTATCTGTACAAGATTGAGTGGTGGTGGCTGTGTGAAAACAGCCAGTTATAAGTATAATTAGTAAAGCATTGCCAAATTGCGTTCTGATAATTAATTTTGTTGCTTTTTTAGGGTGAATCTTACGTGTGAAACGTATCATGCATATAAAGAAAACCTCAAAAAAACAAGTTGCAGTTAACATCTCAACTTCGTCCATATAGACCCCACCACATTTCTAAATGTTGTTGCCTTTTTTAGGGTGAATCTTACGTGTGAAACGTATCATGCATATAAAGAAAACCTCAAAAAAACAAGTTGCAGTTAACATCTCAACTTCGTCCATATAGACCCCACCACATTTCTAAATGTTGTTGCCTTTTTTAGGGTGAATCTTACATGTGAAACGTATCATGCATATAAAGAAAACCTCAAAAAAACAAGTTGCAGTTAACATCTCAACTTCGTCCATATAGACCCCACCACATTTCTAAATGTTGTTGCCTTTTTTAGGGTGAATCTTACGTGTGAAACGTATCATGCATATAAAGAAAACCTCAAAAAAACAAGTTGCAGTTAACATCTCAACTTCGTCCATATAGACCCCACCACATTTCTAAATGTTGTTGCCTTTTTTAGGGTGAATCTTACGTGTGAAACGTATCATGCATATAAAGAAAACCTCAAAAAAACAAGTTGCAGTTAACATCTCAACTTCGTCCATATAGACCCCACCACATTTCTAAATGTTGTTGCCTTTTTTAGGGTGAATCTTACATGTGAAACGTATCATGCATATAAAGAAAACCTCAAAAAAACAAGTTGCAGTTAACATCTCAACTTCGTCCATATAGACCCCACCACATTTCTAAATGTTGTTGCCTTTTTTAGGGTGAATCTTACATGTGAAACGTATCATGCATATAAAGAAAACCTCAAAAAAACAAGTTGCAGTTAACATCTCAACTTCGTCCATATAGACCCCACCACATTTCTAAATGTTGTTGCCTTTTTTAGGGTGAATCTTACATGTGAAACGTATCATGCATATAAAGAAAACCTCAAAAAAACAAGTTGCAGTTAACATCTCAACTTCGTCCATATAGACCCCACCACATTTCTAAATGTTGTTGCCTTTTTTAGGGTGAATCTTACATGTGAAACGTATCATGCATATAAAGAAAACCTCAAAAAAACAAGTTGCAGTTAACATCTCAACTTCGTCCATATAGACCCCACCACATTTCTAAATGTTGTTGCCTTTTTTAGGGTGAATCTTACATGTGAAACGTATCATGCATATAAAGAAAACCTCAAAAAAACAAGTTGCAGTTAACATCTCAACTTCGTCCATATAGACCCCACCACATTTCTAAATGTTGTTGCCTTTTTTAGGGTGAATCTTACATGTGAAACGTATCATGCATATAAAGAAAACCTCAAAAAAACAAGTTGCAGTTAACATCTCAACTTCGTCCATATAGACCCCACCACATTTCTAAATGTTGTTGCCTTTTTTAGGGTGAATTTTACTGTGAAACTTATCGTCCACATGAAGAAAACCTAACAACATTTGCAGTTAAAATCTCAATTCCATCCATATAGACCCCACCACATTTCTGAGGTTTTATTTGGATTTGCTTGTGTGTGCTTGATCTCCCCATTTGTACGAAAGGGTCATCTGTTGTTTGGGTGTAGGAGCACAACCATAAACACTCCTTTTCTTTCCCATTACTGTTTTCAATTTGATGTAATCTGTTTTTATTTTTTGGCTTTCTGCAGGGGAAAGATAGGGATTGGAAGGATGAGGTATACGGTGATGTGAATGTATTGAATGTCCAACCATGTCACCTCTGTATGTTGTGTGTTTCCTTCCTGTTTTAATGTTCTTCCTCTTTTCACATGTTTTCCTCAAATGCGTGCAATGCGGTTATTTTTTTCTCCTAGTAATGGAATTTATCTCCTTTTTGATGTGTCTGTCTGTTTTGTGTTTTGTTTTGTTTTGATTTTCTCATTTTCTCGAATGTGTGCGCATCGTTTTTGTTTCTTTATGGATTACTTGGAAGATGGGAGATAATCTAAGGAATTGTTTTTGTGTTGAGATTTATCCTTTCCTGTACAAACTTTCATGATTTTCTGCTCTTGGGTTTCTTTGGGCAGTAGTAATCTTTGTGTCTGTAGGATCTTGACTCATTGCCTGTTCCCAAGACTCTACAATCTATCATTTCATTATCAGTGTTGAAAAACGCCGATATAAAATATACTCATCATGGTCCACTGTTTGTCATATTTTATCATGTATATGTTATATATATATGTATTTATCAATTATGAAGCTAAGCTTTTTCTCCAGAGCCATTCCAGATGACACACGGACAGCATTAAACACTCATTTATGCATGTCACATGCATGCATGCATTCACACACATGCATATAACTATTATAAGCACGAAAGCATCAGCATACCATACACACATACTCATTTTCCCAGATAGCATAAATAAAGTATCTGTTACATCTCCGATACCACTCATAACTATCTGAATAGTATCTGTTACATCTCCGATACCACTCATAACTATCTGAATAGTATCTGTTACATATCCGATACCACTCATAATTGTCTGAATAGTATCTGTTACATCTCCGATACCACTCATAACTGTCTGAATAGTACCTGTTACATCTCCGATACCACTCATAACTATCTGAATAGTATCTGTTACATCTCCGATACCACTCATAACTATCTGAATAGTATATGTTACACCTCTGATACCACTCATAACTATCTGAATAGTATCTGTTACATCTGTGATATCACTCATAACTATCTGAATAGTATCTGTTACATCTCTGATACCGCTCATAACTATCTGAATAGTATCTGTTACATCTGTGATACCACACATAACTATCTGAATAGTGTCTGTTACATCTGTGATACCACTCATAACTATCTGAATAGTATCTGTTACATCTGTGATACCACTCATAACTATCTGAATAGTGTCTGTTACATCTGTGATACCACTCATAACTATCTGAATAGTATCTGTTACATCTCCGATACCACTCATAACTATCTGAATAGTATCTGTTACATCTGCGATACCGCTCATAACTATCTGAATAGTATCTGTTACATCTCCGATACCGCTCATAACTATCTGAATAGTATCTGTTACATCTCCGATACCGCTCATAACTATCTGAATAGTATCTGTTACATCTGCGATACCACTCATAACGATCTGAATAGTATCTGTTACATCTCTGATACCACTCATAACTATCTGAATAGTATGTTACATCTCCGATACCACTCATAACTATCTGAATAGTATCTGTTACATCTGTGATATCACTCATAACTATCTGAATAGTATCTGTTACATCTGTGATATCACTCATAACTATCTGAATAGTATCTGTTACATCTGTGATATCACTCATAACTATCTGAATAGTATCTGTTACATCTCCGATACCACTCATAACTATCTGAATAGTATCTGTTACATCTCCGATACCACTCCATAACTATCTGAATAGTATCTGTTACATCTCCGATACCGCTCATAACTATCTGAATAGTATGTTACATCTCCGATACCACTCATAACTATCTGAATAGTATCTGCTACATCTCCGATACCACTCATAACTATCTGAATAGTATCTGTTACATCTGTGATATCACTCATAACTATCTGAATAGTATCTGTTACATCTCCGATACCACTCATAACTATCTGAATAGTATCTGTTACATCTGTGATATCACTCATAACTATCTGAATAGTATCTGTTACATCTGTGATATCACTCATAACTATCTGAATAGTATCTGTTACATCTGTGATATCACTCATAACTATCTGAATAGTATCTGTTACATCTGTGATATCACTCATAACTATCTGAATAGTATCTGTTACATCTGTGATATCACTCATAACTATCTGAATAGTATCTGTTACATCTGTGATATCACTCATAACTATCTGAATAGTATCTGTTACATCTGTGATATCACTCATAACTATCTGAATAGTATCTGTTACATCTGTGATATCACTCATAACTATCTGAATAGTATCTGTTACATCTGTGATATCACTCATAACTATCTGAATAGTCAGCTGCTTATTACAAATGAAGTCTGGTTAGCTTATAGCTTATAGGTTGAACTTCTCACATTCCAGTTTGACTGCATGGGTTTGAGTGTTAACTCAGAATAAACCTTTTGTGCTTGTGCCTTCAATCCACCCAACTGTGAATGAGTACCTTACCCTGTTCAAAGTTGGAGAAGTTAACCCATTGACTCCTGCATCCTATCCACCGACTGCAAAAACTTAACTCTTCGACTCCCTCACCCTATCCACCAGCTTCCTGCACAAAAACTTAACTCTTCAACTCCCTCGGGAGTCAAAGAGTTAAGTTTTTGCTTTGCTAACATGGTTGACAAATGCATGATGCTGGTAGACAAGGTGCAGGATGGGAGTCGAAGGGTTAAAGCAAATAGTGAGGGGATGGGCAGCGCAGTGCCTTCTTAATATTGGCCCCAGGAAAAGTTGGTCTCTTCGACTTCGCTTTCTTGTAACTCAGAGCTATGAGAGAATGTTTACCTTTACCTTGCCTACCTCAGGGTGGGTGTTACGGTGAGTGTAACATTTTATGGTCTCATTAGCTCAGATTTTTAAGGCATTATATACGATAATGCAGGAGTCATTGGTTCGTAATGTGTGGAGTGTGGGTTCAACCCTCAGGTGGGCTGAGTTTCAGGCTGGCTCTGTCGAAAGAGCTGTGGACTCTAGGTCCGATGTCTCGAGTTCAATCCCAACCTTCATCATTAAAAAATTGGCCTGTTGGCTGCCCATCTTAATGGTCCAGTCATTTGGGTGTTGTCGGCTTAGTGTTTCTTACGTGGTATTCTCCCCCATTCGCCCCTCCCTGATACGACAAAACTTTGCCAATGCATAGGGTTTTGCACATGCTCAAGGAGTCTTCTAGATAATTACTGTCAGTATTAGGTGGGGAGGAGATTATGAAATTGTCTTAGTGAGTTGCATCTCTGTTGAACAAACTCCCCAAATCAAAGTGATTGTGAGTACCAGCTTCTTTTCCTCCCATTTCGTCAGATGATTGAGGATGAAATAGCAGATTTTGTTGGTGACGTGGTGAAAGAGCTGCCAGCTTTGGTAGGTGATCGTTGAATTGATTGATAATTCATTGATGTTCTGATTGATGCCGTCATTGTTTGAACTGTTTTATTGATCAGTGGTTGAGATCATTTGAATTGGTTGATAAATCATTGATGTTCTGATTGATGCCTTCACTGTTGGAACTATTTTATTGATCAGTGGTTGAACTGATATGATTACTGATAACCCTTTTACACCCTGCATCCTATCCATCAAGTTTCCTGTAGAAAGTTAGGGGACAGATTGAGGATGTGAAAGGGTTAATGTTCCTTTTCAACGCATGTTGTTTTGTTGCTCAGGTTGCATTGTTGGAATGAATTTAATCAGAGTAGCGTAGAAATGGCATAGTTTTTGTTGTTGTTGTAATCTTAGCTTGTGTGTTGATGTTAGTTGTTTGTTAGCTTTTCTGGAATGAGATGTGCCTCTTGTGTCTCGGTACATTATGTGCATGTCTCTGTTCCCATTTATGTGTGTGTGTGTGTGTGTGTGTGTGTGTGTGTGTGTGTGTGTGGTGTACAAATGTAAATGGGTTTTGTGGTGCCTGCATTGTAAAGTCATTCATATCACTGTCTGTCTTTTCCCTTTTGATATTTGTTTTCATTCATCTGTGTTGTGACTTTTGTACATCTTTTGAACCGCATTTTCTTCATTCATTTTTGTTTGTTTTTAAACTAGGGAAGATTGACCCATAATAACCTATGGCATTCTATATGTATGTGTTGTGTGTGTGTGTGTGTGTGTGTGTGTGTGTGTGTGTGTGTGTGTGTGTGTGTGTGTGTGTGTGTGTGTGTGTGTGTGTGTGTGTGTGTGTGTTCACGCATGCGCCATGTGCGTGAGTGTGTGTATGAGTGTATGTATGTGTGTGAGTGTGTGTATGAGTGTATGTATGTGTGTGAGTGTGTGTGAGCACATGTTTGCTAGGATGTCTCTACATCCAGTCTCCATGTTTTATACATAAAGAAATTGGATTGCATCCAGCTCGCATCATTCTTTGTTACATGTGTACACAGTCTTCCTGTGTGTCTGTTGTGGAGTATTTTCTGTGTTCTCTTTTCATTTTCTAATTTGTAATTACATTTTTGTGTGTGTGTGAAATGTGAAATTAGCAGTTCCTCATCCTCATGCACTCTTCTTCCTCCCTCCCCCCTGTCCCCCATCTCCCTCACCTTCCCCACCATCTCTCAAGTCCACGTCTGCGTATTCTGCGTCTCTCCCTGTTTCATATTTTGACTCCTATATATATTTCCCTATTACTGTATCCCAGAATTCCGTCTAAGCCATTGTCACGCAGCCAGTGAAATATTTCTGTTTGTCTTAACTCATGTGAATCAGTCTTTTAAACCTGTTAATCTTAATCTTTGTCATACAGTTTAAGGTTCGTGTGTACTGATAATGTTAATGTTTTGTAACGGCAAAGTGCTTTTGTAGGTAAAGTTGTATCTTGTTTTACTCAGAAGTTGTCAAAGACCGTTCATTAACCCACTTGATAACCAACATATTGTATTAATTTCTTCAGTAATGGCTGTTTTGTTTATATCCTTTGTATCCTTTGATCTTGGAACACTAACTATGGTAATTCGTGCAGTTGATACAAATGTATAAACAAGTAAATGCAGAAAATGAATAATGAAATGAATAAATAAAAGTAAATAAATGATAAATGAATACAGTCTTTGAGCAGAAATAAAATTGTAATCAGTGGTTGTGAGCATGAACTGACAATTGTGATGTTTTAAAGAGATCACTCACTGATCCAGGTAGATTGTAGGTTAGCATTTGTTCTTTTTTCTTGTTCACACAAACACATGCATACTCGCACAAACACACTCATACACACAGTCACAAATATATGTGAGCACAAGCACGCGCGCGCCACACACACACACACACACACACACACACACACACACACACACACACACACACACACACACACACACACACACACACACACACACACACACACACACACACACACACACACACTCTCACACAAACACACACACATACACACACACAGAGACATGCATGCACGCACACACAACACACACACACACAACCACACACACACACACACACACACACACACACACACACACACACACACACACACACACACACACACATACACACACAAAGAGACATGCATACATTCACATGTTTCATTGATACATCCTTTTATAAACATAATGAGAAAAAAGAGATGGTTGGTATGTTTTAATTGAGATAAATATAATGGGAAGAAGGGATGATTGATATGTTTTGATTAGAACAACTGCAGTGATGATAGCAATGATAATGCATATATATGTAAGACATTTTTGTGTGCGCCTTTCCAAAATGTCTTGGAAATTGAATAAATGTCTTTCGCTTTTAGCATGACCACAGTGTTTTACAAAGTGTGTGGATTGGGATGGTTGTATGAGGTTTGCATGTTATAGATATTGTTTGAACTTGTTATGGGATGGTTGTTTATCGTTGGTTTTTGTTGGTAAAGTTTGTGTGAATGTTTGTGTGCTAGGTAGGGTGTGAAGGGGAGGGGAACAGTTATGACAATGGCTTCCGTCAGCTTAAGGCGTCCTGTCCTTTCTTTTAACTTTGGACGGCAGTTGATTGGCTCTGCCTATAGACTTTTGACTGAAGATTTGAAGTTTTGAGACCGGCGTAAAAACTGTTTCCTGTTGACGACTCATGATTTGATGTCTTGAGATCAGCGTAAAAACTGTTTGCCTGTTGACGACTCATGATTTGATGTCTAGATCAGAATGAAAACTGTTGCATGCTTGCTGCTCATGATTTGATGTCTTGAGCTCAGCATAAAAACTGTTTACCTGTTTGCTGCTTATCTGAATATTCCAGCCATTCTGGTGGTTCCAGTTTGTGTTTCATAGATCCTGTTCTTCTCCACCTTTCTGAATTTCAAGACCTTGCCAACGCAAATCATTTTGCACAGGCTTGAGAACTCTGTTATTAATTATTGGCACATTTAAGTGGAGTGCATAAGGAATTGTCTGAATATGATGAATCCTGTTGAACAAAACTCCCACCTCCAAGCTGTGAGGAGTTCACAGAAGGGCTACATGAAATTTGTCTTAATGCGTACTTGTTATTGATTATATTTCTAGTTCGTATGTGATTGTATTTCTAGTTCTGTATGTAGATTGTATTTCTAGTTCCTATGTGATTGTATTTCTAGTTTGTATGTGATTTGTATTTCTAGTTCCTATGTGATTGTATTTCTAGTTCCTATGTGATTGTATTTCTAGTTCATATGTGATTGTATTTCTAGTTCCTATGTGATTGTATTTCTAGTTTTATGTGATTGTATTTCTAGTTCTATGTGATTATATTTCTAGTTCTATGTGATTGTATTTCTAGTTCGTATGTGATTTAGTTAATTTTCTAGTTCATATGTGTTGTATTTCTAGTTCGTATGTGATTGTATTTCTAGTTATATGTGTTTGTATTTCTAGTTCCTATGTGATTGTATTTCTAGTTGTATGTGATTGTATTTCTAGTTCCTATGTGATTGTATTTCTAGTTGTATGTGATTGTATTTCTAGTTCGTATGTGATTGTATTTTAGTTCGTATGTGATTGTTTTATTTCTTGTGATGATTCTATCGTATGTGATTGTATTTCTAGTTCGTATGTGATTGTATTTCTAGTTCGTATGTGATTGTATTCTAGTTCGTATGTGATTGTATTTGTTCAGTAGATTTCTATAACGTGCCTGAGTAGTTGTGTAGATTTTTGGTTATTATGATTATTATCAGCCATACTTGTTTTGATTGTATTTCTAGTTCATATATATTAATGCCTGAATTGTTGTGTGGGTTTTTGGCTTATTATGATTATGATCAGTTATGATGTATTGCGTGTTTCAGGACACCACAGAATGTATGAATGTTAATAACTGTTGAGTATATAATGCAGACTGCCATGTTGCCATGTTTGTGTCAGAGAAAGGGTTAAACTTTACTGTACAGTCTGTGGAACTATCATCTCTTTTCTGCATGACCTGGTAGAGGAATGAATTGCTGATGAATTGATTATGAAGTGGAAAGAATTGACTCAGTTTAGATTGAAATTTTTGTCATTGATACTGTTGTGGAAAGTACAGATGTGGAATGTGGCCTTTTAGGTTTGGTTGAGATATTTGTGACTAAGTTCATTGTAAGTATAAGTTGGATGTTTGTGACTTTGTTCATTGTAAGTATAAGTTGGCTGTTTGTGACTTTGTTCATTGTTAGTATAAGTTGGCTGTTTGTGACTTTGTTCATTGTTAGTATAAGTTGGCTGTTTGTGACTTTGTTCATTGTAAGTATAAGTTGGCTGTTTGTGACTTTGTTCATTGTTAGTATAAGTTGGCTGTTTGTGACTTTGTTCATTGCAAGTATAAGTTGGCTGTTTGTGACTTTGTTCATTGTTAGTATAAGTTGGCTGTTTGTGACTTTGTTCATTGTTAGTATAAATTGGCTGTTTGTGACTTTGTTCATTGCAAGTATAAGTTGGCTGTTTGTGACTCTCTCCATTGCAAGTATAAGTTGGCTGTTTGTGACTTTGTTCATTGTAAGTATAAGTTGGCTGTTTGTGACTTTGTTCATTGTAAGTATAAGTTGGCTGTTTGTGACTTTGTTCATTGCAAGTATAAGTTGGCTGTTTGTGACTTAGTTCATTGTTAATATAAGTTGGCTGTTTGTGACTTTGTTCATTGTTAGTATAAGTTGGCTGTTTGTGACTTTGTCCATTGTAAGTATAAGTTGGCTGTTTGTGACTTTCTCCATTGTAAGTATAAGTTGGCTGTTTGTGACTTTGTTCATTGTTAGTATAAGTTGGCTGTTTGTGACTTTGTTCATTGTTAGTATAAGTTGGCTGTTTGTGACTTAGTTCATTGTTAGTATAAGTTGGCTGTTTGTGACTTTCTCCATTGTAAGTATAAGTTGGCTGTTTGTGACTTAGTTCATTGTTAGTATAAGTTGGCTGTTTGTGACTTAGTTCATTGTAAGTATAAGTTGGCTGTTTGTGACTTTCTCCATTGTAAGTATAAGTTGGCTGTTTGTGACTTTGTTCATTGTAAGTATAAGTTGGCTGTTTGTGACTTTCTCCATTGTAAGTATAAGTTAGCTGTTTTGTGACTTTGTTCATTGTTAGTATAAGTTGGCTGTTTGTGACTTTCTCCATTGTAAGTATAAGTTGGCTGTTTGTGACTTTGTTCATTGTTAGTATAAGTTGGCTGTTTGTGACTTTGTTCATTGCAAGTATAAGTTGGCTGTTTGTGACTTAGTTCATTGCAAGTATAAGTTGGCTGTTTGTGACTTTCTCCATTGTAAGTATAAGTTGGCTGTTTGTGACTTTCTCCATTGTAAGTATAAGTTGGCTGTTTGTGACTTTCTCCATTGTAAGTATAAGTTGGCTGTTTGTGACTTTCTCCATTGTAAGTATAAGTTGGCTGTTTGTGACTTTCTCCATTGTTAGTATAAGTTGGCTGTTTGTGACTTTCTCCATTGTTAGTATAAGTTGGCTGTTTGTGACTTTCTCCATTGTTAGTATAAGTTGGCTGTTTGTGACTTTCTCCATTGTTAGTATAAGTTGGCTGTTTGTGACTTTCTCCATTGCAAGTATAAGTTGGCTGTTTGTGACTTTCTCCATTGCAAGTATAAGTTGGCTGTTTGTGACTTTCTCCATTGCAAGTATAAGTTGGCTGTTTGTGACTTTCTCCATTGCAAGTACAGGTTTTACTCTCTTATCTGCATCTTTTGTCTAAGAACTGTGATGGTGATTCATGATTGTTTAGCGTAAGGGATGCTACTGGAAATAGAAATAAATCAGCAAAGTTGTTTTTTGCCTTGCCTAAGTCCTATGCCTTTAGATAAGAAATAAATCAGCAAAGTTGTTTTTTGCCTTGCCTAAGTCCTATGCCTTTAGATAAGAAATAAATCAGCAAAGTTGTTTTTTGCCTTGCCTAAGTCCTATGCCTTTAGATAAACTATTGTTGTTTTCACTTCTCTGCAGAGCCCGGTGCATTCAGTGTCGGTACAGTTGTGGGGAGCAGCTGGTCGCTGCTTCAAGAAGTTTCTGGGGCCTTTTCAAGTAGACCGTGATGCCATGCCTTCTCTGAAACGGAAATACACCTGCCCCTATGCAGCAGATAAAGAGTATTTGTGAGTAGAATGCCCACTCTGACATGCAGCATGTTATGTTTCATCTTAACCACTTGTGAGTAGAATGCCCGCTCTGACATGCAGCATGTTATGTTTCATCTTAACCAGTTGTGGCCCATTAGCTTAACCCTTTGACTCCCGCACCCTATCCACCAACTGCAAAAACTTAACCCTTTAATTCCCTCACCCTATCCACCAGCTTCCTGCAGGAAGCTTGTGGATAGGGCAAGGGAACCAAAGGGTTATGTTTTTGCTGTGCTAGTATGGTTGGCAATGCAGGATGCTGGTGGACAGGGTAAGGTAGTCAAAGGGTTAACATGGTAGACCACCGTGCTGATAGTACAGGGGTTGTGGGTTCGATTCTCAGTCAGGCCAGTTTTGATAGCTGGCTGGCGCTTTGATTCATTCACTGCTTCAAAACGGACATTTGCATTTTCTTTGATAATCTGATGATAAATGATGAGTACCTTTGAATTTTCCTGTGAAAGAAAAGAATAACAAAAAGTGAACCTTGAGCTGCATTATTTCTTAAAACAAACACAAATTATGAAAAGGGATGAACATGTTCGACAATTTTACCTGTCTAAATGGAGCCAGTTTTTTTTAAAGTAACATAAAGTGTACATTTTATCAAAGAATGGCAGTGTGTTGTCATTTTGACTGCATTGTTTTGTGGAAATGATGAACATTTTTGTTTTTATAGCATGGTAAGGTACTTGCACAGTGTTGCGTGGAAAATAAAATTCAATTGCATAGCATGTTGCAGAAGAAAAGGTATGATGAAATATGAATTCGGCACACTGCTGCATAGTGCAAAAGAATGTTGTACTTTTACAATACAGTATCATGAATCTCAAGGGTTATGTTGTATTTATTGTATTTATTCATTTATTTATTTATTTGTTTATTTATTTATTTATTTGTTTGTTTATTTATTTTTTATTTTATTGTTTTTTTCAATGAATTCACTACGTGAAATTTAGGCTGCTCTGCCCGGTTTGCATGCATCGTTGCAGATCAGTGTTGTCCATTTTTCTTTTCTTTTGTGTATGAATATATTTTTTTTTGCACATGAAAATGTATTTTGCTACCAGAGAGTTTTGCCTTGAACAATTCCTTTGTTGCTGTGGGATCTTTAACATGTGCAGAGTGTATACTAAGTATTGGACCTTGGTTTATCAACTTACCAAAAGACTAGCACCTAGCATTAGACCTCAGTATAACATCTGATGTAAAAGACTAGCACCTAGCATTAGACCTCAGTATAACATCTGATGTAAAAGACTAGCACCTAGCATTAAACTCAGTATAACATCTGATGTAAAAGACTAGCACCTAGCATTAAACCTCAGTATAACATCTGATGTAAAAGACTAGCACCTAGCATTAGACCTCAGTATAACATCTGATGTAAAAGACTAGCACCTAGCATTAAACCTCAGTATAACATCTGATGTAAAAGACTAGCACCTAGCATTAGACCTCAGTATAACATCTGATGTAAAAGACTAGCACCTAGCATTAGACCTCAGTATAACATCTGATGTAAAAGACTAGCACCTAGCATTGGACCTCAGTATAACATCTGATGTAAAAGACTAGCACCTAGCATTAAACCTCAGTATAACATCTGATGTAAAAGACTAGCACCTAGCATTGGACCTCAGTACATCAACTTATGTAAAAGACTAGCACCCAGACCACCATTTAAGATCTAGTGGATCACCATCATCATCATCATGTGCCCAGCCGCATGCGTTGGCGATCATGGCCTTTCATTCAAATCTGTCCCTTGTTGCTGTAAGTATATCTCCCACCCTCTCCGTCCTCAGCCACTCTGCAAGTCCATCCAACATTTTCTCCCTGGGTCTACCTGGTGCTTTTTTCCTTCCGGCTTTCCCGTTATAACCAAGTGCTTTAATTTCTTTTTCCTCATAAAATGTCCTATAAAATCTAGTGGATGGGGGGAGAAAAATCTTTGTCTGATCTGTGATTGAAATCAGTGTTTTTCTCATCCTGGATAAGTGCATTCACGACCAGTTCACACACACTACTTTCTGTGCAGGTTTGACATCCCTGAAGACAAAAGTGCCCTGTTCACTCCAGCAACACGCAGTTGGATTGTGGACTTCATTCTGCGCCGCAAGAGTTTTGCTGAGGATGATCAGAAGGCTTACTCTTTTGGTGAGGACATTTTTGGGTATTGATTGCTGGATTGAGTGATGATGGTAATGATGGTAATGATGTTTGGAGAAACTTATTGAAAGGCTTGTTTTGGTAAGCATGCATACCCATTAGTCGCTTATCTGTCAGCATTTTTGTTAAAAGCTGTGTTAAATGATAATTTAGGCTGTACATATCTGTTGTGATTTGAATATGACATTGTTGAAATTAGCTCATCAGAAATTAAAATTGATTTTCAAAAATAAATTATTGTAATGAAATAAGAAAGAAGAAAAAAATCAGACAAAGGGATTTGGAGGGAGAAAAATAAGCAGATACGTAGGGAAATCAAAAATACATGTGTATTTGAAATGACCTTGAACAAGGAAATCAAGACTGCAGACAAATTCTGCTACTTGGACAGAACAGTTAACAGCAGTGGATCTCTCAGTGCAGAGGTGACACTGGCTGCGTCTCCAAGGTCAGCTCTGCCTTTGGAAGGTTGACCAAGAGGTTGTGGCCAGACGATGACACCAAGCTCACCACAAAGATTGCATTGTACAGAGTAGTAGTCTTGACCACACTGCTGCACTGCTATATATTGCATTGTACAGAGTAGTAGTCTTGACCACACTGCTGCACTGCTGTATATTGCATTGTACAGAGTAGTAGTCTTGACCACACTGCTGCACTGCTGTATATTGCATTGTACAGAGTAATAGTCTTGACCACACTGCTGCACTGCTATATATTGCATTGTACAGAGTAGTAGTCTTGACCACACTGCTGCACTGCTGTATATTGCATTGTACAGAGTAGTAGTCTTGACCACACTGCTGCACTGCTGTATATTGCATTGTACAGAGTAGTAGTCTTGACCACACTGCTGCACTGCTGTATATTGCATTGTACAGAGTAGTAGTCTTGACCACACTGCTGCACTGCTGTATATTGCATTGTACAGAGTAGTAGTCTTGACCACACTGCTGCACTGCTGTATATTGCATTGTACAGAGTAGTAGTCTTGACCACACTGCTGCACTGCTGTATATTGCATTGTACAGAGTAGTAGTCTTGACCACACTGCTGCACTGCTATATATTGCATTGTACAGAGTAGTAGTCTTGACCACACTGCTGCACTGCTGTATATTGCATTGTACAGAGTAGTAGTCTTGACCACACTGCTGCACTGCTATATATTGCATTGTACAGAGTAGTAGTCTTGACCACACTGCTGCACTGCTGTATATTGCATTGTACAGAGTAGTAGTCTTGACCACACTGCTGCACTGCTATATATTGCATTGTACAGAGTAGTAGTCTTGACCACACTGCTGCACTGCTGTATATTGCATTGTACAGAGTAGTAGTCTTGACCACACTGCTGCACTGCTATATATTGCATTGTACAGAGTAGTAGTCTTGA
Organism: Monoplex corrugatus; assembly: GCA_030674185.1. Taxonomy (NCBI): domain Eukaryota; kingdom Metazoa; phylum Mollusca; class Gastropoda; order Littorinimorpha; family Ranellidae; genus Monoplex; species Monoplex corrugatus. The sequence goes on along the minus strand of JAPXFY010000017.1, from coordinate 2,792,991 downwards.
CCACACTGCTGCACTGCTATATATTGCATTGTACAGAGTAGTAGTCTTGACCACCTTGCTGCACTGCTGCAAAACCTGGACTACCTACCAGTGACATTCAGCAGCCGGAATAGTTCCACCAGAGAGGAGTATTCAAGTTCTGCAGCATCTTGTGGCAGGATTGAGTGTCCAATCTTTAAGTTTTGAGCAATGTGCCTTGCCAAGCATTGAGTGTCTACTTAACAAGATTTAGTGACCAACCTTTATATTTGAGCAATGTGTCTTGCCAAGCATTGACCGTCTACTCATCAAGTGCCAGCTTCATGCGACAAGTGATGTTGTTCGTATGGATGGTAACAGCATCCCAAAGATGGTTTTGCAGGAGAACTTAAAGTGAAGGCATTATGACCAGGGAGACTACTAAAGCAACACAAGGATACTGTGAAAGCCAGCCTCATCAGCTGCAGAATCAACACCAACTGGGACGTCATCGCCCACAGCAGATCATGTTGGTGAAAGCTCTACAGGCAAGGCACTGTCACATTCATATGCACAGAATAGCAGCTAATTCAACAGAATAGGGATTGGTGGAAGCAGAACTAGGGCTGCAGAACACCTTCCCATTCTGTGTCTGCATATGAACATGTGTTGCAGCGTATGAACGTGTGTTGCATCATATGAACGTGTGTTGCAGCATATGAACGTGTGTTGCAGCATATGAACGTGTGTTGCAGCCATATGAACGTGTGCCTCCAGCTTTGGTCTTCTAACTCCAATGAAGACCCGCACCAAGTGCTTAAGACAAGCATACCTATCTCTTCCATCAGCGGATCAGCGGCAGAGTCCATCATCATCACCTAAGATTATAGTGTTTTCTTGCCGTAATCTTTTCCACTTTCTCTGGTATATATTTATGTTCTTTTCTATTATATTATGTAACCATTGCTCGGTACCTGATCTTCTCTTCATACTTTTGTCCTTGGCATGACAGTGAAGTGCTGA
>JAPXFY010000017.1:2734510-2787010 GCA_030674185.1 Monoplex corrugatus | reverse complement strand
AAGATAAAAGACAAGAAATAAGAACCATGCTCACCATTGATCACACGGTTGAATCTCATTCATTTTACAGATGCATCATTGGTTGGTTTGGTTCAGTTTTTACATCTACACCCACCCCAGGTGATATGGCCGACGGGGATAACCATCCCAGGGAAGTGGGGGAAGGGGGACCTATCTAATCCTATACTGACACCACCAGAACAACAGTGATGTTAAGATGGGACAGTGAAAAGGCCAGTTTTAATGTAGCACACGCCGGGATTCGAACCCGCAACCATTAGCATATGAATCAGACGCTCAAACCAACTGAGCTACTGGGGTCTGCAAATGCATCATTGAGGATGTTGCTCACTTTATTTTTTGTCCAACTCAACAGAATTTGTGTGTCTCAGGGGGGTGTTGACTCCAGCATATATTGTGAAAGTAAACATGGAGTCTCAGTTGGTAGTGAAACACCATAGCATCAACACAGTTATGGCCATTCTCATCATCCAAGCATTGTGAGAAATTGTCCAAGATTCTAAAACCCTTCATCGCTGCTATCATGGTAACCTGATTTGGTGAGGATGGGGGTGGATGGGCTGTTGGAGAGCTGAAAATTGCAGTGTGAGCGCAACAACACAAGCAGAGTTGAAGATGAGCCAGCAAAAAATAAACAAAAGAAAATCAGGTTTATACTGTCTTTTGTTTTTTTTAATTCAGTCTGCTTTCGTGTTTTTTGTTGTTGTTTTTATTTTTTGTTTCAGTTTGCTTTCAAGTGTAATTCGTATACAATACTTCTATTGCCACTTTTACAGTTTGTATCAATTTGTTTTGAGCATTCTTATTGAATGATTTTTCCAAAGTTAAAAAATATTATATACTTTTAAACTTTGAAGTCAAGCTGTTAAACAAACACTTTTTTTGGGTAAGATTTGGTACTTTATAGTGGTTTTTATAAACTTTCTGATATCTGGTTTAACAATAGATGAGATTAATGAGAATGGTGCATGTTCAAAACCATAGTTATACCCATTATGTGTAAAAATGCACTACAATGTATGATGTCTTATGACTTACCCGTGTGTGTGTTTGTGTGCATGTGTGTGTGTTTGTGTGCATGTGTGTGTGTGTGTTTGTGTACATGTGTGTGTGTGCGTGAGTGCACATTTTCTGTTACTTTCTGCTTAATGATGTTTGACAAAAAGAAGTTGGTATCTTGACTGTTTTGGTGTGTGTGTGTGTGTGTGTGTGTGTGTGTGTTGCGTGCGTGCGTGCGTGCGTGCGTGTGTGTGTGTTTTGACATTTTTACTGGTAGTGAATGTTAAATAACTTTGCTTGAAAGTGGGTTTTTGTTCTCTGTAATTAGACTTGTAAGGTTAATGGAGAGCAATGTTTTGAACTTGTCTTTTACCTTAACCTGGTTGTCGTTTTGACATGGTGTTAGCCCAGATATGTCTGTAGCAGTGGGCAGGGCTATAGGCAATATGAACCTGACATGGTGTTAGCCCTGATATGTCTGTAGTAGTGGGCAGGGCTATACGCAATATGAACCTGACATGGTGTTAGCCCTGATATGTCTGTAGTAGTGGGCAGGGCTGTAAGCAATATGAACCTGACATGGTGTTAGCCCTGATATGTCTGTAGTAGTGGGCAGGGCTGTAGCAATATGAACCTGACATGGTGTTAGCCCTGATATGTCTGTAGTAGTGGGCAGGGCTATAGGCATATGAACTGACATGGGTTAGCCAATATGTCTGTATAGTGGGCAGGTATAGCAATATGAACCTGACATGTGTTAGCCCTGATATGTCTGTAGCAGTGGGCAGGGCTATAGGCAATATGAACCTGACATGGTGTTAGCCCTGATATGTCTGTAGTAGTCGGCAGGGCTATAGGCAATATGAACCTGTTCTCTTTGATTTTCTTTTCCGTTTGGTTGACTGTGTGTTCTTTTTCTCTGTGATTTACTTTTCTTTCTATATGACAGTGTTTAATTGGTGGTGATGTATCATTTTCAGATACTACTTTGGTGAGAAGATAGGTCTGTACTTTGCCTGGTTGGGGTTCTACCTCTCCATGTTGATCCCAGCCTCCATCATGGGTCTGATCGTCTTCATCTACGGCCTCACCATCATGACCTCCAACACTGTCAGGTATCTCATCCTGTTTTTAGTCTCCCATAAAAAAGGTAGATAGAGAGATCAGTACATACTGATTGGAGAGAGGCATGTTTGTGTGTGTTAGTCTATCTGTCTGTGAGAAAAATGGGTGAATAGTATTTTGTCAGCTGTTTATGGGTGGGTTTTTTTTTTTTATTATTATTCAGTTTTGGTCTAATATATGAGTAGTTTTGGTCCAAGGTGTGAATTGTTGAGGACTTAGGAAAGTGAATATTGGAAGTTTTAGTGCTAAGCTCAAGGTCAGATTGACAACAACAACAACAACAACAACAACAACAACAACAACAACAACAAAAAACTGCCCAGAATTAGTAGTCCTCAAAGAAAGTGTATGAATGATACTTTGTTCAATGCCACAATGCCAGGATATTTTGCCACAATGCCAGGATATTTTGTTCAATGCCACAGTGACAGGATACTTTGTTCAGTGCCACAGTGACAGGATACTTTGTTCAGTGCCACCGTGACAGGATACTTTGTTCAATGCCACAGTGACAGGATACTTTGTTCAGTGCCACAGTGACAGGATATTTTGTTCAATGCCACAATGACAGGATATTTTGTTCAGTGCCACCGTGACAGGATATTTTGTTCAATGCCACAATGACAGGATATTTTGTTCAGTGCCACAATGACAGGATATTTTGTTCAATGCCACAGTGACAGGATATTTTGTTCAGTGCCACAGTGACAGGATATTTTGTTCAATGCCACAGTGACAGGATATTTTGTTCAATGCCACAATGACAGGATATTTTGCCACAATGCCAGGATATTTTGTTCAATGCCACAATGCCAGGATATGTTGTTCAGTGCCACAATGCCAGGATATTTTGTTCAATGCCACAATGACAGGATATTTTGTTCAATGCCACAGTGACAGGATATTTTGTTCAATGCCACAGTGACAGGATATTTTGTTCAATGCCACAATGCCAGGATATTTTGCCACAATGCCAGGATATTTTGTTCAATGCCACAGTGACAGGATATTTTGTTCAATGCCACAGTGACAGGATATTTTGTTCAATGCCACAATGCCAGGATATTTTGCCACAATGCCAGGATATTTTGTTCAATGCCACAGTGACAGGATATTTTATGAAAGGAATTGTGAGGTACAACCCTGTTATGCAGTCTCAGTCTAGGATGGGACTCTGTAGGGTCAAAGTTATCATCTCCATTCTCATGTATCATTATAGCATTGTGAAATGTAAATGTCCCAGACTGTGGCCCTGGAAATGGCATGAAAGATGGGACAGGGAAAACCCCCCCAGCTTTTTATGTGTGTTGATTTCACTTTTGTCTTGATTTGTGTGTCTTCAGCCAAGAACTGTGTGATGACAAGAACAACATCACCATGTGCCCACTGTGCGATGTCCAGTGTCCGTATTGGAAGATCCATGAGTCTTGTGGCTATGTGTCGGCCAGCAGAATGTTTGATAATGGTGCCACCCTCTTCTTTGCCATCTTCATGTCACTCTGGGGTAGGTTTGGGTTAGATCGCATTAAATGTTTTTGCCACAATAGAATTTTACCACATTTAGATTGCATTAAATGTTTTTGCCACAATAGAATTTTACCACATTTAGATTGCATTAAATGTTTTTGCCACAATAGAATTTTACCACATTTAGATTGCATTAAATGTTTTTGCCACAATAGAATTTTACCACATTTAGATTGCATTAAATGTTTTTGCCACAATAGAATTTTACCACATTTAGATTGCATTAAATGTTTTTGCCACAATAGAATTTTACCACATTTAGATTGCATTAAATGTTTTTGCCACAATAGAATTTTACCACATGAAAATGTAAGTTTCTCTCCATGAAGAAATGCACCATTTGTTTTTCCTGTAATTTCTTTTTTATGTTGCCATGGGATCTTTTACAAAGTGCTTGCTTCATGAAAAACCTCAGTTTGTTGTCATCCAAAAGATTAGAACCTCGACTGTAACTCAAGGTTTAGAAGAAGGGGAGAAAATCCCTGTCTGACCAAGATTCGAACCAGGGACCTCTCCCTTTCAGGCAGGTGCTTTAAACCATGTGGGCCACTACTATAAGTGTGTATGTATGTTTGTGTGATTGTATCAAAGAGAAGGAAGAATCTGACAAAAGCATCTGGGCCACTACTATAAGTGTGTATGTTTGTTTGTGTGATTGTATCAAAGAGAAGAAGAATCTGACAAAAGCATCTGGGCCACTACTATAAGTGTGTATGTATGTTTGTGTGATTGTATCAAAGAGAAGGAAGAATCTGACAAAAGCATCTGGGCCACTACTATAAGTGTGTATGTATGTTTGTGTGATTGTATCAAAGAGAAGGAAGAATCTGACAAAGCATCTGGGCCACTACTATAAGTGTGTATGTATGTTTGTGTGATTGTATCAAAGAGAAGGAAGAATCTGACAAAAGCATCTGGGCCACTACTATAAGTGTGTATGTATGTTTGTGTGATTGTATCAAAGAGAAGAAAGAATCTGACAAAAGCATCTGGGCCACTACTATAAGTGTGTATGTATGTTTGTGTGATTGTATCAAAGAGAAGGAAGAATCTGACAAAAGCATCTGGGCCACTACTATAAGTGTGTATGTTTGTTTGTGTGATTGTATCAAAGAGAAGAAAGAATCTGACAATAGCATCTGTATCTCTATGGCTTCTTTGAGTAATATTCTTGTAACCAGTCCTCATATACTCTGAAAGTGGTAAGACTTTAAACTTGACAAAATGAACGAACAAACAAACGTGTGATTGTATCAGAGCAATATACAGGGGAGGGAATTCTTCCCAGATCTGTGGATTTCTACAGCAAACAGAATCAGTTTCCTTGGATTACATGGGTCCTTTCCCCCTTGGTTATGCTGGAGGCTCTTTCAGTATAAATAGTATCCCTGCCTTCTGGACACTGTGTTAGACATTTCCTCTGTTCTGTCACTCTCTTTGTTTCTGCCTTGTTCATTTGCTTTCTGTCATTTTTTCCTATGATTTTCTGCCTTGCTGGTCCATTCAACTGTATGTGTTCGATACAGTCTTACATACCACGGCGCACAAATCCGAGATACTTTAGTTGGTGGCTCTGCCATGCCGACTATTAATAGCGTGCATCTTTCCCCTTCCCTTCCACTCCCCACACCCTTTTCACCCGTCCTGCTGCCGTGTATAGCGCACTCAGCTTCCTTCTTTATCACTAGGGCTTGAGCACAAAGGCACGCTACAGAGATAAGACTTTGGTCGACCCTGCCTGGCTAAAAATACCACTCACAGGCGGTGCCGTCTCACAACTAAAGGGTGTCAGAATGGCTGGGAAAATGCAGCCGTGATACTTTCTCTTACATTTGATAACTGGGTACATGTAGTATGTACATTTTTAGCTCTAGGGAAATGTGATAAGCGGAAGCAATTTTAGGTCATTTAGGCCCATTTATATAAGTGTTTTAGTGTCCTTAGTTAATGTTTAAAGTTACATGTGGGTATGTGTTTTGAAATCTCCTGTGTGATGAATTGGATGGAGTGGTCAATGCCAGGGGCATCTCCTTATATGCGCGAATGCATTGATATGTGTACTATATTTTCTTTTCCTTTTTTGGCTGTTGAAGTATTGTGTATATTTTGATATGTGTACTATATTTTCTTTTCCTTTTTTGGCTGTTGAAGTATTGTGTATATTTTGATATGTGTACTATATTTTCTTTTCCTTTTTTGGCTGTTGAAGTATTGTGTATATTTTGATATGTGTACTATATTTTCTTTTCCTTTTTTGGCTGTTGAAGTATTGTGTATATTTTGATATGTGTACTATATTTTCTTTTCCTTTTTTGGCTGTTGAAGTATTGTGTATATTTTGATATGTGTACTATATTTTCTTTTCCTTTTTTGGCTGTTGAAGTATTGTGTATATTTTGATATGTGTACTATATTTTCTTTTCCTTTTTTGGCTGTTGAAGTATTGTGTATGTTTTGATATGTGTACTATATTTTCTTTTCCTTTTTTGGCTGTTGAAGTATTGTGTATATTTTGATATGTGTACTATATTTTCTTTTCCTTTTTTGGCTGTTGAAGTATTGTGTATATTTTGATATGTGTACTATATTTTCTTTTCCTTTTTTGGCTGTTGAAGTATTGTGTATATTTTGGCTGTTGAAAGTATTGTTGTAAAATTTTGGCTGTTGAAGTATTGTGTATATTTTGGCTGTTGAAGTATTGTGTATATTTTGGCTGTTGAAGTTTGTGTATTTGCTGTTGAAGTATGTGTATGTTTGGCTGTTGAAGTATTGTGTAAGTTTGGCTGTTGAAGTATGTGTAGTTTTGGCTGTTGAAGTATTGTGTATGTTTTGCTGTGAAGTATTGTGTTGTTTTGGCTGTTGAAGTATTGTGTATGTTTTGGCTGTTGAAGTATTGTGTATGTTATTTGGCTGTTGAAGTATTGTGTATGTTTTGGCTGTTGAAGTATTGTGTATGTTTTGGCTGTTGAAGTATTGTGTATGTTTTGGCTGTTGAAGTATTGTGTATGTTTTGGCTGTTGAAGTATTGTGTATGTTTTGGCTGTTGAAGTATTGTGTATTTTTGGCTGTTGAAGTATTGTGTATGATTTTGGCTGTTGAAGTATTGTGTATGTTTTGGCTGTTGAAGTATTGTGTATATTTTGGCTGTTGAATAGTATTGTGTTAAGTATTTATTGGCTGTTGAAGTATTGTGTAGTATTTGGCTGTTGAAGTATTGTGTATGTTTTGGCTGTTGAAGTATTGTGTATTTTTGGCTGTTGAAGTATTGTGTATGTTTGGCTGTTGAAGTATTGTGTATGTTTTGGCTGTTGAAGTATTGTGTATATGATTTTGGCTGTTGAAGTATTGTGTATGTTTTGGCTGTGAAGTATTGTTATTTTTGGCTGTTGAAGTATTGTGTATGTTTTGGCTGTTGAAGTATTGTGTATGTTTTGGCTGTTGAAGTATGTGTATGTTTTGGCTGTTGAAGTATTGTGTATGTTTTGGCTGTTGAAGTATTGTGTATGTTTTGGCTGTTGAAGTATTGTGTATGTTTTTGGCTGTTGAAGTATTGTGTATGTTTTGGCTGTTGAAGTAATTGTTTATGTTTTGGCTGTTGAAGTATTGTGTATGTTTTGGCTGTTGAAGTATATGTGTATGTTTTTGGCTGTTGAAGTATTGTGTATGTTTTGGCTGTTGAAGTATTGTGTATGTTTGGCTGTGAAGTATTGGTATGTTTTGGCTGTTGAAGTATTGTGTATTTTTGGCTGTTGAAGTATTGTGTATGTTTTGGCTGTTGAAGTATTGTGTATGTTTTGGCTGTTGAAGTATTGTGTATGTTTTGGCTGTTGAAGTATTGTGTATGTTTTGGCTGTTGAAGTATTGTGTATGTTTTGGCTGTTGAAGTATTGTGTATATTTTGGCTGTTGAAGTATTGTGTATGTTTTGGCTGTTGAAGTATTGTGTATGTTTTGGCTGTTGAAGTATTGTGTATGTTTTGGCTGTTGAAGTATTGTGTATATTTTGGCTGTTGAAGTATTGTGTATATTTTGGCTGTTGAAGTATTGTGTATATTTTGGCTGTTGAAGTATTGTGTATATTTTGGCTGTTGAAGTATTGTGTATATTTTTGGCTGTTGAAGTATTGTGTATATTTTGGCTGTTGAAGTATTGTGTATTATTTTGGCTGTTGAAGTATTGTGTATGTTTTGGCTGTTGAAGTATTTGTTATTTTTGGCTGTTGAAGTATTGTGTATATTTTGGCTGTTGAAGTATTGTGTATCTTTTTGGCTGTTGAAGTATTGTGTATGTTTTGGCTGTTGAAGTATTTTGTATTTTTGGCTGTTGAAGTATTGTGTATATTTTGAGTATGTGTATATATTTTGTTGTATTGTTTTTGGCTGTTGAAGTATTGTGTATGTTTTGAGTATGTGTAAGTTATTTTTTATTTTTGGCTGTTGAAGTATTGTGTATATTTTGGCTGTTGAAGTATTGTGTATATTTTGGCTGTTGAAGTATTGTGTATGTTTTGAATATGTGTATTTTATCTTTTGCCCTGATATGGCTCTATGCAGTCTGCTGGGCTTTAAACAACAATAACATCACAATAACAATAATAAAATATGGCTCTATGCAGTCTGCTGGGCTTTAAACAAACATAACAGTCACAATAACAATAATAATAACATGGATCTTTTCTTAGGAAAACCCATGCCCAGCTTCTCTTTTTTTCAAAACAGCAAGTATGATCAGTGTAGTTTGTGATGTAATATGTGCTTGTAACAAATAAAATCGTGCAGAAAATACTTATTTAAGCATTCTGAATGTTTAGTTTGATGCTTGAAAAGGTGTTACATTGCACTGTTTTTAATATACATTGCACCGTTTTTAATATACATTGCACTGTTTTTAATACCTGAAAAAATGGTCCATGGCAGCATGGATTTCCCTCCCCCTCCCCTTCTGAGATTTCCTCTGTTTTCTTTTCAGCAGTTCCCACTTCTGAAGTTATCACTGTATGGTGTAGAATCTAAATCCCATCTCTCTTCCTTGTCAGAGCTGTGCCTGTCAATAATTCTTTTTGTAGGGTCAGATATTGTTAAAGAGCATTACATGCAGGTTTACATGGAGCATACATACACTGCTTGTGTGTAGTAGACCTCTTCAAGTAAATTCCAGGTAGCTGAAGTAAAAGACCATCAAAAACACAGAAAAACACAACATGAAAGTTTATTTGATGAGAATAAGCAGGATAGATGCAGATTTTATCAAATAGCTTTAGCCCAGTTTTGCAAAAAGTCAAAAACAAGGTAATGGTTTAACTCACTCGGTACGGAGAGTTTTTCCCCTTGCGTTTCCCCAGGGACGGCCCATTTTGAAGTGTTAGGAAAAAAATCACAAAAAATACAAAACATAAAGGATCAAAATGAAACTTTCAGATCTGAATATTTACATGCTGGGTTAGTTCATGCCAAAATATTGAAGTTCTTCCTTGAATATTTCTTCTTCATGTGCCATGTTGAAAATACCCCAAATTTTGTGGTCAGGATCACCGTACAGTCACACACTTTGATCAACTCCATGAACACACAGTCAAAGGTGAGAAGGTCTTTGTATGCACAAAACACATGAATAAAGTAGACTTTGCTCAGGGTAAAAAAAAAGATTATTAGTGATATTATATGAATAAATGTTACAAATTGTTACACAGGGGAGTTATGGGGGCGTGGCACTCAAATGAGACATGCAGGCCACAAGAGCCAGAGGAGGCAAAGTGGGAGAAAAACTAAAATCTTCGTGCCAGTCATGCATAGGAAAGTGAATGAAACCTCCATCAGACATGCAACTCGCTGTACTTGGACTGCTGACTGCTCGCTTCTCGTGACATATACGCCCACCTCCCTCCCACTTCACTGTCGTCTGAAACTGGGTCACTGTCAGTAACTTCTTGCTGGCAGCTTCCATCACTTGATACACTTTCACCATTATCTTCAGCATACTCCTCGATGTCCAATCCTTCAGTCTGAAGCACTTCAATCACTTCAGCAGCAGTAAAACGCCGCCGTTGCGATCTACTTTGTTCGAAAACTCGTACTCGCCTGCAACGCCATTTTCGACTCGAATGCAGATTACCAGTCGTCGTGGGGTGCCGAAGTCAATCGTTTCCTGACGAGTGTATGGTTACGGAATCTCATGAAGTAACTTTCCCCTTGACCCTTGACACATTTGCAGTGACCAGTGTGGCTATGGTAGGCGTGCAGGTTCTAAAGGGGAGCGTCGAAAAAATTTTAATTATTGAAACCGCTATAGCGTTGAGTCGTACACAACTGTGCCTTTCATCACGACTGCTATAGCGTTCCGTCGTACCGACTGAGTTAAAAAAAAAATTAAAAAAGAAGACGAAAGTCCATTTCAAGATGGACAGATTCACAACAAATGACAGTATTTAAAAATTAATGTTAATCTTACAAATCGGTCAAATGAACAAATCAGCATTAGCAGTTGCTTTGAGTTAGATTAGTCAGAGAAGTTGCAAGCACTCTTAAAAGTGACACTGGTCAGCAGATAAAGACAGATGATTTATGTGTCTGTGTGCCTGATAAACTTTATGAGCCTGGTGCTGTGTTCAGGTACCCTGTTCCTGGAGTTCTGGAAGAGAAAAGAGGCCACCATCCAGTACAAGTGGGACCTAACCAACTTTGTGTCAGCGGAGGTAAATACTTTATGTGTGTGACTGGTTCTTACAACTTTGTGTCAGCGGAGGTAAGTACTTTTATGTGTGTGACTGGTTCTTACAACTTTGTGTCAGCGGAGGTAAGTACTTTTATGTGTGTGACTGGTTCTTACAACTTTGTGTCAGCGGAGGTAAAACTTTTATGTGTGTGACTGGTTCTTACAACTTTGTGTCAGCGGAGATAAATACTTTATGTGTGTGACTGGTTCTTACAACTTTGTGTCAGCGGAGGTAAATACTTTTATGTGTGTGACTGGTTCTTACAACTTTGTGTCAGCGGAGGTAAATACTTTATGTGTGTGACTGGTTCTTACAACTTTGTGTCAGCGGAGATAAATACTTTATGTGTGTGACTGGTTCTTACAACTTTGTGTCAGCGGAGATAAATATACTTTATGTGTGTGACGGGTTCTTACAACTTTGTGTCAGGAGATAAATACTTTATTGTGTAGATGGTTCTTACAACTTTGTGTCAGCGGAGGTAAATACTTTTATGTGTGTGACTGGTTCTTAACAACTTTGTGTCAAGCGAGAGTAAATACTTTATGTGGTGACTGTTCTTACAACTTTGTGTCAGCGGAGGTAAGTACTTTTATGTGTGTGACTGGTTCTTACAACTTTGTGTCAGCGGAGATAAATACTTTATGTGTGTGACTGGTTCTTACAACTTTGTGTCAGCGGAGGTAAACACTTTTATGTGTGTGACTGGTTCTTACAACTTTGTGTCAGCGGAGGTAAATACTTTATGTGTGTGACTGGTTCTTACAAATGGGAGGAAGATGATTTGTGGGTGATATCAAGTTATATATCATTGGAAAGGGCACATGTACCATTGGAAAGGGCATATTATATGTACTATTGGAAAGGGTGTATGCACCATTGGAAATGAAGTATATACCATTAGGGCATGTGTTGGTCTTTAGACCATAAATTTGTTTCACCACAAAAAAACAACAACAACAAAAAAGAAATCCAAATTCAGTAAAGTGAAGAAGAAAAAGCCGAAGAAAAATCATTAAACATGGTGGTGATTTTTGCCGTCTTTTAATTGGTTTTGTTGTGGGACAAACCTCACAAACACTGGCAAGATTTCTTAGTCCACCATCATGCCATACGCAAGGAGGTGATGTTGCATATGAGTGCTATGCTTAAATTTGGAATGGTGCGCTTGAAATGTGACAGTGCTACACTTTGTGTTTTCTGGGCCCTGGCCGTTCTGGTCCTCAAATAGAGGAGTGAGGGTTGAGGGAGGGAGGGGAATGGTAAGAATGGGAGTACTACCAGAATGATAAGAATAGTAAGATGGGCAGCAGGCAGACCATGTTTTATGTTGTTGGCTAGGATTGAACTCAAGACATCAGATATTGAGTCTGTGGTTCTGTCATCAGAACCAACCAGTTTGTATAGTGCGTCTGGGCGGAATTCCGCGATTTCGGTTTGTTGAAAAAAAAAAAAAAAAAAGGAGCAAGGCATCCGTGATCGCCTTGCAAGTGTTCACAGCAATGGCGCGCAAGTAATGGCCCCTGATTTGCCCCCGGACCCCCCCTAGTTTCAGTGTTTTTTTCCTCTCCCGTTTTAAGCCCTGATAGTGATAATTATCAAGTTGTGTGGTTTGTGTCTAACACCAACAGGAACCGCCCAGGCCAGAATACCTGTCTAAGCTGGAGAACTGGCAGATCATGAAAATCAACCCTGTCACAGGGGTAAGTAGTTTGTGTGTTTTTTTATTATTATTGTTATTATCATTGTAATCATTAACAGTTATTCCGTTTCATGATCAGATTATTTATTCACACCAAACTGAACTAAAGAATAGGAAAATTTAAGTGTGTAAATGAAGTCCATTTAACACATTGACTGTTCTACATGCCTGCTACTTCAGCGCCAGATCTCAGTCCCTTTAAAGTGGTTTATCTAACCTTAAAAATACTCTTGATGACTTCTTCGTTTACTGTCTGACTATGAAAAAGCGTTGTATGAGTTACTTTCAGCCAGTGTATGCTGTTGTTTTCAAAAACTATACGGTGCCTGAGGTTTCATTTTTAAACAAAAATATGACAGAAATTGTGAGAAATGATGGCATTGGTGGTAAATGGGACATTGCTTTATCAAAATAAGTCTGACATGAGAATGACTTGATTTTGAAATGGATGGGATCAGTAAGCTGTCTGTCTGAACCCTTTGACCCCCGCGCCCTGTCCACCAGCATCCTGCATTGGTAGCAAAAGCAGAAACTTAACCCTTTGATTCCCTGACCCTATCCACCAGTTTCCTGCAGGAAGCTGGTGGATAGGGTGAGGGAATCAAAGTGTTAAGTTTTCGCAATTGGTGAATAGTGTGCGGGAGTCAAAGGGTTAACTGGTTTTTTTATGCTGCATGGGATTGTAAGAATAATCACAATTATTGAAATTTAAAACAAGGTGTAATGCTGTTGATTTTCAGTAACTGTGTACAATTTTGTTTCATTCACTGGAATTAGTTTATAAGTTATCAAAAGTTTAATTTTGTAAGTTATCAAAAGTTTAATACCCTCCATTGTCATAAATTGTCAGAAGTTTTATGATATACCCTCCATTACAAGCAGCGTGTCCAGAAACAAGCAGAATAGGATGGCTGTCAGGCTGTAAGCCTTGTAGGGCTGGTGGAGTCAAGGTTATGTCTTGTGAGTCGTCTTGGCCTTGTGCATCATGATTCTTGCCCCTCATCTGATACAATGACTGAAGTATGTGTGAATTCAGTCACAAAAGTTCATGATTCATGAGAATGCTGTATAGCAGAAACATCCTTGCATATTGTGCCACTCACACATTGTTTCCCTCCACTGATAAAGGAGTAAAGTGTCTGAATTCAGTCCAAAAATTGTATTGTGGTGTGTGTGTGTGTGTGTGTGTGTGGGGAGAGAGAAGAGAGAGAGAGAGAGAGAGAGAGAGAGAGAGAGAGAGAGAGAGAGAGGAGAGAGAAAGAGAGAGAGACAGAGACAGAGACAGACAGACAGAGACAGACAGACAGACATGCAGACAGACAGAAAGAGAGAGAGAGAGGGAGTGTGTGTGTGTGTGTGTGTGTGTGTGTGTGTGTGTGTGTGTGTGTGTGTGTGTGTGTGTGTGTGTGTGTGTGTGGTAGCATTATAGTTCTGCTATTTTCAGCATTTCAAGTTGTTTTACAAATGAATGCAGTTTAATCAGTCTTTATTGTTTGTCTTTTTGTTTATGTATTGTTGGTTTAAATTGGATTTTCGTGGTAGTTTTTTTTCCCCCCCTGTTCTTCATTTTCACCCGCACTGCCCCAATGTAGAGTTGTGTGTATGGTTTCAGCTGAAGGAGCCACATTTACCATTTTGGCGTCGCCGGTTCCCCATCTTCCTCTGTTCTTATTCCGTCATGGTCTTCCTGGTGAGTATTTCAAAGGTGTGTGTGTGTGTGTGTGTGTGTGTGTGTGTGGTGTGTGTGTGTGTGTGTGTGTGTGTGTGTGTGTGTATGTGTGTGATCATCTTGGTGGGTATTTCAAAGTCACTTCTGTATGTGTGTGTGTGTTTGTGTGTGTGTGTGTGTATGTGTGTTTGTGTGTGTGTGCGTGTGTGTGTGTGTGTGTGTGTGTGTGATCTTCCTGGTGAGTTGTTCAAAATTACCTCTGTATATAGATATATATATATATATGTGTGTGTGTGTGTGTGTGTGTGTGTGTGTGTGATGTGTGTGTGTGTGTGTGTGTACGCATGTGATTATTTATTGTTTAGCAGGTGTCATATGCCAGATTGAACAAATGCAGGCTTGTGTCTCTTCACTCCCAACAACTTTATGAAACAACCTGTACTTTTAAACCCTTCCACCATTGCTCTTCTGGTCAGACTTCAGTGCTGTGCAAATGGCCTTGGACAAGTAGTGTGCGGTTGGCATATTAGGGCTTCATAGCTTGTCACATGCACAGTCCTTGCCGTGAGTGGGACAGGAGAAGGAGGGAGTTATTTAGATCAAACTGGCAAAATCTCCTGTCGCAGTTTGTTGCAAAGCCTGGCTGCCACATCTTAACAAAATGCACCGAGTGAGCTTCTCTGATGCTGCAGAGCACTGGAATGCCTTAATCTGTCACAGCTTTGGAGCCTCAGTACTAGTCTTGGTTTTGCTTCATGCAGAAAAGAGCAAAATGAATGGTTACATCCATTTTAACCCTTTTACTCCCACACCCTATCCGTCAGCTGCAAAATTTCAACCCTTTGACTCCCTCACCCTATCCACCAGCTTAACCCTTTTGACTCCCTTATCCTATCCACCAGCAGGTTGGATAGAGTGAGAGTCAAAGGGTTAAAGTTTGTGCTTTGCTAGCATGGTTGACAATGCAGGAGTCTGGTGGTCAGTGTGCGGGAGTGAAAGGGTTAAGTACAGTTGCCTACAGTTTTCTGACAGCCTGTTGACTAGAGTCGCCTACATTTGTGAATCCCTGTGGTTGAGTGGGTGTACCGAAATCTGTGAAATGGGTATTGTAGCTGTAGTGATTATAGTAGTGATAGTCATAGTGATACCTGGAGATGCAGCTGCTGAGGCCAAGAGAGAAGTTTGTCACTGTGCAATGACACTTTCAGTTTCATTTATCATTTAATCTGTTTCAAGCAGACTTACACACCCGCATTCTAAACGGTAGTTGGTCTAACTCAGTCTCAAAGGTCACTCCACCAGTCATAGTGATGGTAGTGGAAAGGAAGAATTGGTACATATTTACATACTCTTGTTGTTTCAGGTTTCCAGTACCATCATACCACTGGTGGTGATTTGATGCTTTATAAGACACAATCTGTTTTTTACTCACTCGTCTTTTAGTCTGACATTGACATCATCTTGGCTGTTTGGTGGGAGAGGTGTGACAGGATTGTCAACGCACGAGTGGTGGCAGATTGTGTGGGGTGATGTTTAACGGTGATTGGATTTCTTTTTCAGGCGTCCATTGCCATCATATCGGTGGTAGGAGTGATCGCCTACCGGGTGTCCATGCTGGCGGCCCTGCAACTGATGCCAGACAAGTTGGAGACCGCCAACTCCAGTGAGATCACCTCACTGACCGTCAACCTGGTGTACAAGAACGCCAGTCTCGTCACCACCATAACTGCTGCAACCATCAACCTTATCATTATTATCATCCTCAACTTCGTGAGTGAAAATTGTTGCCTTATATTTTATGTATAAAATATCATATGTGATCCATTCTCACAAAGGGGGACCTAAGATTTTTGATGTCACTCAGGTTTTGAATCATTAAAAAATAGATTTTTTGTGATGTCATGTTATGAGGGGAAAGGGAGGAAATAGAATATCTATGCACAGAAACACAAAGATTATGTGGATGGTGCCAGAATTTAATAATCCAACTGATTTTTGGTGATATCAGGTTATGAATCATTAAAAAGGATATTTTTTATGATATCAAGTTATGACGTATTGGAAAGGATGTGAAATGTCCTTTCAAGTGATAATATGTAAGTGAAGTAGTCTTTAGGACAAACACCATAGGAGTTGTGGTTTATTGAAATGTCACATGTGCTTCATCCTTGTTTTGAGATGATGGATGAGAAAATTCAAGAATGTTCACCGGCCTTCCCGTTTTCTCACAATTATTAAACTGTATCACGAGTACACTTTTGTCTTTTTTTGGTGTCATCATGTGCACTTAGAAAATGTTAAGGATTTTTGGTGTCGTCATGTGCACTTAGAAAATGTTAAGGATTTTTGGTGTCATCATGTGCACTTAGAAAATGTTAAGGATTTTTGGTGTCATCATGTGCACTTAGAAAATGTTAAGGATTTTTGGTGCATCATGTGCACTTAGAAAATGTTAAGGATTTTTGGTGTCATCATGTGCACTTAGAAAATGTTAAGGATTTTTGGTGTCATCATGTGCACTTAGAAAATGTTAAGGATTTTTGGTGTCATCATGTGCACTTAGAAAATGTTAAGGATTTTTGGTGTCATCATGTGCACTTAGAAAATGTTAAGGATTTTTGGTGTCATCATGTGCACTTAGAAAATGTTAAGGATTTTTGGTGTCATCATGTGCACTTAGAAAATGTTAAGGATTTTTTTTGTTTTTGGTGTCATCATGATGCACTTAGAAAATGTTAAGGATTTCGAATATCTTGGCTCCGTAAAAACTGATGATGGAGCCTGCTCCAAAGACATCAAAATAAGAATTGGAATGGCTAAGCAAAAAATGGTCCAACTCAACAACAAGACATTGGCATACCAAGTGGTCTGAAAGTTAGACTTTTAAAATGTTTGATCTGGCCACTCATGATTTATGGCTGTGAAGCCTTGAGTCTGAGAAAAACTGATTGCAGAAGAATTGAGGCAGCATAAATGTGGTTTTATCATAGACCACTATGTGTCAAACGGACAGACAGAAAAACTAATGAAAGCGTCCTGGAAGAACTTGATACCACCAGAAAACTGCTAGCAGAGCTCAACAAGAGAAGACTAAAATACTTTGGCCATGTGTCATACAACAAGAACACGGACCTCATGGCAACCATCTTTCAAGGAAAAAACAGTGACAAAAAGGAAGAAAGGCAGACCTCCAATTTCACACATCAAGAACATAACCAACATCAGTGACCTAAATATTCAAGAAGTTGTCCACAAAAGTTAAGACAGAGCAGCCTGGAGGAAGATGGTGATGTCTAGGTGCGCAGTGGGCAACACCAAACCCGGTGACGCCGACAGTGAGACGGGGAGGTGAGACAGTTGATCCTGGGTATCTGTACATTCATTGAAAATTCAAGAAAATATTTTGGGCATCATCATCTAACTTGTCCTTCTTGATCTAATGAAAGTTTCAAGATAAAACCAAAACTGTATGCGTAAGGAAAGTGATGATAATGCTGATGAGTACCATCTGCTGCTGAGTATGATGGAATCAATTGTCAGTCTTTTTCTCAGAAATAATGATGATGGTGATGGTGGGTGATGAGATGTGTGATGATGTAATGTACCCTGACAGATATACGGCTACATTGCCTTCTGGCTGACGGACTGGGAGTGCCTGCGCACACAGAGTGAGTACGACAACAGCATCACCATCAAGTTGTTCCTGCTGCAGTTTGTCAACTACTTTTCATCCATCATGTACATCGCTTTTTTCAAGGGCAGGTCAGTCACTGTGCCGTAGCTGCTGACTTGTGAGTTATTATCTATAAAGTTTTCTTTATTTTTCGTTTTGTGTTTTGTTTTGTTTTGCTTAGTGTGTGTGTGTGTGTGTGTGTGTTGTGTGTGTGTGTGTGTGTGTGTGGTGCGTGCGTGCGTGCTTGCGTGCGTGCGTGCGTGCGTGCGTGCATGCGTGATTGCGTGCGTGCGTGTGAGAGAGAGAATGTATGTGTGTGTGCGCGCGCGTGCGCATGTGTGTGTTTGCATAGTATTTATTTTTTTGAAAAATCTTTGACCACAGCAGAGAACTATGAATACTATATGTTCTTGAGGGACCAGACTTTGGATTTTATTGGATTTTTTTTTGTCACATTGAAAATGTTCAGTGTCAGATGTAGGCTGCATTCCCTGGGGAATGCTTGTTCATTAGTTTGGCGCCACCATTTTCTTACATGGTATTTTTTTCCCTGTTTGTATGTGTTGTTTGTTTGTCTACGACAGTGGATTTTTCTTTAAAGTTTTGGCAGAGACAAAGCTTTTAGCTGCTTGTGGACCTTCAACAAACTGCACACATGACCTGTCTCGTTGTCTCATCTGAAAGACTCCTCATTACAGTTTGTGGATAAATCGGACCCATGGCAATGATTTAAGATTGTTGTTGTTGTTAATACATAGAATGTTTTCCAACTGTTGGCCATGATTTCTGTCAGGTTTGTGGGACGTCCGGGCAAGTACAACACGATCTTTGGCGCCCGTCAAGAGGAGGTCAGTTGTGCCACTTGTTAACTGCTTTTGATTTACTTTGTGAGATGTGTGTTGGTGTGGATGATGACAGGGGTAAATACTGAGAGAAAATTGATCACCTGTTCAATTCAACATTTTGGAGAATTTTCTTTTTGTTAAAAATTTCAGAAAAAGTTGGTCATTTTCAGAAAAAAGTGGAAAAATAAAGAAAATCTGAGGAGGTGGGGGGGGGGGGGGAGACAACTAGTTATACATTTAATAATTATGAGACATATATCAATTAAAAAGTTGTGATAGCTTAATTGTTTGTGGCTGCTTTTATACACACACACACACACACACACACACACACACACACACACACACACACACACACACACACACACACACACACACACACACACACACACACACACACACACACACACACACACACACACACACACGCATGCACGCACGCACCACAACAAACACACACACACACACACCCCACCCCCACCCTATCCTTGTAGATCTGTCTTTCCTTGCCTTGTAGAACTTCCATCTCTTCCCCCATGTCATACTCCTTGTCTGTCAGTTCCTTGGACTGTCTGTCTGACTTTTGGTGCATTTGTTCCTTTTCTTTTTCTCTTTCTCTCAAATGCTCCATCTCCCCCTCCTCCTCTCCCTCTCTCCCACTGATCTGTGAAAAGCAGGTAACCTGTCAATTCGAATAACTCTGAATTCACCCTTTTTCTTCTCAGTGTGCAATTTTCTTTTCCAAGTGAACTCTGTGTCAAAACACGACCATGTAACATTCTTCTCATCTCCTTATTGCCACATTAGAAGAAATTAGATATTATGAAAGGTCAGTGCTTGGTATTCTTATTTCAGAGTTATACTGCAGTAAGTGGGTACATGAAATAATGGTTTTGTTGTGTGTGTATGGCAGTGTCAGGCTGGTGGCTGTCTGATAGAGCTGTGCATTCAGCTGGCCATCATCATGGTGGGCAAACAGCTCATCCAGAACAACCTCATCGAGATCATTATCCCGTAAGTCTCTCACACACAATACCAACTTGACTGTCATTTGAACTGATCTCTCAAAAATGTTGGCTGTGATTTGAAATAAATTTGAGGGCATGAAAGTATACCATAATCTTTTCAAGATACATGAGATCTCAGCTGAGGGAGAAGGCAACCTCAGGCGGGCGTGCTGCTGCAGCTTTCAACATTTTCTGCACAAAAGATTTTCTGGTTGTATTAAATACGAGTTCTGATCCTTTTTTCATGTTTTTTTTCTGGTTCCTGTTTGCTTGGGCAGTCATACTGGCTGGAAGAAAGACTGCCAAGCCAGTTCACACTTAGGCCAGAAGGCCGGTTAAGGGAGGTATTTTGAGAAACGTGTCAGTGATGGACACGGACAAGTTCTGGACTCAAATATGCTATTATGAATATGCTCAGATGTCAGCACAGAGTGACCTCCTGCTTATCGAGGTATCTAAGGTATTGTCAGCAATGAGTTCAAGAAACTTAATAACACACTGAACACAGATTGTTTTGTCTGAAGGATCCAGTTTTTATTCGTTCACTTCTTACATAGTTATCCTGTTGTTTTCTGACTAGTCCAGCAGTCCATTAATTCAGCTTGTCCATGAAATAACTTTTTGTCTTATTGGTGATGTTGACAGGCGCTTGTTCAAACTGATCAAGAAAAAATGTTCAAACGAGACCAAGGAGCAGAAGCTGGCCAACACTCCCTGGGAGAAAGACTACAAGCTGCAGAGTGCCACCAACACCTCCCTCTTCTACGAGTACCTGGAAATGGGTCAGTCATTGAAACTGTTGATAAAGTAGATAGCCTGTCAGTCAATCCAAGTATCATCATTTTTTATCATTGTCATCGTCATTATCATCATCATCATCATCAACATTGTCGCTGTCATCATCATCATCCATCATCGTCATAATCATCAACATTGTCGCTGTCATCATCATCATCCATCATCATCATCACCTGCTATCATAAACATCATTATTGTCCTATCATCATCCTCCTTTCATCATCATCATCATCATCATCATTATTGAGATGATGATGATAGTGTTCCATCATTGTCATTATCATCATATCATCATGGTGATAATGATGATAGTGTGTCCTCATCCATCTTAATCATCACCATCATCATCATGGTGTGACAGTGACAGTATCAGAAGATGCTCATGATATCAATCAATTGTTATAGTCAGGCCACTAAGGTGAGGGACTCAGAACACCATTGGGGTCTTAATCAATTGTTATAGTCAGGCCACTAAGGTGAGGGACTCAGAACACCATTGGGGTCTTAATCATTGTTATAGTCAGGCACTAAGGCGAGGGACTCAGACACATTGGGGTCTTAATCAATTGTTATAGTCAGGCCACTAAGGTGAGGGACTCAGAACACCATTGGGTCTTAATCAATTGTATAGTCAGGCACTAAGGTGAGGGACTCAGAACACCATTGGGGTCTTAATCAATTGTTATAGTCAGGCCACTAAGGCGAGGGACTCAGAACACCATTGGGGTCTTAATCAATTGTTATAGTCAGGCCACTAAGGTGAGGGACTCAGAACACCATTGGGGTCTTAATCAATTGTTATAGTCAGGCCACTAAGGCGAGGGACTCAGAACACCATTGGGGTCTTAATCAATTGTTATAGTCAGGCCACTAAGGTGAGGGACTCAGAACAGCATTGGGGTCTTAATCAATTGTTATAGTCAGGCCACTAAGGTGAGGGACTCGGAACAGCATTGGGGTCTTAATCAATTGTTTAGTCAGGCACTAAGTCGAGGGACTCGGAACAGCATGGGGTCTGACTGCATTGTTTTACATCCAGTTAGTGATGTGGTATTTGTTAAGGTCCCATGAGGTCTGCTGTCAGGGTTTGTTGCTCACCATGATGGCCAAGGTTTGATATCTCGTCTATAAATCTGTTTGTAAGCTGACTGGCTGACTGGCTGGTTTATTTGATACAGTGGTGAACTCAAAACCTGATGTCTCAGTCCCAGCCCACAACAAGAAGAACTGGCATCTAATTATAATGCTTCAGCCGTTCTGGTGATGTTAGTGTTTCATATGTTCTGTTCCCCTCCTCTTCTCAGTTGTGAAGACTTTGTTGCTTTTTGCCATGTGCAGACAACATTGTGAAATGTGGGTATCGGACTTTAACCCTTTGACTCCCGCACACTGTCCACCAGCATCCTGCATTGTCAGCCATGTTGGCAAAGCAAAGACTTAACCCTTTGACTCCCTCACCCTGTCCACCAGCATCCTGCATTGTCAGCCATGTTGGCAAGGCAAAGACTTAACCCTTTGACTCTCACCCTTCACCAGCATGTCATCACCTCAAGGCAATTACCTGCATATGCCCAGCATCCATTGCTTGGGCAAGGCAAAGACTTAACCCTTTGACTCCCTCACCCTGTCCACCAGCATCATCCTGCATTGTCAGGCTTTTTGGCAAGGCAAAGACTTAACCCTTTGACTCCCTCACCCTGTCCACCAGCATCCTGCATTGTCAGCCATGTTGGCAAGGCAAAGACTTAACCTTTGACTCCCACACCCTGTCCAGTAGCTTCCTGTAGGAAGTTGATGGATAGGGTGAGGGAGTCAAAGGGTTAGGTTTTTGCAGTTGGTGGACAAGATGCGGGAGTCAAAGGGGTTAAGATGGGCAGCAGACAGGCGAGTTTTTATGTTGTGGGCTGGGGTTGGAATTGAAACATCAGATCTGGAGGTCATGACTGCAGCTGCTGTGCCATCCAGTCTCCCAGTAGTGTCAGGAGTGACCTAAGTGTTTTTGATGTTCTTTCAGTACTGCAGTTTGGATTCCTGACCATTTTCTGTGCTGCCTTTCCCCTGGCCCCTTTGTTTGCTCTCCTGAACAACATTGTGGAAATCCGTGTGGATGCCAGCAAATTCATTACGCAGCTTCGCCGACCTGTGGCTGAGCGTGCTGCTACCATTGGTAAATTGATTGTGTGTGTATGTGTGTGTGTGTGGTGTGTGTGTGTGTGTGTGTGTGTGTGTGTGTGTGTGTGTGTGTGTGTGTGTGTGTGTGTGTGTGTGTGTGTGTGTTTGTTGTGTGCTTGTTTGTGTATGTGTGTGTGTTTTTGTGTATGTGTGTGTGTATATATGTGTGTTTGTTTGTGTGTATGTTTGTGTGTGTGTTTGTGTGTGTGTGCATGTGTTTGTTTGTGTGTGTGTTTGTGATTGTGTGTGTTGTGTGTGAGTTTGTGTGTGTGTGGTGTGTGTTGTATTGTGTGTGTGTGCTTGTGTGTGTGTGTGTTTGTGTGTGGTGTGTATGTGTGTTTGTGTGTGTGATGTGTGTGTGTGTGTGTGTGTGTGATATGTGTGTGTTGTGTGTGCTTGTTTTGTGTTGATATGTGTGTGTGTGTGTGTTGTTGTGTGTATGTGTGTGTGTGTGTGTTTGGTGTGTGTGTGTGTGTGTGTGTGTGTGTTGTGTGTGTGGCATGCGTGTCATACGTATGTGTTTGTGTATATTTGTAAGATTTGTTTTGTCTTTATTAATCTTTTTATAAAAAATCAAAGGGGGATAATTGAGGTGATTGTTGACTCAAATTGTCCTGTAGATTTGAACGTGTGTATCTTTATGTTTCTGTATGTCAGGTATCTGTGTGTATATATATATATATATAAACACACAGATATCTATCTATCTATCTATCTTTATATATACATATATATATATATATTTTCATATATACATGTATACATGTATATATGTGTGTGTGTGTGTGTGTGCGTGGGTGTGGGTGTGTGGTGTGTGTGTGTGTGTTGTGTGTACATATTTGTTTGTTTATGTGAGTGTAAGTTTTTGATGACTTTGCAAGAGCACTTCTTTCATCTTCTTCTTGTTCACTGTTTGAATAGTCAAACCATATGGTGATGTGTTCTTTAGAGAGTTTATCTTCATGTATAGGCTTTTAGAAAATGTATCCCATCTTTTACACTGGGATGATTATTTTTTTTTTTCTTATATGGAATCTATGGACTGGAACTGGAGAAAATTAAAGGATTGTGGCATGTTCTTTTTGTGCAGGTGTGTGGTACGGCGTGCTGTACTCCATCTCCCGTCTTGCCGTCGTCAGCAATGTAAGTTATGACCATGATAAAATCTTTATGTACTTAACCTTTTGATTCCCGCACCCTGTCCACCAGCATCCCGCATTGTCAACCATGCTAGCAATGTAAAAATTTAACTCTTTGACTCCCTCACCCTATCCACCAGCTGATGGTAGGGTGAGGGAATCGAAGGGTTAACTCTCAGTACGTACGATTATGCCCCTTGCTGTTCCCCTGATACGTACCATTTGTATAGGTCATGAGAAGAATTCTCATACAAACAAATGAAAACAGAGAGTTTTGAAGTTTTGTAGGTCATATATTAAAGGATTGATGTTCAAAATGCTGAAATTTCAACAGTCTAACCCTCATGGATGCTGACTAATGGTACAAGAATAATTAGAGAAATTTTCAGGTGTAAAATGTCTTACAAAATATACAATCAGGTCAATACATCAGTTCCTACAGTCACATTTTGAATGAAATTTCATAAAATCCAACGTGCACACCTCCACATGCACTGAAGCAAGAGATCGTGTTGAACAGCGCTGAGTTGTTAAGTAGCTACTGTTCAGCCATTTGCTTTTCCGTCGTCTGCTTCGCTGTGGAGATAGTGGGTCGTGAACTTTGCACTGTCCACACACCAGCTACATAGTACAGTGACCTCATGGCCTAAACGAGGCTAAGAATGACCAAAGAATCTATTTCTGGCTATTAGTTTTGGTTAACAGAAATACTGAAAGCCCAGTGAATTTTCAAAAATCAAGTGGGATTTCTCTGACGCTCGTAGACAAGTGTTGTTGAGACATCATCGGGAAATCTCAATGCTTGTAGCGAGAGAGTTTTTGCAGCTGGTGGATAGGGTATGAGTGTAAAGGATTAACGAGTAATTTTTTTGACTAATGTTGTTTTTATCTTTTTTGTGATAATGTATTTTAGGTTTGTATCTTGCCTGCTGACTTCATCAGTTTGGTGGTCACTCAGTTGGTCGTCTTCCTGATCACAAACAATTCAGCCATGTGTTTAAAAAATGTTTTGTCTCTTTCTAGGCTTTTATCATTGCCTTGACATCAGACTTTATCCCTCGTATGGTGTACGAGATGGCTTACAATCCCAACAACACGATGCATGGCTACGTGGAGTTTTCTCTGGCTTACTTTAACACTTCAGATTTTGAACCCAAACACCAACCGGCTGTCGCCCTGCGTGGAGATGTCCAGATCTGCAGGTAGATGTTTTGGCTATATCAGGTGTTGGGGAGAGGGGGGGGGGGGTCAGGTGTGAGAGTCATCATGGATTGCGGGGAATGGATAGACGATGGAGTGGTGATGACAGTGAGGGTGATGATGATGACGATTCTGAAAGACAGGCATGATAGATATGGATCTGAATATGCCTAGCTACCGTCACTGAGTGGAGATTTTTCCAGTCTTCTATGTAAAACACATGTGGAGACCTACTAGTGTCTGAACTTTCTTCATGTGAATATGCACGTAGAACATCAAAAATATGAGTTAAAGATCCTGTTAGCTGTATTGGTGTTCAGTGGCTTATGGAAATGTACAGCCTGTAGCATGTGCAGCCCAGAAAATGGATAAAGATGGCCTTAATTGTGGGGCTAAAAAAACTATAATAAACATGCTAAAAAATCCCCCAAAACAGCTGACAGCTATGTAAAAACCCACTGTTACATTCAAGTGCATGCAAGATTTGCAGTCCACAAATGCATTTTAAAAAAAAATCAGAAATTATTCTTCTGGTATTTGATTTCTATTTTACTGACAGTGCTTTCTTTTGAATGCATTGCACACACTCTCCTCTCTCCTGTATGTTTGTCTGTCCATCTGTCTTTCTGTCTGTCCCCCCTCTCCCTTTCCTCCGACATATTAAAAAAAATGTCATACCCTTAGACAGAAATTGTCTCCACTCCTTCCCATACTTGTGAAGAAGCTTATAAAGGCTTTTTTCTTTTCTTTTTTTTTTTAAAGACTAATCATTTCGATTTGTAACCTTTTGCCATGCAGTCATTAAGTAAAACATCTTTTATCTGCTCTTGTTGGGCGAGAAGGAATTTTTGTTTTGTTTTGTTTTTGTTTTTAACTTTTGTGTTGGATGGACAGACGTTGGGCGTGCATTATTCTCTCTCTCCCCTTCTTTTTTCAGTGCTGTGTTTATAGTGATTTTTGTCTGTGTTTTTCTTTCATTTTGTCTTTTCTTCTTTTAAACTGCTGTGAGTATTTGATTTTGGGTTTGATGTTGGTTGTCCGCTGGCTTTGTGTGAAGAGTTTATAAAGCCTTCACCACAGTGAAATTTGTTCATTTATTCTCCCTCTTCTCCTCTCCTCCCCAATCAGTCTCTTCATATGTATAATGGTATAGGTGCATTTTTCTCTGTCTGCAGTTAGGCAACTGTCTTTTTGTTTTAGGGTAAATTTGACGGTGAATCTTAACAGTTTGACAAATGTGTGTGTGTGTGTGTGTGTGCTTGTGTGTGTGTGAATGTGTCTGTGTGTGTGTCTGTGCACATATGTGCATGTGCAGAAATAAAATCAAGGAAAACTGAATGTGTATGTGCACTTGTATATCTGTTAACAGGTACCGAGATTTTCGTTACCCGCCCTGGCACGAGAATAAATATGAATATTCAGACGTCTTCTGGCATGTGTTGGCAGCACGCCTGGCCTTTGTGGTTGTTTTTGAGGTGAGTGTAGATCAGTTTTGGGGTCACTCTACACAGCTGGGATTTGAGATCGCTTCATTGCATTTGACAAGTTTTGCATACATATCTGTTATTCATGATCTGTAAGACTTGTTAATGATGTATAAGACATCATATGCAGATGAGATTTTGAAGGGGATAGGGAATTATGTGCATGCATGTGTATTTAGGTCAGGAATTTACCACAGATCTTTTATTTGATGTCTGTACAATATGTACAGCATTGTCTCCACACGTGCATGCCTAACAGTTCCCACAGTAACACTCAACATGATACCCACATTTGTTGCCATCTTTTTTTCAGATTTGATGCAGTTGATCTGTTACATAAGCCCTTTGACTCCCGTATCCTGTCCACCAGGACCCTGCATCATTAACCATGCTAGCACTGTGTAGCAAAGCATAAACGTAACCCTTTGACTCCCGTACCCTGTCCACCAGGACACTGCATCATCAACCATGCTAGCACTGTGTAGCAAAGCATAAACTGGAAGCTGGTGGATAGGTTGAGGGAGTGAAAGGATTAAGTTTTTGCAGTTGGTGATTAGGGTGCAGGAGTCAAAGGGTTAATCTTAATAACAAGACTTGATAATAGTTTCCCATAAGAATACATATGTTACATTAACAACAAGACTTGATTATAGTTCCCTATTTGAATACGACACCTACACCGTGCTTTGCTGTCTACAGAATCTGGTGGTGGTGATTACCTCTCTCATCGCCTGGCTCATCCCAGACGTCCCTGTGTTGCTGAAGGAACAGATCCGCCGTGAAGCCTATATCACCAGTGAGATCATCCTGAGGACGGAACTGCAGCGAGCTCGGGGCATCGACCTTGATGCTGTCGGGGAGAATGGAGCGGTTGGAGGACCAGATAATGAAAGCTACAACTCAGAGCGGTACTCGCCCCAACGCAGTGATCTCGACATCGAGATGGATACAGTTCGACATCGCTCCACAGAGGTGGATAACAAGTCATACGTATAGAGCAAGGACTTTGTTTGCTTTCTTTTTTTCATCAGATTGGAAAGAGATGAAGGACTGTGCGGTTCTTGGCTTGGCCATTACGTCGGGCGTCATTATTTACAGGATATGTGAGCTGAGCATGGCTGCTCTACAAGGGGACATCATCTGATATGGACAGTGAAAACATCATCATCTGGGAAAGATTTATTCAAGACAGTTTGTGCGCAGCAATATGTATTCTTTGCAGAAACATAATCTAGGAAAATTGATAGTGAATACACAAGTTAAGTGGTTTCACAAGTGATAGTCTGGAAAGGTATAGTCCTGAAAGCAGTTGTTCACTATTCTGTCAATGATGTTATCATTATAGGCGATATTTCTGTTGAGCAGCGTTTTGGGGGCTGAGTTTTGGTTGTTTGCTTGGTTTGCTTTTCCTAACATGGGCTGGCTTGCCATTTTGATAGAGCCTTGGACTGAACGTCTCGTATCTCCAGTTCTGTCCCAATCAGCATGATATAAGCTGGCTTGTTCGCTGCTACCTGTGATGCTCCAGTCTTCTTCCTGGTGGTGTCACTTTTTCATAGGTCCCTTTCCTCTCCCCATTTCAAGATGGTGCCAGCACATAGGGTTTGGTGCAGGAACAAGGAGTCTGCCAAATACTACTGGCAGATCTGGGTGGAGCGCTTATGGAATGGTCCAAGTACAGTGAATCACTATTAACAAATTCCAAACCGGGCTTCATGTGTTTTGCTTGATTTCCATGAGAAATGAGTTGAATGGTTTCTTTGATTTTCTTTTTTCAGCATGTGCATCTGACAAAATATGTACGGTATTGTGTTATATAGCCATGACCTGTATCTTGTGTGTATTACATATCTGACATTTATCCTGTATATATTATTATACAAACTTACCTCTTGTTTTTCTTGTAATGTTTTTGGGGGTCCTAAGAGTGCAGCCTTTGTTGAACAAATCATTTGTTTGCCTTCATAGCTATAATAATCTCCTCGACTCTAAGCCTGCATCGAACAACTTGTAAGATTGTGAAACTGCCTTGAACAAATTATAAGATTATGGAACCACCTGAAACAAATCACAAGATTGCATATCCTTCATTGAACTCCATTTGATATTTCATATCTGTATCCCACCTAGCCTGTGTCGAACAAATTGTAAGATTGGGGAACTGCCTCGAACAAATCGTAAGATTTCATTTCCTTCACTGAACACCATATGATATTAAATATCTCCATTCTACTACAATGTATGAAACTCATATGATGGTTTGATGATCTGTATTAAAATGTGTTTGTGTGAGAAGGAGTCTTCAGAAGAATCTGTTTTTGAATGACCGATTTTGACATATTTCTATTACCATTTATGAAGTATAACATCTTAATAGTAAAATTCTTTTCTAACAAAGTTGAATAATGGAATCTCAGCATGAGTTGGTTGGAGTCTAATTTGTTCTTGAATTAGATAAATTCATGAATTCATGGATAATATACTGACAGATTAGACCATGATATTATGTACAAAGGAGCATAGATCAGGTTTACATCAGAACAGAATGGGTGAACACAACATGTTCTGTTGGTTGTTGTTGATGATTGTGTTATTGATATTGACTTGTAGGCTTTTGTTTGTTGGTGGTGTTTTATATTTATGTCATCAAATCATCTTTTGAAATAGATGATAACAAGACACAAAGTTAATAAAACCATGGTGCCCACCCTATTGTGGTAATCTACTGTCCTGTAGGAAAGAAAACTTAAACTCTACGCATGAAACAGGCTGGGTAACTCTCAGCGGATCCACTGATTTCAGCGGATGAACTCCTAGTTTCAGAGGGAAAAAAAATTTTTTCCAGAGGAAATATTACTGAATTATTGTATTTGCCATCAGGAAATGCATCCATAATGCCTCAAAATTACAGAAATTCTTCAGCTTCTGGGGGGCTACCCCCCAGAAGGGACGTTGCCCCTGGACCCAGGCCATTTTTCAGAGGAAACTATCTTCTTCTCTTACCCAGCCTGATGAAAGTAATGTTGCAACAAACAGCAAAGCAACAGAAAAATCATGAAGTAAAAGACACACCACTTGGCATGGTGTCTTATGAACCAAGCCCACCAATCAACTTTACTTCTTGTCAGCAATTTTGAATCATATGTCTACTTTTTCCCTGATCTCCGTGTTGACACCAAGGGGGTTAGAATTCTTAGGATCTGCATTTTAAGGCCATAAGCTTTTTCCATCATTTCTGTTTTCTTTTTTTAAATTCCAATCCTGTATGTTTATTGAGACATGCACAGACTTGCATGCGCACGTGTACACACCACACACACACACACACCACACCACACACACACACACAGAGAACAAAACAACATCTGTGCTGCCGTAACATATTATCATAATATTAAGTCTGCTGAAAATCTAAAAAACAAAAAAGAAAACTATATGGGTTTTTTTTTTCATTGTAAGTTAATGGCAGCCAAAAATGTACATATATATTTGATTGATATGGTTTTATTTATTAGATATTAGTTTCTTGTTTTATTCTTCAGTTTTTGTTTGTTTTGTGGAGTTATTCGTTCGTTGATTTTGATCCTGGAGAATGGATTTATTAAAAACAGATGAGTGAATTTGGTCATCAGTTTGTATGGCGATCAGAATCTTGTATACAGAATTATAATCATGTTTGTATGGCGATCAGAATCTTGTATACAGAATTATAATCATGTGTAGTAACCTGGCATGTGTTGATATATATCATATGTTTCTTCTGCATATTCAGAGAACAATTACGTTTTCTGCCTCTTCAAACATATTTGTGTAAGTGACCTTATATAGTCATTCATTCTTCCACATATCTACTGCATTTACCGGTCAGTTACATGTCTTTCATTCTGTTCTCTGTCATTAAATCATTTTGCAATATATCTCTATCATCAAGTCATTTTGCAATATAGGCCTATCTCTATCATCAAGTCATTTTACAATATATAATCTTTACATGTAAGTGTTTTTGTCTTTGAAACCACAGACACAAAAGGATACTGGTATGTAAAATAGTCTGCACAATGTATAAAAAGGCACATTTGTTGAACAGTGGTGATATTTTTTGTAGTACAACAGATCTGTGGGAATTGTGAACAATCAGTTTTGTCTTTCCTTTAATCATATATTTATCAATATCCTATCCTGTTGTTGATGCAAGTTTGCTTCACAAAAGTATGCAATCTTTTTTTGTTTTGCATGTATCAGTATTCTTTGCAGACTTTATAAAGAATGTCGCATTCAGACATGACCAAGTGTCACATCTTATGGAAGTACTGTAACTCAAGACTGTGTAGCAAGCTGTTGCCTCTTACCTTGCACATAGTGTCAAAACCATGCCTTAAAACAAATGTATTAAAGTGAGTCTTTCGTTTTCATAGAACATAGTGACAATTCTAGTGACAGATGAATTTTTTATATTTTAGTGTCACTTCCACTCTTAATTAAGCATCTGATGTTTTTATTTTTTTTCAATTAAGTCACAACCATTTGTACATAACTTACTGTGTACAAAACTATCAGTATGACATTTATCTCTATGCATTTTGGGACATATGCGTTTCAGTAAGTTATATTCCATGTACCGTAATAATAATAGTTCTTTTTGTTATTGTTGTTTTCTGTATTTTCATTTTGCAGCTCAGATAAACAAATGGTATAAACGTTTTCTACATACATGCTTGCATAAACTCACTGTCTGATTTATACTGACTACAGTTTTTAGTGGAGAGATGCCCATACAGATATTAGTTCCTCATATTACTTGTCTTTCATGAACTCACTCTCTGATTTATACTGACTACAGTTTTTAATGGAGAGATGCCCATACAGATATTAGTTCCTATTATTACTTGTCTTTCATCATAAACTCTACTCTCTGATTTTATACATTGACTACAGTTTTTAGTGGAGAGATGTCCATACAGATATTAGTTCCTATTATTACTTGTCTGTCATAAACTCACTCTCTGATTTATACTGACTACAGTTTTTAGTGGAGATGCCCATACAGATATTAGTTCCTATTATTACTTGTCTTTCATGAACTAACAATCTCTGTAGTTGACTTTTTGAAAAATGTGTATTGTGGATCATTTTCT
This sequence comes from Monoplex corrugatus, assembly GCA_030674185.1. NCBI lineage: Eukaryota > Metazoa > Mollusca > Gastropoda > Littorinimorpha > Ranellidae > Monoplex > Monoplex corrugatus. The sequence goes on along the minus strand of JAPXFY010000017.1, from coordinate 2,755,803 downwards.
CTTGTGAAACTACTTTTCTTGTGTAGAGGCATGTTAATTAATTAAGCATTTGATTCATTCAGTACTCCTTCCTACCTTAGTACCTACCTGTCACTTTGCCCGTTATTTCCCACTTCCCATATATATACTTTTTTTGGAACAGCTTCTTTATTTCAAGATTTATGTAGATAGACAGTTATGGACAGCAGAAAAAAATCAGTGTACTGTAGTGTTAGTTTGTGATGGGCTAAACATTTAGTTGCTAAAACAAAATGTCCCTCAATTTTGCTTTCATCCATTCATTTATACAATTCATTTATGATGAGTAGGCCTATATGATTCTATTTTTTGGTTTTTTGTGAATACCTTTAGGGGTTAGATTTAAGATTATTTTGTATTATTTGTGGACACTTGTAAATATGTATTCAAACATTAAAATTTGATTGTTGCATGTGTTTCAAACATGTGTACACACACAGAGAACTAAACATGTAAGTATTACTGCTTAAATGCTTAGATCTAATACTTTGAGCAAATATATGAAAGTATTAAACAGCGTTTTAATACTATTATGTAGAGTTTGCTTCTCAGTCATTCTTACATACACTAACTCAGATGCTGATTAAGGTCTTACAGTATTACTGGTGATTTTATTAAACTTTGAGAACAGAGAAACATGACACGTGCACATGCTCACATATGCACATGCTTGTGCACTCACACTCATGCACACACGCGCACACACACTTATATTCACCCATGCAGGACTGGGTGTAAAGAAACATTCTGCTTATGCCACTACCTTCCAAAGTAATATTTTATTTTAATTATTTGGATTATATTTGCAAACATTCATACTTCTTTTGTACATAAAAATATGTACTAATCATTAAGTCATATGTGCATTAATGTATAGATATGATAACCCCCTCCTCCCTTTTATATTTTTTGTTGTTGTTGTTGCTGCGTAAAGTGCAATGAGCATGCTTCGGCAGACTATTTGTGCTATACAATTGTAACTGTTGTTTTCATTTATAGTTAATTCTTTCCATACTTGCATCACTGTTTTATCTTTACTTGTTAGTTCTTGTTTGCATTTCTGAAAAGGTTCTGATATATGCAATAACCACGCCCTTTAAATGTCAGACTTTGCATACAGCGTACATATTGTACTGCTGAATAATATGATAGCATGTCAGACTTTGCATACATATTGTATTGCTGAAATAATATGATAGCATGTCAGACTTTGCATACCGGTATATCTTTTATTGCTAATTTGATTGCATTTATCTATACTGGTGCTTATACTGAACCCATATCTTCACAGAATTATTATCCTTGCGCAAGTCATATATCGTAAACAGGGTCATTGTCTGGATTCTGTTATAATTGCATTGATGCACTGTTATCATCGTTAGTATCATGTGTGTTTTTATAGCTTAGTTGTAACAGAAGCTGACAGTGCTTGCTAGTTATAGCATTACTGAGATGAAAATGTCGTTGTAGACGGAGGAAAACATTACATTCAGTAAAACATAATGAAATGTTGTCATGATGCTTCAGAAAATCAGACTGACATCAGAAATCCCTTTCAGATACACACAAAAACAACTGACATACAGATGCAGGCAAGGCCAGCGTCTGTAAACTTTGTTGACATAATATTGTAAATTTCACTTTGGACATAAAAACAAAGTGCTAGAGCCATGTCATTTCTGTGTCAGGTATTGTTCTTTGCTTCTTTTTCTTTTTGTTTCTGCAGAAAATTTATCAGAAAATAAAAGGTATTAAAGCCAAATGTGCGCTTGTCAAAATAACAAACTTTTTCTGATTTTAACTGTTGTTTTTGTGTGTGCAATATTGTTATTGGTTAATTGTTTGTGTGTTCCTGTAAGTCATATCTACAGGCAGGTGATAATTTATGTGTTGGTAGGTAAATGAATGATGAGATTCAAAACACTTATGGGCATGAAAGGGTGAAATGACCCTCCCCCACCTTCTGTGAAACTGCTTCTTGTGATATTTTGCTTTCGTTTTGAGTGCAATTGAAACTTCTGGAATCTTAGGTATTAGGATACAATTCTTGAATTATAGCTTTTGTTGTTGTTTTTTTTTTGTTGGGTCATAAATTGTGATGGTGATGGGTAACATTTGTTTTTGTGAATGCAATAGATCCTTTCCAATTTCCTCTCCCTGAGAATGAAAATTATATGGCTAAAAATACATGCTTTCATGCAAACTGACACACACACACACACACACACACACACACCACACACACACACACAACACACACACACACACTCACAAGATATCAGCCCACTGTCATCACCATACATACCTATATGTACACATGTCAATCGGATCCTCTCGACTAATGTTTCTTCACCTAATCTGACGGGCAAAATAATCATTGACTTCATAGGATGGTGGTATTTGTTATCACCGCCTGTCACTGGAGTATGCAACATGACATTGTAAACTGAGAAAATGTCAGAAGATTGTGCAAATTTCAGGGCATGACATAATGCTGCTTGTCAACACGGATGGCTGATACACACATTTCTATATATTGGTGCGGTCAGAGACATCGGAAAGAGAGACTATCAGGACACAGCTGTTGTGGTGATCACTGTCCCACTTGATCAACACCAAAGATATCTGTTTGGTGTGGTCCAAAGCTCTGTGTGGGGCACCGTGCTCTGGGCTACAGTCTCACACAGAAAGATGGACATTGTGCCACAGAGCAGGTAGGCCTACTACTCATTTTGCTCAAGTGGCTGCATTAGCTCAGTTGGTCCCATGCTGATGATACAGGAGTCATGGGTTCTAGCCCCAGGTGGTCCACCTTTTAGGTGGACTGACTGACTCTGATGATAGAACCATGGACTCAAGATTGGTATCTGGATTTCAGTCTCGGCTTTTACATAAAAAGTGGCCTGTTACAGCCCATCTTAATTAATATTCCATTTGGTGGTGTCAGTTTATTGTTCCTTAGCACCATTCAGTCCCTCCCCCTTCCATTTCTAGACTTTGCTAGTGCATAGGGTTTTTGCACAGACTCAAAGAGTGTGCCAACCAGTTATTGGCAGATTTGGTGGAAAGTGTATGGAATTGCCTTAGTGTGCAAAATCCTTGAACAAACTTAAGTCTCTCTCCCATGTCTCTGATCTGGTGAAGGCAAGTGATCTTCCATTCCTCAGTCTGTGTTTATAACGATGAACTAATGTTGGTTTTTTTTCTTCTTTTTTTAATCATTTCCAAACACCATACTCATTCTTGCCCTCTTACTAATAGGGACCAGACTTGCAAACTCTTTGGATATCCATGTATTTTCTGTAACGGATCTAATGGAAAAGTATATTTTTTGCGATTGTGTGACAGATGATTAGATTTTGTCCTGATCTGTTATTTCGTACTGTGTTGTGTTGTTATGACCATTCCATATCCTTCAAAGTGTGGACAAATCTGTTAATACTCACTGATGCACTGGCTTTATTGATGCCCGCATGTCATTTTGTGGTCATGGACTGGGTGATGTGAACTGATCAGATTTTAATTTGCAGGACATTTCTTGTTGGTGATGTTCGTCTTCGTATCTTTTTGTGGTTGCTTGTTTGTTTGCTCATTTTTGGGAGGGGGGTGGTGATGGTTAATGGGGATCTTTCTTTTTATTCATTATTTATGTAATTAGTTATTTACAATTTATTTCATCAGACAGTTATCAAAATGTGAATTATGCTCCCTGATTATTTTTGGTTTTTAGAATTGTTCTTGACTGATATGATAGGGAGAGATATTTTTCCAAGATCACAGTGACCTTGATAAATGGAAAATCGGGATTTCTGGTCATAATTTTTGTATAAGAAGTGAGGTTGTTAGAATGGCTTTACCATTTTTTTCTCCACATCCCCAGCTCCCTTTCCTTGAACTATGAGTATTTTGTTTGTTGTTGATTTTGTGTGCCCAGTTGTTCATAGACTTGAGCAATGTAATCATTGTACAAAGGCATTGTTTGAACAATTTCCCTGTGGTATAATGCGTACATTATGTTATTGGTTTACATCTGCCTGTTATCCTTCTTTGTTTACAAATAAATTTACACATCATCAGTTAGTCTGTGTATACTGTATATGTTACATACTTATGCAAGCAAACAAGTCTGTGCGTGTGTACATATTTGGAAGTGATGGAAGGGATGGAAGGATGGAAGTGATGGAAGGATGGAAGTGATGGAAGGATGGAAGTGATGGAAGGATGGAAGTGATGGAAGGATGGAAGTGATGGAAGTGATGGAAGGATGGAAGTGATGGAAGGATGGAAGTATATATGTGTGTGTGTCTGTGGTTGAGAAAATTAGACATAAAGACAGAAAAAAAAAAAAGACAGAAACCATTTCATGACTGAACAAACGGGTAATTAACCCTTTGACTCCCGCACCCTGTCCACCAGCAACCTGCTAGGTCAACCATGCTAGCAGAGCAAAAACTTAACCCTTTGACTCCCTCACCCTATCCACCAGCTTCCTGCAGGAACACACACACACACACACATACACACACACACACACACACACACAAACAAACACACACACAAACACACACACATATATATATATATATATATACACATGTTTGCATTTATATAATTGTGTGTGTGTGTGTGTGTTACGTGTGGGTATGTGTTTAGGCCTACATTACTGTGATATAATACACCTATGTAAATTAAATTAAAAAAAGATAAAAATAAAATGAAAAAAAAACTAGCCACTCACCAGGACAAACAGAAAACAATCTTGCAAAGAATAAGCACCAGCACAGCAAACACCATCTCTTTCACAAAGACCTTTTTTTTTTCTTTAATTATTCACAAACGGCACAGAACTAAACAGTGCACGGGCTAATCCTGAATCAAAAACAGATGACATCATGAACTGGACAGTACATCCACATGTAATAGCCATGATGATGATGAAATATAATAGCCATGATAATGACAATGATGAGTGCTATTATACTGATAATCATACCAATAACATATAATACATGTACATAAATATTGGCTTCCAGTTCCTTTCCTGTGTAAGATCTATTCGGTGGATGAAGGCTATACCAATAATTATATCTATAATTATTAATAAATGCCAGTTGGTTCAAATTCCTGTTCTTTGTATCAGTCGGTGGGAAAGTCAGTCGGGTTGTTTACATTCTTGTGGACTTGTCTACTGCACTAATATAATAATAATAGGAAATAATAACAATAATAATAATGTTGGATACAACAAAACACTTGATTCAGTTTCTTGGTTCCTATTTCCCTTATAATCATAATAATAATAATAATTACAATAATGTCAAATACAACAAGTGAAACTGCTTCAGTTCCCTGGTTCTTGTTTCTCTTATAATAATGATAATAATAATAATAATAATAATAATAATAATAATAATAATGTCGAATACAACAAGTGAAAATGCTTGATTCAGTTCCCTGGTTCCTGTTTCTATAATAATAATGATAATAATAATAATAATAATAATAATAATAATGTTGAATACAAGAAGTGAAAATGCTTGATTCAGTTCCCTGGTTCCTGTTCTATAATAATAATATAATAATAATAATAATAATAAATAATAATAATGTCGAATACAAGTGAAAATGCTTGATTCAGTTCCTTGGTTCCTGTTTCTCTTATGATAATAACAGTAATAATAATAAAATAATAATAATGATAGTAATAATAGTAACAGTAATAATAATAATAATGTCGAATACAAGAAATGAAAATGCTTGATTCAGTTCCCTGGTTCCTGTTTCTCTTATAATGATAATAATGTTAAATACACGAAATGAAAATATTTGATTCAGTTCCTTGATTCCTGTTCCTCTTATAATATTAATGATGATGATAATAATAAAATTAATAATAATGATAATAATAATAATATAATAATAATAATAATAATACACGTGAAAACACTCGATTCAGTTCCTTGGAACCTCTGTTTCTGTTGAATACATGAATTCTTGCATCTATGGAGCCATGTTTGGTCTTTTGGTGCGGTTTGAAATGTTTGTCACCTTTTTCTAGACACAATGCCGATTCTTATTTGCATCTTGTGAGGGATAAGATCGTTCAATCTGCTAGGAAGTATATCTTGCATGTAATTTGACCATAGCATGGAATGATGAAGTCTTTCATGCCAACTGTTGACTACAAAAGATGTTTACACTAAGATCTTGTGAATTACGTATGTAGTGCTCGCTACAGTGTCTTAAGGCTAGTACTGAACTACTAGTAGTCTCGACCTACGTCTACAATCTTCATACCAAAGTAGAAAAACTGTCGATGATTTAGAAATATGAACGACCCGTTAATAAGCGGGAACAGAGGTGTTGAGGGAACTGTTTGACTGCCCCAGAGAATTCTTGTGGAGTACTTTTTGCCTGAGAGGACTCTTGTTAAAAACTGTTTGGATGTCTGAGAGGACTCTTGTTGAGAACTGTTTGGATGTCTGAGAGGACTCTTGTTAAGAACTGTTTGGATGTCTCAGAGAACTCGTGTGAAGAACTGTTTGGATGTCTAACTCTGAGACAGCTCTTGTGAAGTGCTGTTTGGATGTCTGTGAGAACTCTTGTGAAGTGCTGTTTGGATGTCTGTGAGAACTCTTGTGAAGTGCTGTTTGGATGTCTGTGAGAACTCTTGTGAAGTGCTGTTTGGATGTCTGTGAGAACTCTTGTGAAGTGCTGTTTGGATGTCTGTGAGAACTCTTGTGAAGTGCTGTTTGGATGTCTGTGAGAACTCTTGTGAAGTGCTGTTTGGATGTCTGTGAGAACTCTTGTGAAGTGCTGTTTGGATGTCTGTGAGAACTCTTGTGAAGTGCTGTTTGGATGTCTGTGAGAACTCTTGTGAAGTGCTGTTTGGATGTCTGTGAGAACTCTTGTGAAGTGCTGTTTGGATGTCTGTGAGAACTCTTGTGAAGTGCTGTTTGGATGTCTGTGAGAACTCTTGTGAAGTGCTGTTTGGATGTCTGTGAGAACTCTTGTGAAGTGCTGTTTGGATGCCTGAAAAATGATCTGTTTACGCTAGCCCCTCACCGATACCCCGCCCGCACAACACCAAAAGCAACAAGTCACCAGTGTCATATTTTGTTTAAACGATTCAAATTACATCATTTTCGTTGTCATCTTACATAGTCAGATTTTTCTGTACTACCCTCTTGTAAAATTAAACCCCATCCTACCTCCTTGAAGACCTGCTCCAGTAACCCATACAAAAAATCCTGAACACTTGATACTGTGAAGCCACTGTCCTGGTTAAGTTGCTAGCTGATGGGTTGGGTTTCTTAACTTTTAATCTTTTCTATCTTTCTATCTTCTAGTATCTTTTAACATTCCAAAATGTAACAATCTGCTTTTCTTTGTTCATTCGTTATTTCTTTTAACATATCTTCTGCGCTTGCAGACAAAGGATCACTTTTTGTTGATATGATTCCTACATATAACAGACAAGATACCATCCATTCGTTTATTACTGTTTCAAAGCACAGCCCCCCCAAAAAAGTCAAAATACCATGTGACTTTCTGTTCAAATATCCGTCACTTGTATCCAACTGTTTTTAGATGTTACAAACAATTCACATCTCCTTCTTCCTCCCCATTGAAGATGTTTGTGTGCTTTAAAAGTATGTTATTGAATCGATCAACTATACAGTATTTGTAAAATATACATTGCAGTAAAAAGTGTGAAGTCTTCCATAATTCCAAGAACTCTGAAAACCCTTGAGCACTGTTCATAATGTATACCGCGACTGATAGACCGAAGCACAATATTATTATGTGTTCAAAAAGAGGTGGGTATCGTTTGATGTTTGAAACAAATTGAGAGTTAGGACAGGCAAAAGCGGCAGTTTGGTTTACGAAACACCCGATATCTTTTGGGGGTCGAAGCTATTCTAGGATACTGACAATGAAAATTTACAAATATCATCAAGATATGGTTGTGAAAATGTTACAAGGTCTCACAATCTACAGAATAAGATACGAATATGTACATTTCAACAATGTGAATGTTGGTTTTATTTTCTCTAATTCGAAATAATAAGTTACGAGAAACTGAAAAAGAGGAATCAGTAGAAGTTTACGTTAGGACAGAAAAAAACACTACTTGTGACGAACATGTGGTTTACCTTGCACAGCCATACTTGAAAATGAATGAAGTCTTGATAAATAGTTGCTGAAATCAATGAAGAGGTCAACTGTAATATATATTGCACTTTCTTATCACAATCACGACATGTGAAGACGACAATGCTTGCAATCCAACCAATAAACAATGGTATCACTGGCAATGAGCACAAGTGGGAAAAAAACAAAAAACAAAGGGAAGATAGAAATGACAATGTGCAGTGTTCTGTATACATGTACATACTTGTACTCCTCTCTTCAAAATCACATCATTTGACAAGCCAACTGATATATACACTAACACTTTAGGAATTAAAACGAGAAGAAGAAAGTAAGAGAAAAAAAAAAGAGACAAACAAAAGAAAAGAAAGAGATGAACTCATTTCTTTATAATCCTACACTTTTGCACACCTTCGTAAGCTGACATGTATTTCAACTCGCACATTAAAATTCTTTAATTGAAAGTGATTTTTCATTTTATCTATTTGTTATCTAAAACTAGTAAAAGAGAAAAGAACTTTTAAAGCAAAGAGAAAAGCCTCTCAACTCACACGCATGCTATACGAGAACCTCTGCCATTGTAAAGTTAATCAGATAATCTGATGAAACCAAAGACACTACATAAGCCATCAGAATCCTAATGTACAATACTAGTTATGGCTATGGTCTGATGGAACTGACAATAACTTAAGAGAAACATGATACTGTAGTCAGACTTCAGATTGAAAAGCAGCAAGAAGATGAAGTTGAAGCAAAGTGCGTTTGAGATATTACAACACAGCCAATGAAAATAGCAGCATAACGAAAACCCAGTTTATAGTATACAGATAAAAAAAATGTCAGTTTATAACTTAGATGATTTTCAATCAAGCCATTTTACATTTTGTCCAATGTCAAACAAAGGAACACATATTTGATATGGAGATGACATTACAACTTAGGTTGTGTTACATTTTGACACAAAAAATGACATGAAAAAAAATCACAGGGTACCATTTTTGGTGTGACCCTACTGTCATAACGTTACAAACTTGCAGAAACCATTTGTTTGTGCGTCAAACACTCAAACAATTAGTTCATACAGAAATGATATTATCATTATGTGTCTTACGTGTGAACACCAAGGACCTAAAGAATCAGTACATATTATTCATAAGATTCATGTTTCTGTGTGAGCGTGAATGAGTGAGAGAAAGAACTCCCAGAACTCTTGACAGCTGAATGTACCTCGGCCTTGGGCCAAAATACAAACAAGGGGATGAGTGGGGGATGGGATTGGGTTTTGTTAATTTCATGTGTATTTTACAATTTTTCACAATCAGCAATTGGGAGAACCCACTGATGCTATACTACAGTGGTACATAATACATATTCACAAACACCTGCATGAATCTAATTGAATTCAATTTTCTCGTCACATCTGATTTTCATCAGAGACACCTACACTGTTTTAATTGCGAGGTCACAGGCCATACACAACTGGCATTCGGGGCGGTAAGGGTTTTCATCAGAGAGAGAAAGTGAGAGAGAGAGAGGCAGGCAGGCAGACAGAAACAGAGAGACAAGGACAGACAGCAAGAGAAATTGGGAAAAGGAGTCACTGCAAATAACATCCAAAGAGACCAGCATGTTCATTTTTCTTACATTATCTCTGAATCTGTGAGCAAAACACATCTTCCATTTTTCTTCTTGAAGTAGCGTTATCTTTATCTGTCAATGTAAGCCAATGTAAAACCCTCAGATTGTGACCTTTGCCATGTATAGGACTGTGTATTTTCAAAAACCAAACTGCACAAAATCAAGCATAATTACCATTCAACTATTGCAAAATAAGTTCTTCTTCAATTGACACTTAAAAGGTTGATCACTGGTTTTCATGACGTTTTATGTTTGCGTTTTGTTCAAGCCACGTGGTTCTCAAGTTGATGATGAAACAAACACATTTCGTTACACATTTCGTTACACTTTTACTTTTACACTGAGAAATAAACCTGTAGGAGAGAAAATGTTTACAAAAAGCACGCACCTTGTGCAGGTGAAAAGACAAACATGAAGATGTACAGAAGATGAGTGAACAAACAAATGAAAGACTGAAAAATGTTATCAATCATGATCAACGCTGTTAGCGTTTTACCTGTAGGTCTGCATTTTGAACAGCAAAGACAGCATTTTAAACATCAACAGAAACTAGCAACATGAGAGAAAAAGGATAACGAACATCAGAGGAATCAAACGCATGATAATAAAAATGTGCCACCTATTTTAAGAACAATAAAACAGAACTATGATAACAATGAGTTTGTGACCTTGTACGAACAATCTCATAGCCCGTCTGTATTCGGTTTAGTATCACAGCTGTCCATCATCAAACACCACCATCTTTACCAAGACACTAACCTTGACCACAAACATAACATCTGTCACGAAGACACTGATCCCTGTTGACACTGGTTGGCTAGAACGGACATTGACGGGCAAAGTCACTGCCACAGAGCGTCATCTGCCATGACCTGGATGTCAAAACGGATCTCAGCAATCACACCAAAATTTGCCATGATTTGGCAGCATATGTAACACGATTTTGAGTTGAAAAACACGTCGCTCTGCACCCCTGTTTGACAATAGACGTCACAGCTCGCTTCATCAAGTTCATGGGAACTGGCCTATCACCACAAAATAACACAACAGATATTTGTTAACTAGCTGTCTGACTGAGATAGTCATGGTAACTCTTACTAACTGCAGACACCAAATGACAACTGTCCGTCCCTGCTACTGTATCATTATTAATTATGTGTATTACAGTACAATATTACTATTACAGGTAACTTTATTAGCCTACCTCGTCTTTTCTTCAGTTCTTGAAGACACTGATAAATCATTAAATGACTTTTTCTTCTTGTAACGACAAAGTCAACCGCCCTACCACGACAATAACTACACTAGAGTCTTGTCAGACATCAGTTTGCATTCAGTGACAACAGGTGTTCGTTGTCTATTCATGTCTCGCTTAAATCTTACCTTTAAAGTTAAGTAGTCATTTTGGATCTACGGGTGCAAGATGGTTTAGGCTAACGTCTCTTCACCAAAATATACCGGCACATAAGCATCGACACTAGAATAACAGAGGAAGTCAGCAAGAACTTGAACAGGCTTAAACTACACAGTGGTACAAATACATATTGCAACAAGGAACATGTACGATACTTGTTCAGTAGCCGCCAAACTAAGACGAATACAAATAGCTTGTGCTCTGGACTTATTCCGTTTCCATTAAGACAATACACAACATACACGACTTGTCCATCACACAGAACTCTGCCAGTAAACCGGTAACAGGTCAGCTGCCCTCTAAACATAAACACCTTTACCAAACTGGTTTCCTCAGTTCCGCCTAGCAAAGTAACACAACGAAACCCAAATGTCTTCTGTACACTATTTCAATTTTTTCCGAACATTATTCACTTGACAGTTTTCAAGGTGCACTGAATTAATACTTTCAGCCACGTTGATGGGGCACCATAGTATGACTTAGTGTTGATGCCTCTCTATCAGACAGTTTATGGGCTGAGAGTCCTTGCTACAGATTGTGAGCTGTGATGAGATGCCCACAGCGTTATAACTATCTGATCCTGACACAAGACATAGAAGATCTCAGAGAAAACAACAATTCCAGTAAGCTGTACATCTCCCTTATATTCTCTCACTTTGAACAAACAAACAAACAAACATGTTGTGTAATAGACCTACAATAAAATTACAAACAAACAAACAAGCAAAAAAGAATAACTTGCTTGCTCTTGTTTCCTTTGTTACCGAATATGTAAATATAGTCTACATCGTTAAGATAATCAAATATAGTCTACATCGTTAGGATAACCAAGTCACAATGCTTTAGTTTCTGACAGTACACAGAAAATCACTTTACACCCACCAAAACCACAAAATGTTCCCCTTAGCAGTTTCTGTTATCTACGTATACAACTGAATCAGTAAGCTGTTCCTGCGAAATCAATCTGATTCTGAGATAATACAAGAGGGATGTCAGATTCTGCGTTACATGAACAAGTAAACGGAAATAGAATAAATAAAGTAAAGTGCTTGGAAACAAATCAAACATGAACTCTGAAGACGGGGAAGCAACAGTTCATAACACACACGGAATAATAGATCTGAAGACAGAAAAACAAAGTAGATTAAGAGGATACGATACAAATAAGTAAATCAGAAGAAAACTCGAGAACAATCATTTCATGATAACCAAGACAATATCACCAAAAAACTATGTCATGATGCAAAGCACAGATGATCACACGAGTGTCATAATAATAATATTTCACGAGTACTATGATACATTTACAAGTCCATATGTTTAACACAAGAAAGGTGATGATGATACCTGATACTAAGAACTATCACAAACTATCATGTACAGATAACCGTTCAGCAACTCCGTCAACCGTCTATTAAGATGAAGTCACCAGTTTTTGGTTTCCTATTTGAGAAAGAAAAGTTACAGCACGTAGACATAAACCTTCAACAAAAATATGTTTTAACAAAACCTGACAAACACATTGCCACATAACCAATCAAACCAACAAGTACATGAACATAAGTGATCAGACCGACCTGCACATGAATATAACAGATAAAACTGATATGAACATGAACACAGCCCATCAAATCGACAATGACATGAACATAACCAATCAGATTGACACGTACATGAACATAAGTGGTCAAACTGACGATCACATGAACATAAATGCTCAAACTGACATGTACTTAAGCATAACTGATCAAACAGACATACACACTAAGATAACTGATCAAACAGACATACACACTAACATAACTGATCAAACAGACATACACACTAAGATAACTGATCAAACAGACATACACACTAAGATAACTGATCAAACAGACATACACACTAAGATAACTGATCAAACAGACATACACACTAAGATAACTGATCAAACAGACATACACACTAAGATAACTGATCAAACAGACATACACACTAAGATACTGATCAAACAGACATACACACTAACATAACTGATCAAACAGACATACACACTAAGATAACTGATCAAACAGACATACACACGAACATAACTGATCAAACAGACATACACACGAACATAACTGATCAAACAGACATACACACGAACATAACTGATCAAACAGACATACACACGAAATAACTGATCAAAAGACATACACACGAACAAAACTGATCAAACAGACATACACACTAAGATAACTGATCAAACAGACATACACACAATAACTGATCAAACTGACATGTATATGACCATAAAACTGTCGGAAGAGACTTCTTCATCATTCGCGCTTCTTCTCTCACACACTCCAATGTTCCACAAACTTCTACACATGTTCAAATCACTGATTTTTGTTTTGCTTTCCTTTTTGTAATAGAGTGGGTTGGGTCAGAGTGGAATGAAATTTAGATTAAACTCGACGTCATGGACACAGATAAATGAAAACTACATGTTCACACATATGACGAAAAGTGGTTGATGTGAATGAAGAAGAGAAGGAAGAAGTCTTTGTCAAACAGTACACAAAAATCAATGCAAAGATGTTACAAGAAACAGGAAATAGATGACTGTACAGGCTTCATCCAAACAGCAGTCTGAAACCCACATGGACGTGTGTCCATTCCCACGATGTCGTTATGTAATCATTCTGCACTCGTCCTTCTCTGAAAGCCTGAATGAACGTCTTCACCCAATATAGTAGGCCGAGCAATGAGTATCTTCCTTCAACAATGACTGCTTAGCCTTTTGGAAATGGCAAATACCAACATTTTGCTGACAGCAGAAATATGACATTGTAACTTCAAGAACAGCATTTTAAATCCCTTCTGACAGCTGGACTGCAAATTTCTGTTTATTGACATCTGTAATGTACTATTATTAATGCACGTAGACAGACAAATTTCTGTTTATTGATATCTGTAATGTACTATTATTAATGCACGTAGACAGACAAATTTCTGTTTATTGATATCTGTAATGTACTATTATTAATGCACGTAGACAGACAAATTTCTGTTTATTGACATCTGTAATGTACTATTATTAATGCACGTAGACAGACAAATTAAATTAGCACTGGCTTGAAAGTCTGACAGCGTTCAGCTCTTACGGTCATATGGTCAAACTTCGATGCTATTCATTTCAAGTTTGACCCTAGAATGTTAAGCGCTTTATTCAATGATACCAAGAAAGAAACGACTGAGGCGTTGGCGATCATGGCCCTCCATATGTATCTATCCCTTTTTGCCACAAGCACATCTTCCACCCTCTCTGTCCTCAGCCACCCTGCAAATCCGTCCAATGTTTTCTCCCTGGGTCTACCTGGTGCTTTCTTTCCCTCCAGCTGTCATTTACTGATATTGCTGGAAGAAAAAGGAAGATGCTCAAAGCACAGTCTACAAAAATGAATGAAATAGTAAGATAAAAAAAAAAAAAGCCAGTGAAAATAGTCTTCTGCAGCTTGAGATGAAGTGAAACCCCCTCCCAACCAACATGCAAACAGAAATGTTCAACGACCCTACCAGAAAAGAATCACCATATACAGAGGGTCATGATGGCAAACGCTGGTGACTCCTGTGCCGGGACAGCCATCACAAAGGATGATGTATCTTACACAGATGGCTTTCCTAAACAGACAGACAAGTTAATCAGACAATAAGCCATCATCAATGACGATATAATATATCATCAGACACAGACGGCTCTGTTGACAAGAGAGAGGAAAAAAATGATGACGACCCAATTTCTAAGAGAACCATCAGAAAAGGATATGCAACACAAGATGACTCTGCCAGACTGGCAAAAACAGCGGACTCCATTGACAGAGCCTGCTGACGAGGGAACGACCACACTGGAGATGACCACTCTGAGAGAGAACGGGTGTGGAAAGGACCAGGGTTCAATTCTTCTCTGGAACCTCTTGCAGTGTGTGCCACTGGGCGATGGGTCGTCGCGGGTTGGCAAGCATGTCGCTCCAGTGGCGGAGCTCGGTGCCGGTGGAGTTGCAGCCCAGCATGATGCGGCCGATGGGCTCGGAGGTGCCGATACGATCGTAGTCCACGCACGTGATGTACAGCGTCACTTTCTGAAAAGCACAGCCCACCAGAAAACAAGAGTCATGCCCAGCCCACCGCACAGAACCATATCAGGGCTATAACCGCCTCAAAACATACAAAAATTCAACAGGTAATTGTTGTTTAAAGCCCAGCCGACTGCGTAGAGCCATATCAGGGCTATAACCGTCTTAAAACATACAAAAATTCAACAGGTTAAAAAAAAAAGAATAAGAAAATTAAATACACAAGTCATGTCAATGCATTCGTGTACATAATCTAAGGACATGCCCCATTCCGTCCAATTTATCGCACAGGGGATTTAAAAAAGCACACCTGAATACAAATTTAAACATACCTAAAGGACACCAAAACATATATAAAAACGGGCATAAATTACCTACAGTTGCTTCCGCATATCTCACCTCCCTAGAGCCAAAAATGTACTTAATACATGTACCCAATTATCAATCCTAAGAAAAAGTACATGACTTTTATCGAACGCATACAGGTGAATGGACCAGCAAGTCGGATGAT
Source organism: Monoplex corrugatus (assembly GCA_030674185.1). Lineage (NCBI taxonomy): Eukaryota > Metazoa > Mollusca > Gastropoda > Littorinimorpha > Ranellidae > Monoplex > Monoplex corrugatus. Next base: position 2,739,971 of record JAPXFY010000017.1, on the reverse strand, counting down.
GGGAAGAAATGACATAAAGCAAAGGAGGCAAAGAGAGTGACAGAAAAGAGGAAATTTCTTGCACAGAATTTCCAGAAGGTGGGGATAGTATTTGTACTGAAAGAGCCCCCGGCATCCCCACGAAGGACATGCGACAGGAAAACAAGTTACCTCCTATATCAGACTCTCACAGAAACAGAGAAGAGGGTAGACTTTCTTTTTTCTCCACACTACAATCAAATGAATTGGTTATCTGGACCTTAACGTCATGCCCTTGACAATAGTTATAACATAGTGGCTAACGGAACAACAGAGTGGTTTACTGGCGATATGTATAGTTATAACATAGTGGCTAACGGAACAACATAATGGTTTACAGGCGATATGTATAGTTATAACATAGTGGCTAACGGAACAACAGAGTGGTTGACTGGCGATATGTATAGAGTTATAACATAGTGGCTAACGGAACAACAGAGTGGTTTACTGGCGATATGTATAGTTATAACATAGTGGCTAACGGAACAATATAGTGGTTGACTGGCGATATGTATAGTTATAACATAGTGGCTAACGGAACAACAGAGTGGTTGACTGGCGATATGTATAGTTATAACATAGTGGCTAACGGAACAACAGAGTGGTTTACTGGCGATATGTATAGAGTTATAACATAGTGGCTAACGGAACAACAGAGTGGTTGACTGGCGATATGTATAGAGTTATAACATAGTGGCTAACGGAACAACAGAGTGGTTGACTGGCGATATGTATAGAGTTATAACATAGTGGCTAACGGAACAATGTAGTGGTTGACTGGCGATATGTATAGAGTTATAACATAGTGGCTAACGGAACAACAGAGTGGTTGACTGGCGATATGTATAGTTATAACATAGTGGCTAACGGAACAATGTAGTGGTTGACTGGCGATATGTATAGAGTTATAACATAGTGGCTAACGGAACAACAGAGTGGTTGACTGGCGATATGTATAGTTATAACATAGTGGCTAACGGAACAACAGAGTGGTTGACTGGCGATATGTATAGAGTTATAACATAGTGGCTAACGGAACAACAGAGTGGTTGACTGGCGATATGTATAGTTATAACATAGTGGCTAACGGAACAACAGAGTGGTTGACTGGCGATATGTATAGTTATAACATAGTGGCTAACGGAACAACAGAGTGGTTGACTGGCGATATGTATAGTTATAATATAGTGGCTAACGGAACAACAGAGTGGTTGACTGGCGATATGTATAGAGTTATAACATAGTGGCTAACGGAACAACAGAGTGGTTGACTGGCGATATGTATAGTTATAACATAGTGGCTAACGGAACAACAGAGTGGTTGACTGGCGATATGTATAGAGTTATAACATAGTGGCTAACGGAACAACAGAGTGGTTGACTGGCGATATGTATAGTTATAACATAGTGGCTAACGGAACAACAGAGTGGTTGACTGGCGATATGTATAGTTAAAACATAGTGGCTAACGGAACAACAGAGTGGTTGACTGGCGATATGTATAGTTATAACATAGTGGCTAACGGAACAACAGAGTGGTTGACTGGCGATATGTATAGTTATAACATAGTGGCTAACGGAACAACAGAGTGGTTGACTGGCGATATGTATAGTTATAACATAGTGGCTAACGAACAACAGAGTGGTTGACTGGCGATATGTATAGTTATAACATAGTGGCTAACGGAACAACAGAGTGGTTGACTGGCGATATGTATAGTTATAACATAGTGGCTAACGGAACAACAGAGTGGTTGACTGGCGATATGTATAGTTATAATATAGTGGCTAACGGAACAACAGAGTGGTTGACTGGCGATATGTATAGTTATAACATAGTGGCTAACGGAACAATGTAGTGGTTGACTGGCGTAAAAGCCATGCAGATACCTGCACAATGGCCTGTGTTTTATCTTCATCACAAGAAAACCATTTTTCAAGGGAGAGGACACACTGAAATCAGCGTCAGAGAAAGTAACGTGTACAGTAAGGCGGTTACAGAAAAGAAACACTCAAATGAAGCTACTCTAGTAAAGTTGTTGAAAAAAAACACACAAAAACAAACAAACAAACAAACAAAACCCATATCGTATTACGGTCAAGCCAAACTGTGTACTTCAATAACGTCTCGAAATCCACATAAATATTATTTTCTTCTACAAAGCTGGCTACTGTTCCAACGGTACTGAAGTATACGCTAAAGACTCGAATCTAAAGGTTTTATGGTTAACCACATTTTCTTTCCCATACAGCATTGGCCATGATCATTGTGGATCTTTTACATGGCACAGCATTAGCAGTGTTAAGGAACATGTACACTTCAAACACAGTAACTTCGTCTTGGGAATAATGAAACTGAAACTGAATTTCTGTCAGCGCCATTCTTTACTTTGTATATTTGTGAATGTAATGTCAGTTGCATACGTTTTCAATTTTATCAGGTAATGATTTCTTCATCGGTAAATAAAAGTAAATAAATAAAAGACTGATGCGTTCCCTGGTCATGTCAATATTTTTGTATGCATGCGAAACATGGACCATAACAGCAGACATTGAAAGAAGGATACAGGCAATGGAGATGAGATGCTTCCGCAAACTCCTTGGTATCTCGTACAAAGATCATATAACCAATAAAGAAGTGAAAACCCGAATCGAAAACGCCATCGGGCCGTATGAAGACCTCCTGACCTCAGTGAAAAGACGCAAACTGAGGTGGTACGGGCACGTCACACGATCATCTGGACTGGCCAAGACCGTCTTGCAGGGAACAGTTCAGGGAGGGAGACGAAGAGGCAGACAGAGAAAAAGATGGGAAGACAATATCAAAGAGTGGACTGGCCTTGAATGGAATATCATTCTGCGGAAAGCTGAGGATCGTGAGGAGTGGAGGAAGTTGGTTGCAAAATCTTCAGTGGTGCCCCAACGGTCAACCAGACTACGGGACTGATGATGATGATGATGAAATAAAAGTACTCAATTCAGATCCGTTCCCACCCCGTCCAGCATGCCCCTATATGAAAGAATTCGGGTCTGCCTTTTGTTGGAACCTTCTCACTGTGGTCTCAAATGAACTACTGGTCAGTCTGAACTACTGAAATATCAATAACCCCAAAACTCACTGAAATATCAATAACCCCCAAACCCACTGAAATATCAATAACCCCAAAACCCAGTGAAATATCAATAACCCCAAACCCACTGAAATATCAATAACCCCAAAACCCACTGAAATATCAATAACCCCAAAACCCACTGAAATATCAATAACCCCAAAACCCACTGAAATATCAATAACCCCAAAACCCACTGAAATATCAATAACCCCAAAACCCACTGAAATATCAATAACCCCAAAACCCACTGAAATATCAATAACCCCCAAACCCACTGAAATATCAATAACCCCAAAACCCAGTGAAATATCAATAACCCCCAAACCCACTGAAATATCAATAACCCCCAAACCCACTGAAATATCAATAACCCCCAAACCCACTGAAATATCAATAACCCCAAACCCACTGAAATATCAATAACCCCCAAATCCACTGAAATATCAATAACCCCAAAACCCACTGAAATATCAATAACCCCAAAACCCACTGAAATATCAATAACCCCAAAACCCAGTGAAATATCAATAACCCCAAAACCCACTGAAATATCAATAACCCCAAAACCCAGTGAAATATCAATAATCCCCAAACCCACTGAAATATCAATAACCCCCAAACCCACTGAAATATCAATAACCCCCAAACCCACTGAAATATCAATAACCCCAAAACCCACTGAAATATCAATAACCCCCAAACCCACTGAAATATCAATAACCCCAAACCCACTGAAATATCAATAACCCCAAAACCCACTGAAATATCAATAACCCCAAAACCCACTGAAATATCAATAACCCCAAAACCCACTGAAATATCAATAACCCCAAACCCACTGAAATATCAATAACCCCAAAACCCACTGAAATATCAATAACCCCAAAACCCACTGAAATATCAATAACCCCAAAACCCACTGAAATATCAATAACCCCCAAAACCCACTGAAATATCAATAACCCCAAAACCCAGTGAAATATCAATAACCCCCAAAACCCAGTGAAATATCAATAACCCCCAAAACCCAGTGAAATATCAATAACCCCCAAAACCCAGTGAAATATCAATAACCCCAAAACCCAGTGAAATATCAATAACCCCAAAACCCACTGAAATATCAATATTCCCAAAACCCAGTGAAATATCAATAACCCCAAAACCCACTGAAATATCAATAACCCCCAAAACCCACTGAAATATCAATAACCCCAAAACCCACTGAAATATCAATAACCCCAAACCCACTGAAATATCAATAACCCCAAAACCCACTGAAATATCAATAACCCCCTAACCCACTGAAATATCAATAACCCCCTAACCCACTGAAATATCAATAACCCCAAACCCACTGAAATATCAATAACCCCAAAACCCAGTGAAATATCAATAACCCCAAAACTCACTGAAATATCAATAACCCCCAAACCCACTGAAATATCAATAACCCCAAACCCACTGAAATATCAATAACCCAAACCCACTGAAATATCAATAACCCCAAACCCACTGAAATATCAATCACCCCAAACCCACTGAAATATCAATAACCCCAAACCCACTGAAATATCAATAACCCCAAACCCACTGAAATATCAATAACCCCAAACCCACTGAAATATCAATAACCCCAAACTCACTGAAATATCAATAACCCCAAAACCCACTGAAATATCAATAACCCCCAAACCCACTGAAATATCAATAACCCCAAAACCCACTGAAATATCAATAACCCCAAACCCACTGAAATATCAATAACCCAAAACCCACTGAAATATCAATAACCCCAAAACCCACTGAAATATCAATACGTAAACATTTCTAGAAACAAAAGTGCTGAAAACATATACAGTTAGGAAACAAACTTAGTTCTGAATGTAAATGTTGCACGTGTCCTAACATTAGTATACAAGACGGTGGATACTGAGCAGACCACTTTATTTTATTAACTGAAATTTATTGGAAGTTGAGCGCAATAAATTATCATCTTACAGATTTTGAACGTCACTTTGAAAATATAAACCTACAGCCGATCACTCTTAACCTGTCAGTCAGCTTGTAGCTATCCATCAGAAAAAGACTACAACAGTTTACGTTAGGAAGAAGCGTGATATCCTAAACTGTGTTATGACAGCTAAGGCTATGATAGGCTATGGTCATGCTAAGCACTACGTCCACCAACGGTTTTTAAGACTCAGTAATAATTTGTATATGGCATACAGAGTTGGTCTGCAGACATGTCAATATAGATGTCATATAATATTAAACACACACACACACACACACACACACACACACACACACACACACACACACACACACAC
>JAPXFY010000017.1:2702010-2732010 GCA_030674185.1 Monoplex corrugatus | reverse complement strand
TGTCATCATAAAACTCAATCATTATAGCTCATCACTGTCATCATAAAACTGCAATCATTATAGCTCATACTGTCATCATAAAACCGTCAATCATTATAGCTCATCACTGTCATCATAAAACCGCAATCATTAAGCATTATCCTGTCATCATAAAACCGTCAATCATTATAGCTATACTGTCATCATAAACGTCAATCATTATAGCTCATACTGTCATCATAAAACCGTCAATCTTATAGCTATCACTGTCATCATAAAACCGTCAATCATATACTCATCCTGTCTCATAACGTCATCTTAGCTCATCACTGTCATCATAACGTCAATCATTATCATCATGTCATCATAAAACGTCAATCATTATAGCTCATCTGTCATCTAAAGTCATCATATAGCTATCACTGTCATAAAACGTCAATCATTATAGCTCATCACGTCATCATAAACGCAATCATTATATCTTCATCATAAGTCATCATATGACCGTTCATAAGCTCATTACCTGTCATATAAACCGTCAATCATTATAGCTCATCCTGTCATCATAAAACGTCAATCATTATAGTATCCTGTCATCATAAACGTCAATCATATGCTCATCTGTCTCATAAACCGTCATCATTATAGCTTATCACTGTCATCATAACGTCATCATTATAGCTATCCTGTCATCATAAACGTCAACATTATAGCTCATACTGTCATCATAAACGTCAATCATTATAGTTCACTGTCATCAAAAACGTCAATCATTATGCATCACTGTCATCATAAAACTGTCAATCATTATAGCTCATGTCATCATAAAACGTCAATCATTAGCTATCCGTCATCATAAATGTCAATCATTATAGATACTGTCATCATAAAAGTCAATCATTATAGCATCATGCTCAAAAACTGTAATCATTATAGCTATCATGTCTCTAAACGTCAATCATTATAGCTCATCACTGTCATAAAATCATCATTATAGCATTACACTGTCCTCATAACGTCAATCATTATATCATCCTGTCATATAAAACCGTCAATCATATAGCTTATCACTGTCTCATAACGTCAATCATTATAGCTCATCCTGTCTCTAAACGTCAATCATTATAGCTTATCACTGTCATCATAAACTGTCATCATATAGCATTATCATGTCATCATAAATGTCATCTTATAGCTCATCCTGTCATCATAAAACTGTCAATCATTATAGCTTATCACTGTCATCATAAAACTGTCAATCATTATAGCATTATCACTGTCATCATAAAACTGTCAATCATTATAGCTCATCACTGTCATCATAAAACTGTCAATCATTATAGCATTATCACTGTCATCATAAAACTGTCAATCATTATAGCACTCACTGTCATCATAAAACTGTCAATCATTATAGCTCATCACTGTCATCATAAAACTGTCAATCATTATAGCATATCAATGTCATCATAAAACTGTCAATCATTATAGCTCATCACTGTCATCATAAAATGTCAATCATTATAGCATTATCACTGTCATAAAAACGTCAATCATTATAGCTATCACTGTCATCATAAAACTGTCAATCATTATAGCATTATCACTGTCATCATAAAACCGTCAATCATTTAGTATTATCACTGTCATCATAAAACTGTCAATCATTATAGCATTATCACTGTCATCATAAACTGTCAATCATTATAGCTCATCACTGTCATCATAAAACTGTCAATCATTATATGCATTATCATCTGTCATCATAAAACTGTCAATCATTATAGCTCATCACTGTCATCATAAAACGTCAATCATTATAGTATTATACATGTCATCATAAAACTGTACAATCATTATAGCTATCACTGTCATCATAAAACTGTCAATCATTATAGCTCATCACTGTCATCATAAAACTGTCAATCATTATAGCATTATCACTGTCATCATAAAACTGTCAATCATTATAGCTCATCACTGTCATCATAAAACTGTCAATCATTATAGCTTATCACTGTCATCATAAAACTGTCAATCATTATAGCTCATCACTGTCATCATAAAACTGTCAATCATTATAGCTCATCACTGTCATCATAAAACTGTCAATCATTATGATATTCACTGTCATCATAAAAACGTCAATCATTATAGCTCATCATGTCATCATAAAACTGTCAATCATTATAGCATCATCCTGTCATCATAAAACTGTCAATCATTATACTCATTACTGTCATCATAAAACCGTCAATCATTATAGCTCATCACTGTCATCATAAAAACTGTCAATCATTATAGCTTCATCCTCGTCAATCATAAAACTGTCAATCATTATAGCATTATCACTGTCATCATAAAACTGTCAATCATTATAGCATCATCACTGTCATCATAAAACTGTCAGTCATTATAGCTCATCCTCGTCATCATAAAACTGTCAATCATTATAGCTCATCACTGTCATCATAAAACTGTCAATCATTATAGCATTATCACTGTCATCATAAAACTGTCAATCATTATAGCATTATCACTGTCATCATAAAACTGTCAATCATTATAGCTCATCACTGTCATCATAAAACTGTCAATCATTATAGCTCATCCTCGTCATCATAAAACTGTCAATCATTATAGCTCATCCTCGTCATCATAAAACTGTTAATCATTATAGCTCATCCTCGTCATCATAAAACTGTCAATCATTATAGCTCATCACTGTCATCATAAAACTGTCAATCATTATAGCTCATCACTGTCATCATAAAACTGTCAATATTATAGCATTATCACTGTCATCATAAAACTGTCAATCATTATAGCTCATCCTCGTCATCATAAAACTGTCAATCATTATAGCATTATCACTGTCATCATAAAACTGTCAATCATTATAGCTCATCCTCGTCATCATAAAACTGTCAATCATTATAGCTATCACTGTCATCATAAAACTGTCAATCATTATAGCTCATCACTGTCATCATAAAACTGTCAATCATTATAGCATTATCACTGTCATCATAAAACTGTCAATCATTATAGCTCATCCTCGTCATCATAAAACTGTCAATCATTATAGCTCATCACTGTCATCATAAAACTGTCAATCATTATAGCTCATCCTGTCATCATAAAACCGTCAATCATTATAGCTCATCACTGTCATCATAAAACTGTCAATCATTATAGCTCATCACTGTCATCATAAAACTGTCAATCATTATAGCTCATCACTGTCATCATAAAACTGTCAATCATTATAGCTCATCCTGTCATCATAAAACTGTCAATCATTATAGCTCATCACTGTCATCATAAAACTGTCAATCATTATAGCTATCACTGTCATCATAAAACTGTCAATCATTATAGCTCATCCTCGTCATCATAAAACCGTCAATCATTATAGCTCATCACTGTCATCATAAAACCGTCAATCATTATAGCTCATCATCTGTCATCATAAAACGTCAATCATTATAGCTCATCACTGTCATCATAAAACTGTCAATCATTATAGCTCATCCTCGTCATCATAAAACTGTCAATCATTATAGCTCATAACTGTCATCATAAAACTGTCAATCATTATAGCTCATCCTGTCATCATAAAACTGTAATCATTATAGCTCATCACTGTCATCATAAAACTGTCAATCATTATAGCTCATCTGTCATCATAAAACTGTCAATCATTATAGCTCATCACTGTCATCATAAAACTGTCAATCATTATAGCTCATCCTGTATCATAAAACTGTCATCATTATAGCATCAGTCATATAAACTGTCAATCATTATAGCTCATCACTGTCATCATAAAACTGTCAATCATTATAGCTCATCACTGTCATCATAAAACTGTCAATCATTATAGCTCATCACTGTCATCATAAAACTGTCAATCATTATAGCTCATCACTGTCATCATAAAACTGTCAATCATTATAGCTCATCACTGTCATCATAAAACTGTCAATCATTATAGCTCATCACTGTCATCATAAAACTGTCAATCATTATAGCTCATCACTGTCATCATAAAACTGTCAATCATTATAGCTCATCACTGTCATCATAAAACTGTCAATCATTATAGCTCATCACTGTCATCATAAAACTGTCAATCATTATAGCTCATCACTGTCATCATAAAACTGTCAATCATTATAGCTCATCACTGTCATCATAAAACTGTCAATCATTATAGCTCATCACTGTCATCATAAAACTGTCAATCATTATAGCTCATCACTGTCATCATAAAACTGTCAATCATTATAGCTCATTCACTGTCATCATAAAACTGTCAATCATTATAGCTCATCACTGTCATCATAAAACCGTCAATCATTATAGCTCATCACTGTCATCATAAAACTGTCAATCATTATAGCTCATCACTGTCATCATAAAACGTCAATCATTATAGCATTATCACTGTCATCATAAAACTGTCAATCATTATAGACTCATCCTCGTCATCATAAAACTGTCAATCATTATAGCTCATCACTGTCATCATAAAACTGTCAATCATTATAGCTCATCCGCACATCGTTCTCATCATAAACTGTCAATCATTATAGCTCATCCTGTCATCATAAAACGTCAATCATTATAGCTCATCACTGTCATCATAAAACTGTCAATCATTATAGCTCATCCCTGTCATCATAAAACTGTCAATCATTATAGCTCATCACTGTCATCATAAAACTGTCAATCATTATAGCATTATCACTGTCATCATAAAACTGTCAATCATTATAGATCATCCTCGTCATCATAAAACCGTCAATCATTATAGCTCATCACTGTCATCATAAAACCGTCAATCATTATAGCTCATCACTGTCATCATAAAACCGTCAATCATTATAGCTCATCACTGTCATTATAAAACCGTCAATCATTATAGCTCATCACTGTCATCATAAAACCGTCAATCATTATAGCTCATCACTGTCATTATAAAACCGTCAATCATTATAGCATTATCACTGTCATCATAAAACCGTCAATCATTATAGCATTATCAGAGCACTGTGAAAATTATCCCTGATGTTGTGGCCCATCATATCCTGATCTCGTGGTGACCTCAGTTTCCGTTTGCTCTATTGTTTCCATGCCTGAGGGAGATTCCAGTCGGGTGTTTGGTGCCAGTGGCTCAGGGTGGCTGTTGTTGGAGGACCGTGGTGGTGAGGCCTGACTCCGCCACTGAACGACTATTGTCTGTTGCTATTAGGGAGCTTGATAGGCAGTGTCCTGTTTACTATTAACCTTTTGACTCTGATAGACAGTGTCTTCAGTAAGCTGGACGATGATCAAACTAGGAACTATTAACCCTTTGACTCCTGTACCTTGTCCACCAGCATCCTGCGCTGTCAACCTTGCCAGCGAATCAAAAACTTGACCCTTTGATTTCCTCACCATATCCACCAACTTCCTGCAAGAAGCTGGTCGATAGGGTGAAGAAATCAAAAGGGTTAAGTTTTTGCAGTTGATGGATACGGTGCAAGAGTCAAAGGGTTTTAAACTCCACCGAAGAGACTGAGCTGCAATGCAGGATCTTCCCCGGTGGGTGTTCACGCGGAGGCTTGACGTCTCTGGCTCCCGTGGGCTTCCTGACATTGGGACTTTGGTTGGTGGTAGGTTGTAGAGTCGGAATAAACGGTGCGAGATCGACGCCACTGATTGAGCGCAGAAGTTATGACAAGGGGAAAAACTCAAACACACAAAAACAGGAAGGAAGAGAAGAAGAAATAGACAGAAGAAGATTAATGTCAACGAAGACAGAAGTAGAAATGAAAATAATGAAGAGGAAGAGGAAAAGAGAAGAAGAAGAAGAAGAAGAGAAGAAGAAGAAGAAGGGAAGAAGAAGAAGAAGAAAGAAGAAGAAGAAGAAGAAGAAGAAGAAGAAGAAGAAGAAGAAGAAGAGAAGAAGAAGAAAAGAAGAAGAAGAAAGAAGAAGAAACAAGAAGAACAAGAAGAACAAGAAGAAGAAGAAGAAGAAGAACAAGAACAAAAACAAGAACAAGAAGAACAAGAACAAGAACAAGAATGAGAAAAAGAAGAAAAAAAGAAAAAAAGACAGAAAGAACAAGTGGAAAAAAACACACGAAAGATTGAGAAAAACAAAAACAAACAAACAAACAAACAAACAAACAAAAAACAAAACAAAAACAGACAAACAAAAATAGAAAAAAAGAAAAAGAAGAAGAAGCAGCAAGAGAAGAAGAAGAAACGTCAGCACACAAGACAGAAAAACCAACAGTATTTTGTATCGTGATAACTTGTGTAACCTCTGACGGCATTTTATCAATGCCCGGCATGCAAGTTAAAGATAGGCAGTAAGTGAAAACATTCATCGTATATATGATAAGTCAAAGACAGACTGAAAGTAGGAAAACACAATGATATAAGGGCATGCAAAATCAACTCACCTTTCCTGACTTTACTCATTGGATAGAAACATGTCAACATTTGGAAAAATCGGCACTCACATGTCTTATGTTTACTACTACTTTCTTGAATAATCAAAAGATGGAAACTATCCGTGCAAACTATGAATTAGATTTTTGAAAAGAAATTGGCAAACTATAGACTGAACAGAAGCGTGCAAAATGGAATTACAAAGTATATAAACGATGCACAAAAAAAGTTTTATCAGCAAAAGTAAGAATTTCAACCCATTATTTACAGATGCAAGTTGTAAGATTAGATTTCACACATACATATTCACAAACATGCAGTGCGAGCACACCACATCATACCACACACACACACACACACACACACACACACACACACACACACACACACACACACACACACACACACACACACACACACACACACACGTACACGCAAACAAACACATACTCACTCATACACACATACACAGCGATGAAATACTGCTACAGATAAGACAAGAGACGAGCAAGAAGTGCTGTACCTGTATCTGCTCGAAGGGAACTTCGAAGGTAAACGATTCATTATAGTAAGGGTTCAGCGTGCACTTCTTGATAGTAGTCTTCTTCTTCTTTACCCGCTTCCCATTAAGCATCAAAGAGATCTTTACATAGGGATCTAGTGGAAACAAAAGTCAAACAGAAAAAATAGGCAAAACGGGGCGAAAACCTCCAAAACTTGTGCCAAGACAACAAAGAGCGAGAAAGACGTATGGACAAAGACTAGACAAAGCCAAAGGACAAGGCACAGAACAACAGCACAAGAATAACAAAGGTAGGACAATAGCAGGACATAGTGTGGACAAGACCAAGGGCCCGCCATACCTCGTACCTGAAACGAAGCAGAAAAGCACAGCTGCAATAAAAGAAAGAATTAAAACACAAAAAAGACTGGCTAGTTTGATAAGAAACTGTGAGTAGGATTGAAAAGGCAAAGAATATAGTTTAGAAAACGATAAGATTCAAGAGAAATGTAGGCTCAATATAGTTTAGAAAGCGATCATATTCAAGAGAAATGTAGGCTATAGTTTAGAAAACGATCATATTCAAGAGAAATGTAGGCTACCTTTTTCTACTACACTCAAGGTCACAGTATTGTTGTCATTTTTGCTATTTCTATGATTATTTGAAAGGCCGAATCTGCTACATCTTCACGGATTTTTAGACCTGTATAAGTATCTTGTGAGTTTATCATTGATGATGGTGATGCTTTAACCCCTATGTTGCTAGTTAACCTACTACTTACTCACGAGATAGTCAACCTACTACTTGTTCATGCGATACAGGATAGCCAGTTAACCTACTTCCTGTACACGAGAAAGCCAACCCAGATTTGTTCATTTTTGATACGGTCTACCCGATGTTTCTTCAGCTTGTGAGTCCATTTCTGTATGTATACGATACTGTTAGCAACATTACTTCTACCACATGTTAAAATTAAAACATTATTAACATCTATGCTTCTGAAGCCTATGTTTTATCATTCCAGACAAGTCCAGCATCTTCATGAAGAATGTCTCATATCACTTGCATACGTATGCCAAGGTTGTTGTAGAAGAGTGTATTGGAGTCAACATCATTTGAATGACGACTAATTGCAATTGTGTGATAATACGACCGTGAAGCAAAGTATGATGATTATTTCGTTTTGCATAAGCTTAATGAACAAAGCATGTTTTGGTTTATGTTGGAGTTAGTGTTCCTCTTCACATTTCATCCATGTTTCATTCTGATAGTAATGTTATTTTATCATTTTCAAATCATCAGTTCTGCACTTTCTCAAACTGTGTGGCAATCGTTAAAGTTTGGTCAGTACATACAAATGTATAATGATTAGTGACCGTATCACTCGACATTTTTGTTATCTTTTTCATAATACACAAGGTATGAACTAGTTTATGTGTTCCTTCGCCCCATAGATTTGATTTTATCAAGATTTTGCGCTATACAAATAAAATATTGTATTGTATTGTATTGTATTGTATTGTATAATTTTTATTTGAGTTTTCACTACTTGTCAATGTTGGTAAAGACATTCATTTCGAAATGCAGAATCAGAGTCTGTGGGGTTTTTGACCTCTATCAGTAATGTGACAGCAATATCTTTAATTTATTCCACAGCGTTTCAACGAAACTGTCTTTGTCACTTTCCTCGTGCCATTTTTTGCGTCACTAATCAATAATCTGCAGGCTCCAGGAATTTCTTGACAAACCTTAAGAGCTAGGAGAAAGAACAAGTTTTTTTTGAATATATCATCACCGTTATGAAAAATAAAGTGTGCAAGATGAATTCAGAAATTCACAAAAATAGAATAATCACTGGGTTTTTTCCATAACAGTTTATGCATTTACACTTTGTCGTCTTTTATACATAGAGAAAGGTCAGCTGGCTGACAATTTCAGTCTGTCTCGTCTTTTTAGATCAAATACCATTCTGATTCAAAGTTCCTATTCGCTTGAACGCTGACGGTCATTTTGATTCAGATTTCTTATTACTTTAATGACTACATTCTAATTGTATTGTGTCGTTTTCTTTGAATGCTGTTTTTCCTTTTCCATTATGTTTTTGTACACTTACCTCTTGGTTGTCTTTTGTACACGTCTGACAAAGGCAGTTGGCCGAACATTTGCACCTGTCTCGTCTTCTTTTGTTATATGAAATATGCCTCTGATTCTATTGTTGTGTATTTTTGGATTCTTATTGCTTAAAGGTTGGCAGTTACTTTGATTCAGATTTTTTTATGTTAAGTTGAGATCATGACTGTTATATTGACTTCTGCATAATGGTGTAAGCCAGTGATATGACGAAACGTCATATGAAATCATGTAACTTGAACAGGCATCACATGTGCTTAAATCCTGATGTTCATTTTTAAAACTTCCAATGTATAAAATATCATTACATATATTCTGTATGCTATATGGAGTTCATATGTCAACAATGTCTTTTCGTATGTGTGTAATGTTTGTCAGTTTTCGTTGCCATATTGTGTTTGATGTCCTTTGTTGTGAAACAAAAGATGAATAAAAAGGTCTATCAAAAAACTTAAACTGCCATCAACACACGTAATTATCGTTATACAATACATTATTATAATGACGTGTCTGTTATGTCCAAACACTGAGCATGACAGAAGAAATTTTAAAAAATCAAGTCTCTGTTCTACCCTCAAGGTCGACCGAAAACAAATGTTTAAATCAGACTTTTCCTGAAAAACTCTCAGTCACACACATATCAAGATATTTGAACAGTTAGACAATAATCGTCTTTATAAGAACAGTGAAAAAGGTGAGATGAGTAAGAGTATATTTCATATAAAAGAAGTTCACATGCAAAAAGTGAAAGAAAACCAGCTTACCCTGGTATAATATATGTATATACGAATACCAATGTTTGAAAAAAATACGAAGGTAAAGAACAAGATATAATCTGCAAGAAAATTATAAAATGAACAGAAAGTGATCAGATATATTTCAATTATGTGTCTGTGTAATGTTTCATAATTTTCCCTCCTCCTTTCTATACATCTTGTTCTGTTTCAGCTTTGATTTCGAGAAGTACATTGCTACAGCTAACTGCTTCAGTTAGAACTATTCTCTTTAACATTAAAACATACTGAATGCCAGTAGCTGTTTTGTGGTGTGAAAGTTGATCCATAATATGTACATTACTAACAACATGATCAAATGCTCTAGTACAGATCTTTATGCAACATTATGGATGGAGTAACGTAGATATAAATCCAAGACAAAAGTATCATTCAACGAGTGAAATAATTCAAAATCATAAACAATTAGCTATTGGTTCATATATTGCAATACAACATCCCACTTTGTTTCTACAGATTATACTTATAAACTCGCCTAAATCGCCTTTTTCCGATTTCAATATCACAATCGTTGTTTACCGACTACACTTAAACAGGAGGTTACAGTTTACATCTTCTCCATTTCTGCCCCCCTCCCTCCCTCCCGTTCCCTCTCTCTCATATCTGGTACCTTCTCAGAGAATTCCAACTGTCTTCAGTCCATCTCAATCTCAACAGAAGTGAAGTGATTTTTCATCAAACAAACTGTCCCCCACAAAGAAGGAAAAGCACTCAAAAACTGTCAACCACAACACCACCAAGATATAGGCACAGAGAACAAACAGTCACTGATAAAACCAAACAATTCAAACAAGTACACAGACAAAGTCGAAAAAGTACATCAAAAACGTGAGGGCAGGCAAGTATAGGAAAAGAACAAAAGTAGCGAAGGAGCGAGCAGGCAGCAGATGATACTTGTGGCTGAGGAGGGGGGAGGGGGGGGCTACCTGGATCTGCTCAAAGGGAACTTCAAAGGTGAAGGACTCATTGAAGTAAGGGTTGAGGGTACATTTCTTTATGGTCGTTTTCTTTTTCTTCAGGCGTTTGCTTCCTTGGTACAATCCAATTTTCACGTAGGGATCTGCCGTGAGAGGAAGAGAAGAGGAGGAGGGTTAGTCACACTGCTCAGAGTTAGTCACAGTGCTCACAGCTTTTTGAGCTGTTAGGGGATGACATTGCTGCTGTCTAAAAACTGCAATAGTTGGCAGAAATAAATAGCCATCAACAATCCATCAACTGCTTTCCTAGAAAAGACCAAGGTGTTGTCCAAAATCTGCTGGAAGTGAAGAAAAAGACAATTTCATCGATTAACCTTCTGATCTGATATATGGTCTCTCAACTACGTTGTCTTGGTCTTGCTTCCTCTGGTAAAGTAGGTCTGCTAATACGATTCCTGCATAATTTGAAAAAGAGATAAAAGAGTTTAGAATCATTTTAAAATGATTATGTCAATGTTCTTCACAAACACAGAGAAAAAAGCTGTTCTTCACACACATGTACTTTGTTGCAATGTCATCCGGAATTTTAACAGATTCTCAACATTGTACACAACTGTAGTTGTCTTAAATCAACATACTTATTGTTGTAACAGACGAAGAGAATGATGTAGATAGTTCTTTATAGCAAATCATTTAATTATCATGAATGTAATGGAATATTATGACATAAAAATGTTGAATCAAACATTATATTCATTCACTTTGATGATGGATTTTAACATTTGTTTGCATAAGAAACAAATTAAACAAGAAGTGCGTTTTTCCTGTTTAAATGACAAGATATTGCTGTAAAAAACAATATAAATAATGTATTATCAAATTAATCAAAACAACTAATACAAATACTGTATTATCACATTTGTTTTACTAAATCCTATAGAACCAACCGCTTATAAAACTTGATCATGTATATTACGCAGAATTTATCAATAAGCAAATACACGTATTCTTAAATATGTATTTGTGTTTTAATGAAATGTAGCTGCTTATGAATAGTCCTTCGTCTCTGAATCGATTTCAAGAGATAAACCTCAACACCCCTTACCATCTATGCCTATGCCTTGTACTGATAAAAAGAACAGGTAAAGGTTCTCACATAATTTGAATCTAGAGGAGTAAGGCAGTACAGACCCTCAATTTGTTCAGGGTTTGCATTATCAGTGCGGTTCCCGCTTTCTCTCCTTCTCTCATTGACCTTCTCCTGCCCTGAGTAAAGGCACATACCCACTGACAGGGGAGATAATTGGAGGCTACAAATTTTCTCAGGCCTATGCCGAACTCCTGTGAACCGGTGCCAGCAGACTGGAAGGTAGGAGCTTACCTTCAATGCCAACCAGGCCTCCTCATCCTGAGGCGTCTTCACAATCTTCAGTTCTGATTACAAAATTTCACTTGATGATCATCGTTTCTAGCACGTTATAACACAACCAATGCCCAACATCAGATCCCTATCTAAAATGTGCATTTTGCAGTCAATTTAGGACTGCCGATGAGCCTGCTGCCACTAGTCTTGCATCTCTTAGAAATGTACAAAACTGTAATCATCCTAAACAAGTGTATTGTTTTGTAATCATCCCAAACAAGTGTACTGTTTTGCAACCATCCCAAACAAGTGTACTGTTTTGTAACCATCCCAAACAAGTGTACTGTTTTGTAACCATCTCAAACACGTGTACTGTTTTGTAACCATCCCAAACAAGTGTATTTCGATATATTCAGTCTTATCATGGACCATCAAGTTCCACCTCGTGGACCTCACAACAGTCTCTTTGTTAACAGCCACAACATCTTATATTTGTTGCACCTACGTTTTCTGTTGTTTTTTTTCTGGCATAGAGTACGATGAACAAGGGAAATCAGGGTAGTCCTACAAGAACAGGCATGGATAAGAACGTGGAATAGTCCTGGTTTTAGGCAGACCCGGTAAATAGATGCTTCTAGAGAGACTGGGGAGAGAGGAGATCTCCACTTCCTTGAAAAAGTCGTCCTCAACCAGCTGAACTCTCACCTGTCTGCCAACAATCTCCTCAATCCTTTCCAGTCAGCCTACCGCCAGTGCCATAGCACTGACACTGCCCTACTGTACATTCTCAACAATCTCCTCCTTGCAACTGATACTGGCAAAGTCTCTCTCCTCACACTCCTTGATCTGTCTGCAGCCTTTGATACCATTGATCATGGTATTCTCGTTTCTAGACTTCATCATACTTTTGGTATCTCTGACATTGCTCTGTCTTGGTTCACTTCATACCTATCAAACAGAAAACAAACCGTTCTCATCAATGGCACTTACTCTCAACCTGCATACCTGACCTGTGGTGTTCCACAAGGATCTGTCCTTGGCCCTGTTCTTTTCACTCTTTACACCTCCCCCCTGTCCACCATCATCAACTCCCACTCTATAAAACACCATTTCTATGCTGATGACACCCAACTTCAAGACAGTGACTCACCTGATAATATACAGCGCCTGTTGACTCGCACCACTGAGTGTTACGCGGACATTAAGAACTGGATGACGTTCAACAAACTTCAGCTTAATGAGACAAAACAGAAGCTATCCTCATTGGCACCCGTCAGAAACTTTCTCAGCTGCCTCCTCTTTCTCTCCCATTATGTAACACATCAGTCCCAATTTCTGATTCAGCTAAAAACCTTGGTGTCTGCATTGACTCTACCCTCTCCATGAACAACTTTGTTTCTCAAACTGCCAGATCCTGCTACTATCATCTCTATCGTATAAGGCTGATCAGGAAGTATCTCTCTGTCGAAACAACTGCAAAACTCGTTCTCTCCTTCATAATGTCTCGCATTGACTATTGCAATTCACTCCTGTCTGGTCTTCCTGCCTCCACCATTCACATCCTACAGCGCATTCAAAACAATGCTGTACGCCTTGTACTCAAAAAGAAAAAAGCTGACCACATATCTCCTCTCCTGGCACAACTTCACTGGCTCCCTGTATCAAAGCGCATACAGTACAAACTAGACACCATGTGCTACAAAAGCCTCAATAACGCAGCCCCCGATTACCTGTCAAGCCTACTTGAGATCTATGTTCCCTCACGTACACTCCGCTCTGCCTCCGATCCTCTGACTTTTCGCTTTCCACGCACTAAGCTCAATACCTATGGTCCACGAGCCTTCTCTGTTTCTGGTCCACTTTCCTGGAACAAACTTCCTCTCTCATGTCCGTCAGCAACCTACTTTTGTCTCCTTCAAGTCCGCTCTCAAAACTCACCTTTTCTCCTCAGCATAAAATCCTAACCTCACTCAACCCCCCCCCCCCCTCTGCAGCCTGTCTCCGCTCGGAGGGAATCACATGGTTATAATATATAATTGTATATGCTATGCTCTCTATAATTTTCCATTGCTTTTATTCTTGCTTTTATTGGTTTTATTCTTTCTCCCCATTTATAGCCATGCGTGAGTGTGTGTGTGTGTATGTGTGTGTGTGTGTGTGTGTGTGTGTGTGTGCGTGCGTGTGTGTGCGTGCGTGCGTGCGTGCGTGCTTGCGTGTGTGTCTGCTTCAGCGCTTAGATTTGATTTTATCAAGATTTTGCGCTATATAAATATTGTAATTAATTAATTAAATATTGTAATTAATTAAAAAAATAATAATTAACTTCCTCCACAGTGTGGTCTGTCCATGTTTAGGTAGCCAACAAGGAAGATCTCACACTGTGTCCAAAGTAAGCAACAGCCGCACACTGTGAAGTGCTGATCAAGCTAGCTGTTTCCAGATGTCAGATAAAGAAGAAAGTTAACCCACATATAAAAAGAGACATTCAAAGAATATGCATACGATAAATAATTCACCTACATGATCGACCGAGTACTTGGTGAAGGGAATATATATAATATATATATATATATATAATATATATACATAATAATATATAATATATATATACTATACTATATATATAGTATCCTATATATAATACTAGTCATTAGTTGGCGATCATGACTTCCATCTGCGCTATCATCTGCTTATTGCCCTACTCTCCTCCACTCTCCCCTCGTCTTCAACTACTCCACAAGTCCGTCTAGCATTTTCTCCCTGGGTCTACCTGTGCTCTCTTTCCCTCCTCATGAGATGGCCTATAAATGTTGCCTGTCTTTTCCTAATCTTCCTTATGAATGATCTACTTGTGTCTGCCTCCATCAAGACTGTCTCTTTTTTTTTTCTTTGCTGTCCATGGAACTCTCAACATTCTTCTTAGAAACCACATCTCAGTTGCCTCAATCTTGTTCTGGCTTTGCTTGTTGACTGTTCACGCCTCACATCCATACAACAGTATTGGTTCTATATAACATTCAAGAACTCGCTTCCTGATGTTAATTGATAGGCATTTGTTCCATATATATATATATATATATATATATATATATATATATAAATATATATATATATATATATATATATATATATAGTGTGTGTGTATATATATATATATGTATATGTATATGTACATACTATGTAAACTTCATGTCAAAACGCCAGCCTCAGATATATCCTAATCAACACGAATACAATGGACAGGATCAATGGTCAATGTGCCTTACCTGATAGGCCACCCACGTCCATCTTCTTGAGGTTCTTGGCCTCCAGAATGACCACAGTCAGTTTGCCAGCTGTCGGCACGTAGCGCAGAGAGAAACAGATGTCACCCAGCTTGTTCTCCTGAAAGGGTTATCACAGCAATCATTCAGTGCTATAAACCTGGTGGGGTCAGGGTTGGTGGGGTCAAGGTCGGTGGGGTCAGGGTTGGTGGGGTCTAGGTTGGTGGGATCACGATTGGTGGGGTCAAGGTTGATGGGGTCAGGGTTGGTGAGTCAAGGTTGGTGGGGTAAGGGTTGGTGGGTCAAGGTTAGTGGGGTCAGGGTTGGTGGGGTCTAGGTTGATGGGGTCAGGGTTGATGGGGTCAGGGTTGGTGGGGTCAGTTTGGATAAGGTTTAGCTTCAGTACTACGACCAAGTCAGAACTTAGGATTAAAACATTTTAGCCAGTCATGAAGAACTGAAAATGCCAGCATTACGATTGAATAGAGATACATGACGTAATGCTGAAATGTGTAGAACGCATGCATACTCTAAATAGGTAGCTGTTTTTTTATATTCATTAAAATGTTTTCCAACAGAACAGTCATTGAGTCTGACTGGGACAGTTGGACCATGGTCATATCCTTGCTTGTTCTTCTGATGGCATCATCAACGTTGAGTGTCATCCTAGCTGACTACTGATATTTAGCAATAGACTTCTCAGTGAAATACTTTTGTCAAAGAAGCTACCTTCTATACACTATAAACACACACACACACACACATATATATATATATGTGTGTATACATACATACATATCTATCTACCTATCTACCTGCCTATCTGTCTATCTATCTATCTATCTATCTATCTATCTATCTATCTATCTATCTATCTATCTATCTATCTATCTACATATATTCTGATAACATAGGAAGGGATACAGGCAACAACTGAACAGAGAGACAGAAGCACAGCAGTGATACAGAAAGAGATGAGTAATTTTCTGGATGTCATCAAACACCCACATAAATATTCAATTCTTCGCAACCAGACGTTTGGATACATACACTCTCCTCCAACACATTCATTTTAATTCCCCCTTCTCTCTCTCTCTCTCTCTCTCTCTCTCTCTCTCTCTCCTCTCTCTCTCTCTCTCTCTCTCTTTCCGTACCTTTACAAAGTTCCTCAAAATGAACACTGTCCTAAAATGGAAGTTAAACTTTAATACTATCCCAAAATGGAAGTTAAACCACAAACCTTTTCGGACTCGATGTCAGGAGAGGCAAGGTCTCGCCATTCCTCAAGGACGCGGCCAAGGTCAACTGAGTTGAGGGGCACCTTCACCAGACCGATCTGGTCATGCTTGGAGAAGCGGTCGAAGTCATAGATGGCGAACGTCAGAGTCTTCGAGCCAATCTCAGCATAGGGCGCCTGCAAAATAACATAAGATGAAATATAATTAAAACAAAATATAACGAAATGAAACGAATCGAAACGAAATGAAATGAAATAAAATAAATAAAATAAAATGAAATAAAATGAAATAAAATGAAATAAAATAAAATAAAATAAAACAAAATAAAATAAAATAAAATAAATAAAATAAAATAAAAATGAAATGAAATGAAATGGAATAAAATAAAATAAAATAAAATAAAATAAAATAAATAAAATAAAATGAAATAAAATGAAATAAAATAAAACAAAATAAAATAAAATAAAATATATAAAATAAAAATGAAATGAAATGAAATGGAATAAAATAAAAATAAAATAAAATAAAATGAAATGAAATAAATAAAATAAAAATGAAATGAAATGAAATGAAATAAAATAAAATAAAATAAGCAATTTTTTTTCTCAGATGCCTGTACACACGTACGCATGTTGATAGGCCCACGCAGTGCAGACGTTATTAGGCTGCACAGTCTGCATGCTCCATCTTTGGTGGATATCCCACTGGATGATCCACTGTACAGTTTTTCTTTTTTTCTTTTTTTTTTTTATATATATCTATCTTGTGGATGAATCATTAGTTTTGGTGACCAGTTTAGCAGCGTATAGAATAGCGCTTCCAGCACATCATTTGTAGGACAGATTGTCTTTACTTACAGTTACAGCCTCGTTTACAGAGGAGGATGTCTGTACGTAGATCATTATTTACAGAAGATTATGTCTTCATTCAAAGCATCATCTACAGAGGGGAATATCTAGGAGAGGAGAATGTCTATTTGCAGCATCACTCACAAAGGAGAATGTCTTATTTATTATTATTATTATTATGAACATTTAGTACGCCTAATCAAATTAATGCCCTAGGCGTTAACAATGGCAAAACATATAACCGAAATCACAAGCACGCACACACACGCCCACAAACACACACACGCACACACACACACACACACACACGCACACGCACACGCACACACACACACACACACACACACACACACACACACACACACACACACAGCACGACATGCAAATACAATGACACATTGACACTAAGACATTATAAAGCCAACATTACGTTACATGGGGGGAGGGGGGCAGAAATTACCAGTTATTTGGGAAACAGATGAGTTTTGAGGGAGCGTTTGAATGTGGACAGAGAGGGTGAGTATCTGAGTGAGCGAGGTAGCCGATTCCAGATAGTTGGAGCTTGATAGGAAAAAGAACGCTGCCCAAACCTTTTAGTGCGGACTATGGGGATACTATAGAGACGGGTGTCGGATGAGGACCGCAAAGCTCGAGATGGCGTGTAGAGATGTAACAGATGGGCGAGATACTCAGGACAGGAAGACTCAATAGATTTGAAGCAGAGACAGGCAATCTTGTAGGATATTCTTTGCTGAACCGGGAGTCAGTGAAGAGAACAGAGCAATGGCGTAACATGGTTAAATTTTGAAGAGCGGAAGATGAGACGGGCAGCATGATTTTGAACTTTCTGAAGTTTGTTAATGAGGTGAGAGGGGGAACCAGACAAAAGAGCATTACAGTAATCAAGACGAGATAGAACAAGTGCACAGACAAGAGTCTTTGTCGTGTCTTCTGAGAGGAGATGGCGGATAGAAGCAATTCGGCGGAGTTCAAGAAAACAAGTCCGACAAACGTTGCTAACATGCAGATGGAAGGACAGGTTTGGTCAAGAGTTACACCAAGGTTACGGGCAGAATAGGAGAGAGTGATAGACGAGTCAACAAGTGTGATGGAGGTTGGAAGAGAGGGGTGATTTTGGAGTTTGGGTGGGGTGATCAAGATCAATTCGGATTTACATGTACAGCATCACCTACAGAACAGAATGTCTATATTTACAGCATCACTCACAAAGGAGAATGTCTTTATTTACAGTATCGCTTACAGAGGGGAATGTCTTTATTTACAGCATCACCTACAGAGAAGAATGTCTTTATTTACAGCATCATTTACAGAGAAGAATGTCTTTATTTACAGTATCACTTACAGAGGAGATGTCTTTATTTACAGCATCACTTACAGAGGAGGATGTCTTTATTTACAGCATCATCTATAGAGGGGAATGTCTTTATTTACAGCATCAATTACAGAGGGAATGTCTTTATTTACAGTATCACTTACAGAGGAGGATGTCTTTATTTACAGTATCACTTACAGAGGAGGATGTCTTTATTTACAGCATCATCTATAGAGGGGAATGTCTTTATTTACAGCATCAATTACAGAGGAGGATGTCTTTTATTTACAGCATCGATTACAGAGGGGAATGTCTTTATTTACAGCATCAATTACAGAGGAGGATGTCTTTATTTACAGCATCAATTACAGAGGAGGATGTCTTTATTTACAGTATCAATTACAGAGGAGAATGTCTTTATTTACAGCATCATCTATAGAGGGGAATGTCTTTATTTACAGCATCAATTACAGAGGAGGATGTCTTTATTTACAGCATCAATTACAGAGGAGAATGTCTTTATTTACAGCATCAATTACAGAGGGGAATGTCTTTATTTACAGCATCAA
This sequence comes from Monoplex corrugatus, assembly GCA_030674185.1. Lineage (NCBI taxonomy): Eukaryota > Metazoa > Mollusca > Gastropoda > Littorinimorpha > Ranellidae > Monoplex > Monoplex corrugatus. The sequence continues at coordinate 2,712,629 of JAPXFY010000017.1, read as the reverse complement.
TTACAGAGGGGAATGTCTTTATTTACAGCATCAATTACAGAGGGGAATGTCTTTATTTACAGCATCAATTACAGAGGGGAATGTCTTTATTTACAGCATCAATTACAGAGGGGAATGTCTTTATTTACAGCATCAATTACAGAGGGGAATGTCTTTATTTACAGCATCAATTACAGAGGGGAATGTCTTTATTTACAGCATCAATTACAGAGGAGAATGTCTTTATTTACAGCATCAATTACAGAGGGGAATGTCTTTATTTACAGCATCAATTAAAGAGGAGAATGTCTTTATTTACAGCATCATCTATAGAGGGGAATGTCTTTATTTACAGCATCATCTATAGAGGAGAATGTCTTTATTTACAGCATCATCTATAGAGGAGAATGTCTTTATTTACAGCATCATCTATAGAGGAGAATGTCTTTATTTACAGCATCATCTATAGAGGAGAATGTCTTTATTTACAGTATCAATTACAGAGGAGAATGTCTTTATTTACAGCATCAGTTACAGAGGAGGATGTCTTTATTTACAGCATCAATTACAGAGGGGAATGTCTTTATTTACAGCATCAATTACAGAGGGGAATGTCTTTATTTACAGCATCAATTACAGAGGAGAATGTCTTTATTTACAGCATCAATTACAGAGGGGAATGTCTTTATTTACAGCATCAATTACAGAGGGGAATGTCTTTATTTACAGCATCAATTACAGAGGAGGATGTCTTTATTTACAGCATCAATTACAGAGGAGGATGTCTTTATTTACAGCATCAATTACAGAGGAGAATGTCTTTATTTACAGCATCAATTACAGAGGGGAATGTCTTTATTTACAGCATCAATTACAGAGGAGAATGTCTTTATTTACAGCATCATCTATAGAGGGGAATGTCTTTATTTACAGCATCAATTACAGAGGGGAATGTCTTTATTTACAGCATCAATTACAGAGGAGGATGTCTTTATTTACAGCATCAATTACAGAGGGGAATGTCTTTATTTACAGCATCAATTACAGAGGAGGATGTCTTTATTTACAGCATCAATTACAGAGGGGAATGTCTTTATTTACAGCATCATTTACAGAGAAGGATGTCTTTATTTACAGCATCAATTACAGAGGAGAATGTCTTTATTTACAGCATCACTTACAGAGGAGAATGTCTTTATTTACAGCATCAATTACAGAGGAGGATGTCTTTATTTACAGCATCAATTACAGAGAAGGATGTCTTTATTTACAGCATCACTTACAGAGGAGAATGTCTTTATTTACAGCATCAATTACAGAGAAGGATGTCTTTATTTACAGCATCAATTACAGAGAAGGATGTCTTTATTTACAGCATCAATTACAGAGGAGGATGTCTTTATTTACAGTAACATTTACACACAAAAAATGTCTTTTTTACAGTGCCACTTACACAGGAGGATGTCTATATTTACAGTATCATTTACAAAGGAGGATGTCTATATTTACAGTATCATTTACAAAGGAGGATGTCTGTATTTACAGTATCATTTACAAAGGAGGATGTCTGTATTTACAGTATCATTTACAAAGGAGGATGTCTGTATTTACAGTATCATTTACAAAGGAGGATGTCTGTATTTAGATCACAACTTACAGAGAAGAATGCCTTTATTCAAAACATCACTTACAGAAGGGAATATCTTTATTTACAGCATCGCTTAGGAGAGGAGAATGTCTTAGTGTACAGCGTTTACGAAAGAGAATCTATGCAGACCATCGCTTACAGAAGACATGTCTGTATTCAGATATTCATTTACAGCAGAACAATATCTTTATTCATAGCATCGTTTGCAGAGGAAATACATGTAAAGATATGTTTTAGATTAGGAGAATGGGAGAGAACAGCTACCTTCATAACAAACAAACAAACAAACAAACAAACAAACAAAGAAGCTACCTTCGAAAGAAAGAAAGAAAGAAAGACAAACTAACAGATAGACAGACAACATACAGACAAATTAACTTAAAATGGATTGTAGACTTAGCTTGAAAAGACAGAAATCAGGGCAATTTACCATGGTAAATCCAAGCAAAAAAAACAAAAACAAAAACAAACAAAAAAACCACAAAAAAAGATAAAATTTAAAAAAAGAAAAAAGGACAAACACACAGACAAATAAAACAAAGTTTTTAGACTGAATTACACGTCTAGTCAGTCACAACACAAACAAAGCGAAAGAAAAAAGGAAAAAAAAATACTTGGCACAGCTACCGCAACCATAAAAAGACAAATGGGGGAGAAGGAAGGGGTCGAGAGAGGAGGGGAGGGAGAGGAAGGAGGGAGGGAGAGGGAGAGAGAGAGGGAGAGAGAGAAAGAGAGAGAGAGAGAGAGAGAGAGACAGAGACAGAGAGACAGAGAGAGAGAGACAGAGCGATAGAGAGAGAGAGAAAGAGGCAGAGACAGAGAGACAGAGAGAGAGAAGAGAAAGAGAAAGAGAGAGAGGGAAAGAAAGAGAGAGAGAGAGACAGACAGACAGACAGACACAGACAGAGAGAGAGAGAGTGGGGAGAGAGAGAGAGAGAGGGGGTGGAGGGAGAAAGAGAGAAAGAAAGAGACTGAGAGACACAGAGAGAGAAAGGAGAGGGACACAGAGACAGAGAGAGAGAGAGACAGAAAGAGAGAGAAAAAGAGAGACAGAGAGAGGGAGAAAGAGAGACAGAAAGAGAGAGAGAGAGAAAGAGACAGAGACATAGCGATAGAGAGAGAGAGAGAGACAGACAGACAGACAGACAGACAGAAGAGAGAGAGAAAGAAAGACAGAGAGAGACAGACAGGCAGACAGACACAGACAGACAGACAAACAGACACAGACAGACAGACAGAGAGAGAGACAGAGACAGAGACAGAGACGGAGACAGAGACAGAGAGACAGAGAAAGATCCTGTACAACAATCTCTGAGCGTTTTATCAGAACTTATTTACTAACAATGTACCATAGGTCCTGTTTTCGAAAAACTTGATGCATGAACACTTGCACACATTCCTTCAGCAGTACGTGTATGTACCAAAGATCTATTGCTAGAGTGTTTGCTGACAAAGAGAGGACAGGACTATGTTTTACCCGTATTGATTTGTCTGGAGGGTAATGGGGGGGGGGGGGAGGCAGAAAGAAATGGGGTGAGGGTGGGGGAGAATCGTTTCAGTACCCTATTGATCTTCTGTCCTTTACAATTCTTAGGAGCGCTGCAGTGTCGTCCGGTTTTGGTATGGGAGAGTGGGGTGGGGGGTGGGGATGGTTGGGGGAGTCGGAGTGGGGGTGGGAGTGGGGGTGTACTGTAGTTTATGCTGCAGGACGTTTGGCGTGAAGCCAGTGTTATTCCCTTTTCTTAATTAAGACTGCAATGCCAGTAGTTGGTGCACTGCTGAACATGGAGTTTAACCTTTTGACGCCTGCATCCCGTCCTCCAGCATCCTGCACTCTCAATCACGCTAGCAAAGCAAAAAAAAATTAACCCTTTAACTTCCTCACCCTATCCACCAGCTTTCTGCAGATAGCTGATGGATAAGGTGAGGGAGTCCAAGAGTTAATTTTTTGTAGCTGCTGGATTGGGTGCGGGAGTCAAAAGGTTAAGGTTGTTTAGTTGGTCTGGTAGACAATGTTTGGATGAATGGACTTCAGATATACAAACTGTATAACTAAGAAAGTAAACAAGTAAGGGAATTGTAAGTCAGCCAGTAAGTAAGTAAGTAAGTAAGTAAGTAAGTAAGTAAGTAAATAAGTAAATAAGTAAGTAAAAAAGTAAGTAAGTAAGTAAGTAAGTAAGTAAGTAAGTAAAGTAAGTCAATCATTCAATTAACTAATAAGTAATAATACCCCGTAACAATGTTACTCATGTAAGTACTTGTCATAACACATAATAAAAACACAATTTGACATAGTACAAAGAAAGAAGCAAGACACAAAAAACACAACACCCTAACAACAACAATTTCCTCTCCTCTGAAAACACACACATCACACACTACACAAACACAGTTTTAATAGACAAAGACATGAGAGGACAAAAAAAACAAAAAGAAAATTCACCCTAAAACACACACACCCACACACACCACACCCCTAAAATGACTGACTAGAGGAATACATTTTTGATCCATGTACACAAGCCCATTCACTCACTCTCCCCCTCCAAAATGTTGACTGGGACATTTTTTTGTTACACAATTCCCATTCACTCATCTCTCCCCCCTCAAAATGTTGACTAGGACATTTTTTGTTCTGTTACACAAGCCCTTTCACTCACTCCTCCCCCCTCAAAATGTTGACTGGACATTTTTGTTCTGTTACACAAGCCCATTCATTCACTCCTCCCGCCTCAAAATGTTGACTAGGACATTTTTGTTCTGTTACACAAGTCCATTCACTCATTCCTCCCCCCTCAAAATGTTGACTGGGACATTTTTGTTCTGTTACACAAGTCCATTCACTCATTCCTCCCCCCTCAAAACGTTGACTGGGACATTTTTGTTCTGTTACACAAGCCCATTCACTCACTCACTCCTGCCCCCTCAAAATGTTGACTGGGATTTTTTTTGTTCTCTACACAACTCCTTCACTCACTCCTCCCCCCTCAAAATGTTGACTGGGACTTTTTTGTTCTGCTACACAAGCTCCTTCACTCACTCCATCCCCCTCAAAATGTTGACAGGAATTTTTTTGTTTTCTTACACAAGCTCCTTCACACACTCCCCCCATCACAAATGTTGACAGGAATTTTTTTGTTATGCTTTATCTTTCTGTGGTGTCCATACTTTCTTTGATGATTTTTAAGACAAAAAAACAAACAAACAACAATCTGAATTTGAGAATGTGAGCCAGGATCACAAACACGCCAGCACACATACAAGGAGACAGACAACCAGCAGCCATACCTCAAAAACTTCACTCACGAACAAGAACACGGAAGAGTGGCAGAAAAGTTCAGACGTTCATCTGCCAGTTACTAAACTCAAGGTTCCAGGGTTCTCTCCCCGTAGAGGCCTCGACTTTTCTCCTCAGATTGACCGAAAAATCGAACTGAACGTCTACTCCCATGGAAGGGGACCAAAAACGAGTCGGACCCGTGTGTCTTCTGGCTGCGCACGCTAAAGATCCTACGGCCGTTGAAAATCGTGAAGAGCATGGCATTGCCGGGCTGCCTTGGTATAAAATATTGGAGAGATAGGTTGATTTTCCAGGTCCCATCCCTTGAAGATCAATTAGCCTTCTTGCCTCTGAAATCTTGGTTTAAAAAAAATGTGAATACGAATATGAATTTGAAGCGAGGGAGAGGGGATGGGCGCCACCCTCGTGGTGTTGGCCCGGGGACAAGTTGAGATCCTTGTCACCTCACTCCCCTACGACCTCAGGGTTATGGAACTATCTAGGTAGGACCTCAGGGTTATGGAACTATCTAGGTAGGACCTCAGGGTTATGGAACTATCTAGGTAGGACCTCAGGGTTATGGAACTATCTAGGTAGGACCTCAGGGTTATGGAACTATCTAGGTAGGACCTCAGGGTTATGGAACTATCAAGGTAGGACCTCAGGGTTATGGAACTATCTAGGTAGGACCTCAGGTTATGGAACTATCTAGGTAGGACCTCAGGGTTATGGAACTATCTAGGTAGGACCTCAGGTTATGGAACTATCTAGGTAGGACCTCAGGGTTATGGAACTATCTAGGTAGGACCTCAGGGTTATGGAACTATCTAGGTAGGACCTCAGGGTTATGGAACTATCTAGGTAGGACCTCAGGTTATGGAACTATCTAGGTAGGACCTCAGAGTTATGAACTATCTAGGTAGGACCTCAGGGTTATGGAACTATCTAGTAGGACCACAGGTTATGGAACTATCTAGGTAGGACCTCAGGGTTATGGAACTATCTAGGTAGGACCTCAGGGTTATGGAACTATCTAGGTAGGACCTCAGGGTTATGGAACTATCTAGGTAGGACCTCAGGGTTATGGAACTATCTAGGTAGGACCTCAGGGTTATGGAACTATCTAGGTAGGACCTCAGGGTTATGGAACTATCTAGGTAGGACCTCAGGGTTATGGAACTATCTAGGTAGGACCTCAGGGTTATGGAACTATCTAGGTAGGACCTCAGGGTTATGGAACTATCTAGGTAGGACCTCAGGGTTATGGAACTATCTAGGTAGGACCTCAGGGTTATGGAACTATCTAGGTAGGACCTCAGGGTTATGGAACTATCTAGGTAGGACCTCAGGGTTATGGAACTATCTAGGTAGGACCTCAGGACCTGGCCAGCTCTTGCGTTCTTACGTTTATGTGCAGGCTTAAGGCTTGAGCCAGAATCATTCTGGATTTTTCCTCACCACATGGCGCCTGAGGCGATAGTGCATATGGAATTCATTCCGAGCGCCGAGACGTCTTCTTGAGAGATTGAAGCTGAAACTGAAACTGAAACACAAACATTGGTACACATTCAAACAGCAATACAGTAACAACAAGGAACAAGAAGAAGACATTGCCACATAATGTTACTGACAAAGAAACGACAGATTGGCAGTTTAGCTCTGTGTCTAATCAGTATCGATTCGCCTAGGGGACCTAAGTGAAAAGAAACAAAAATGCAGGTGGGGGAGGGGAGGGGAGGGGAGGGGAGGTGGAGGGGGGGAGAAGGGAAGGGATCCCTATTTCGGTCCTCTATCGATCGTCTGTCCTTTAGCAATTCTCAGGAGTGCTACAAGCATCGTCCCGGTTTTGGCATAGAAGTGTGTGTGTGTGTGTGTGTGTGTGTGTGTGTGTGTGTGTGTGTGTGCGTGTGTGTGTATGTGTGTGTGTGTGTGTGCGTGTGCGTGCGCGTGCGTGTGTGTGTGTATGTGTGTGTGTGTGTGCGTGCGTGTGTGTGTGTGCGTGCGTGTGTGAGTGTTGGGGTGTTGGGGAGGGGGAGGGGGGTTGTCGTGTAGTTTTATGCTGCAGGACTTTTGGCATGTAGCCAGTGTTGTTGATCAGACTCGTTGCCTTTCCTGCCGGCTGACTGCACGCACTCCTGTAGTTGATGCATTGCTGATCCTTGTTTTTCTTCCTTTGGTCCGTCCGTAGTTTTTGTTCCTTTGGTCCGTCCGTAGTTTTTTTGTTCCTTTGGTCCGTCCGTAGTTTTTGTTCCTCTGGTCCGTCCGTAGTTTTTGTTCCTCTGGTCCGTCCGTAGTTTTTGTTCCTCTGGTCCGTCCGTAGTTTTTGTTCCTCTGGTCCGTCCGTAGTTTTTGTTCCTCTGGTCCGTCCGTAGTTTTTGTTGGTTTGGTCCGTCCGTAGTTTTTGTTGTTTGGTCCGTCCCTAGTTTTTGTTGGTTGGTCCGTCCGTAGTTTTTGTTCCTTTGGTCCGTCCGTAGTTTTTGTTGGTTTGGTCCGTCCGTAGTTTTTGTTCCTTTGGTCCGTCCGTAGTTTTTGTTCCTTTGGTCTGTCCGTAGTTTTTGTTCCTTTGGTCCGTCCGTAGTTTTGTTCCTTGGTCTGTCCGTAGTTTTTGTTCCTTTGGTCTGTCCGTAGTTTTTGTTCCTTTGGTCCGTCCGTAGTTTTTGTTCCTTTGGTCCGTCCGTAGTTTTTGTTCCTTTGTCCTCCGTATTTTTGTTGGTTTGGTCTCCGATTTTGTGTTGGTCCCGTAGTTTTTGTTGTTTGTCGTCCGTATTTTTGGTTGTCCGTCCGTAGTTTTTGTTTTTGTCGTCCGTATTTTGTTCCTTTGGTCCGTCCGTATGTTTTTGTTCCTTTGGTCCGTCCGTAGTTTTTTCTTTGGTCCGTGTTTTGTTGTTTGGTCCGTCCGTAGTTTTGTTGGTTTGTCCGTCCGTAGTTTTTGTTGTTTGGTCCGTCCGTAGTTTTTGTTCCTTTGGTCCGTCCGTAGTTTTTGTTCCTTTCGGTTCAACAAACTTTTAAGAAGCAAAACTTAACAGTAAGAAAAGGAGTACACACGTGTGCGCGCGCGTGCGCGTGCACGCACACACACACAACTCGCGCTCACACAGACACGCCCGCACGCGCACGCATGTACGCACACACATACACACCCGCTCACACATTCATTCTCTCTCTCTCCTCTCTCTCTCTCTCTCTCTCTCTCTCTCTCTCTCTCTCTCAAAAGTATTGTAGATGCCCAAATATGTTTAAACTGTGTTTGTTAATGTGTTCAACTCGTTTCGATTATATTAAGAATTTTGGTTTGTTCCTGCTCAAAGCAGCTAAAATTAGGGAAATTGCTTTATCGTAATGTAAGTTATTTTGTTGTTGATTGTTAACCCTATATGATATGCTATCAGATTATTTCATTGTACTTATAAGCACCCCTTCAGTAGGGGCTGTGGCCTTTCTTGAATAAAAATTCTGAAGTCTGAACTCTCTCTCTCTCTCTCTCTCTCTCTCTCTCTCCTCTCTCTCTCTCACCACCACCACACACACACATTATTATGAGCACACATACAGACACACAGACAACAGACATACACACCGACACACACATGCACACACACCATACACACACACACACACACAAACAAACAAACACGCACACAGACACACACACGCCGACACACACTCACACCACACACACACACACACACACACACACACACACACACACACATGGTGATTTTAATGCACATGCCCCATTTTGGGACAAGAATTGTAAAAACATAACTAGCAACAGGTTGATTGAAAATATTATAGATTCCAATTTATACTTACTAAACAACGAACACGTTACCCGTGTTCCTGATATACCAACCCACAGACCCACAGCTATCGATCTTACCTTAATCTCACCATCGCTAGCACCAAATGCCACATGGCAAACAGAGGATGACTTGTTGGGATCAGATCACATCCCCATACTTCTTACCCTTAACCATATCACTGAGTTTGATGCAATACCACAAGATAGTCTACCCAAGTTTAACTATAAATTCGCAGATTGGCCCAGTTTTAAAGCTTTCCTACGAAATACAAGAACAGATCTATCTGAAACAATGACCTTAAACGATATGTACACATATTTCTGTAAGTCACTCTTAAGGGCTGCAAAAATTTCAATTCCAGAACTTAAAGTGTCAAAAACAGAAAAACATCTTGGAAACGTCTGGTGGAATAAAGATTGTGAAAAGGCAGTCAACGAAAAGAAAGAAAAATACAAACAATATATACGAACAGGTCATCTGAAAATCATACGGCAATGAAAAGTGCCAATAAACTGTAACAGTCATAGAACAAGCTAAAGAACAATATTGGACATCTTTTTGTACATGTGAAGTAAGTGACCATAAAGATATGCAAAAGATTTGGGAAAAACTGAAAACAATGAAAAATGGGATCAAGTTCCATCAATTCCAGTAAAGCTAGAAAACAACCCTCTACCTAGCTCACGGGAGAAAGCAGAAGCTTTTGCAGACATGTTTGCAGAGGTCTGTCGAGTAGAAGGACTTCCTGCCTCTACTAGAAATTATAGGGTACAGGAAGAAAAGACCGACGCATACAAGGATCCTGTCCCAGATAATACGCACCATGTAAATACACCAATCACGCTCCAAGAATTAATAGATGCCATTAAATCAATTCCAAATAAAAAGACATCAGTAGGATTTGATTCAATTTCCAATGAGATGTTGAAAAATTTACCAGAAATTTTTTTAAACTTGCTACATAGTATGTTTAAAAAATGCTGGAATAGCGGCAAACTGCCTGACTATTGGAAACAATCAATAGTGGTTCCTTACTAAAAGCAGGTAAATGTAATACTGACTTGAAAAACTATAGGCCAATTGCAATAACATCACACGTATGTAAACTAATGGAGACAAAAAATTTTAAAGAGATTGATGCACTACTGTGAAAAGAATAACATATTACCAACGAATCAGGCAGGATTTAGAAAAGGCAGGTCACCATGGAACTCCTAACAAAGCTAACCACTAATATCAAACAACAATTTGCCAGACGCCAATGTGTTTTAGCTACATTTTTTGATATAACTAAAGTATACGACCAAGTATGGCACTCCCGATTATTACTCAAATTGAAAAGTATTGGGCTAACAGGTCACATTTTTGATTATGTCAAATGCTTCTTAGAAGACCGTGTAATTCAAACGAGGATCGAAAATGTGTATTCCACAAAACGATTTCTTCAAATGGGTATTCCTCAGGGATCCGTTATTGCTCCCCTTCTCTTCATGATATTATTGCATGACTTACCCAGTAACATTTCTAAACATGTAATTTTAGCTCAATATGCTGACGATTTATGCATGTGGATGCAGGTAAATATGAAAAGAAAAACTCCTTTGCGCTGTCTTAATTATACACGTAAATGTTATCAATTAGAGCTTGATAAAATAGCACGATATATGGTAGAAAATGGACTGCATCTATCCGTGGAAAAAACAAAGATAGTTTTGTTTAACAGTGGAGCTAACCCAGCAAACATTCCCACATTCAAACTGGGAGATACTCTTCTTCAGTATAACGAGTCGATTAAATTCTTAGGAGTTTTCCTTACAGCGAAATTATCTTGGAATCAGCATATTGAATACTTATTAACCAAAGCTCAAAAAACTTTAAATTTCTTGAAAATAGTTCGCAAACAGATATG
>JAPXFY010000017.1:2694510-2697010 GCA_030674185.1 Monoplex corrugatus | reverse complement strand
TGGAAATGGTGGGGAGGGGGGGGAGAGGAGGGATGAAGAGGGAGGAAAGGAAAGGAGGAAGAATTGAAGGGGGGGAGGGGGGAGGGAGAAGAGGAGAAGGCAGGGAAGAATTGAAGGGTGGGGAGGGGGAGGGAAGAGAAGAAGGCAGGGAAGAATTGAAGGGTGGGGAGGGGAGGAGAGAGAGGCAGGAAGAATGAAGGAGGGGGAGGAGGGGGGAAGAGAGAAGGCAGGGAAGAATTGAAGGGTGGGGAGGGGGAGGGAAGAGAGAAGCAGGGAAGAATTGAAGGGTGGGGAGGGGGGGAGGGAAGAGAGAAGGCAGGGAAGAATTGAAGGGTGGGGGAGGAGGGGGGGGGAGGAAGAGAGAAGGGAGGGAAGAATTGAAGGGTGGGGAGGGGGAGAAGAGAAGGCAGGGAAGAATTGAAGGGTGGGGAGGGGAGGAAGAGAGAAGGCAGGGAAGAATGAAGGGGGGAGGGAGGGAAGAGAGAAGCAGGGAAGAATTGAAGGGTGGGGAGGGGGGAGGGAAGAGAGAAGGCAGGGAAGAATTGAAGGGTGGGGGAGGGGAGAGGAAGAGAGAAGGCAGGGAAGAATTGAAGGTGGGGAGGGGGAGGGAAGAGAGAAGCAGGGAAGAATTGAAGGTGGGGAGGGGGGAGGGAAGAGAGAAAGGCAGGGAAGAATTGAAGGGTGGGGAGGGGGAGGGAAGAGAGAAGGCAGGGAAGAATTGAAGGTGGGGAGGGGGAGGGAAGAGAGAAAGCAGGGAAGAATTGAAGGTGGGGAGGGGGAGGGAAGAGAGAAAGCAGGGAAGAATTGAAGGTGGGGAGGGGGAGGGAAGAGAGAAGGCAGGGAAGAATTGAAGGGGGGGAGGGGGAGGGAAGAGAGAAGGCAGGGAAGAATTGAAGGTGGGGAGGGGGAGGGAAAGAGAAGGGAAGAATGAAGGGGAGGGAGGGAAGAGAAAGCAGGAAGAATTGAAGGTGGGAGGGGGGGAGGGAAGAGAGAAAGCAGGGAAGAATTGAAGGGTGGGGAGGGGGAGGAAGACAGAAGGCAGGGAAGAATTGAAGGGTGGGGAGGGGGAGGGAAGAGAGAAGACAGGGAAGAATTGAAGGGTGGGGAGAGGGGAGGGAAGAGAGAAGACAGGGAAGAATTGAAGGGTGGGGAGGGGGGAGGGAAGAGAGAAGGCAGGGAAGAATTGAAGGGTGGGGAGGGGGGAGAGGAGAGAGAGAAGGCAGGGAAGAATTGAAGGTGGGGAGGGGGGAGGGAAGAGAGAAAGCAGGGAAGAATTGAAGGGTGGGGAGGGGGGAGGAAGACAGAAGGCAGGGAAGAATTGAAGGGTGGGGAGGGGGAGAGAAGAAGAAGGCAGGGAAGAATTGAAGGTGGGGAGGGGGAGGGAAGAGAGAAAGCAGGGAAGAATTGAAGGGTGGGGAGGGGGGAGGAAGACAGAAGGCAGGGAAGAATTGAAGGGTGGGGAGGAGGGAGGGAAAAGAGAAGGCAGGGAAGAATTGAAGGTGGGGAGGGGGGAGGGAAGAGAGAAAGCAGGGAAGAATTGAAGGGTGGGGAGGAGGGAGGGAAGAGAGAAGGCAGGGAAGAATTGAAGGTGGGGAGGGGGGAGGGAAGAGAGAAGGCAGGGAAGAATTGAAGGTGGGGAGGGGGGAGGGAAGAGAGAAGGCAGGGAAGAACTGAAGGGTGGGGAGGGGGAGGGAAGAGAGAAGGCAGGGAAGAATTGAAGGGTGGGGAGGGGGAGGGAAGAGAGAAGGCAGGGAAGAATTGAAGGGTGGGGAGGGGGGAGGGAAGAGAGAAGGCAGGGAAGAATTGAAGGGTAAGACAGCAAGACATGTGTCAACCCCCAACCCCCACACACCATATCAGACGTTCTGCTGACTTTAACCTTTTGACTCCCGTACCCTGTCCACCACCATCATGTATTGTCAACTATGCCAGCAAAGCAAAAACTTAACTATAACCCTGTGGTTCCCTCATCCTATCCACCAGCTTCCTGCAGGAAGCTGGTGGATAGGGTGAGGGAGTCAAAGGATCAAGTTTTTGCAGCTGGTGGATAGGGTGCGGGAGTCAAAGTGTCAAGTTTTTCGCAGCTGGTGGATAGGGTGCGGGAGTCAAAGGGTCAAGTTTTTTGCAGCTGGTGGATAGGGTGCGGGAGTCAAAGGGTTAAACCACAACACTTTCCTGTATCACTCCTTGTCCTGGGGGGTAAAAAACACACATGCCAGAGATTCTGCTGGCTTAAGCTATAACACTTCCCTTTTCTCTCACCCTCCTCCTCAAATCCATCGCCACAAGTTCTGCTGGCTTAAAACTATAACACATCTTTGTAAACCCCCCCCAAATCGATGCTAGAGGATCTGCCATCACAATCTACATCTACAACACTTCCCTGTTCCCCCTCCCTCCTCCTTCCCCTCCCACCCCCCAAAAAAAAATCCACACCAGAGATTTTCTGGCTTAAACTACACATGTTTCATGTACTTATACATCCAGCCCTCCCCTAAAA
>JAPXFY010000017.1:2677010-2692010 GCA_030674185.1 Monoplex corrugatus | reverse complement strand
ACACCACAACACCCCCCCCCACACATATACAACAACAACACCCTCCCACACACACACACACACAGACACACACACACACACACACAGACACACACACATATATATATATACATATATGTATATATATATATACACACATATACATGCACACACGCACACACACAGACCACACACACACACACACACACACATCACCACCACCACCACCTCACCCCCACACACACACATACACACATAGAACAAACCAAAAATTCGAACCTTGAAGGTGAAGGTTTCATTGAAGACAGGGTTAAGGGTCTTGCGGTGCACCTTGGTCTCATACTTCTTCTTCTTGTCCGGAGCCAGGAAGACCTTGACGTAGGGGTCTGACGTGCCGCTCATGTCCATACCGGCAGATCCGCTGCCTGGATCACCGTCACCGACAGCTGAAACAACCACACACTTCAATCCCTCATTTTGGACGACAATTGTATTAAACCAACACAGAACCAACAATCCAACATACAGCCCACAAGCCCACAAGCAGAAGCAGTCTGACTGTGACAGGACCACACTCTTATAGAATTTATTTGAATCCTGTTGGGTTCGTTCCCTGTTTCTTTATTGTAAATCTCACAGGCATAAATGTGACAGAAAATAAACCCCTATTTGTGGAATACGGGTTATGTACACATAGGATGATTGGTGATATTAAGATAGATTGCCAACCAGGGTTTTTAGGATGATTGGTGTATTAAGATAGGTTGCCAACCAGGGATTTTAGGATGATTGGTGTATTAAGATAGGTTGCCAACCAGGGGTTTTAGGATGATTGGTGTATTAAGATAGGTTGCCAACCAGGGGTTTTGTATTGTTTTTGTTCCACTTTTTGTGATTTGTTTTTTCACCTTTCATGTTTTTTGATTTACTTTTCTTTCTTTCTTTCTTTCTTTTTTCTTTTCTTCCAACAGTTGTTTTGTTCTTTTCTTTTCTTTCTTTCTTCTTTTTTCTTTTCTTCTTTCTTTCTTTTCTTTCTTTCTTTCTTTCTTCTTCTTCTTCTTCTCTTTCTTCCTTTCTTTTTTCTTTTTTAGGGGAGAGGGGTACTGACTGGGATGGAACTGGAGATATAAGATTTTTAGTTGAGGACTAGCCACCTAGCCATTTAAGCTTAATGCTGTAACCTTTGAGCTGACGCTAGAGTAACCTTAACCTTTGACTCCTGCAGCCTGTTCACCAACATCCTAAACTGCTAACCATGCTACAAAGCAAAAAGTTAACCCTTTGACTCCATCACCTATCCTCCAGCTTCTTGCAGGAAGCTGGTGGATAGGGTGAGGGAGTCAAAGGGTTAAGTTTCTGCAGTTGGAAGATAGGTGCAGGAGTCAAAGGGTTAAAGAATAAATGGATAGCAGAACAATAAAACCAAACTGACAGCAAAAAAAAAAAAAAAAAAAAAAAAGAATGAACATCACAGCCAAATTGCAAGCTGTAAATAGAAATTGGTCGTCATAATTTATCAACACGTAAGTTTAAAAAAAACAAAAACAAAAAAGAGCCAAGACCACGGATAATCACACTATCAGCTCATAACAAGGGCTAGTCACAGATAATCAAACTATAAAAATGTTTTAGGAAAAACACTGGACATTACAGGAAACGTAATTGTCAGCATTTGCCAGAAAAGAAGAATGCGAAGAAAAGAAGAAGAAAGAAGAAATGCGAAGAAGAATGCGAAAAAAAAGAAGAAAAGAAGAAGAAGAAAAATGAGAAGAAGAATCGAAGAAAGAAGAAGAAGAGGAGAATTCGAAGAGAGAAGAGAAGAAGCGAAGAAGAAGAAGAAGAAGAATGCGAAGTCAGAAGAAGGAGAGGAGGAGGAGAATTCGAAGAAGAAAATTCGAAGAAGAAGAAGAAGAAGAAGAAGAAGATTCGAAGAATGAAGAAGAGAAGAAGAAGAAGAAAGAAGAAGAAGAAGAAGAATTGAAGAATTCGAAGGAAGAGAAGAAGAAGAAGAAGAAGAAGAAGAAGAAGAGAAGAAGAAGAAGAAGAAGAAGAAATTCGAAGAGAAAGAAGAAGAAGAAGAAGAAGAAGAAGAAGAAGAAGAAGAAGAAGAAAGAAGAGAGAGAACAGAAAAAAGAAATAGAAACATAACAATTTTCAAGCTAAAAAAAGCCAGCAGATCTATGACAGGTAATCTGTCACTTCTGCAACAAAAGAGAAAACATCCCTTAGGACACCACAGCACAAACCAACAAACAAACGAACGAACAAACAAATAGATTTTTTTACATTGTGATGATTGATGTATAAGATTCGGATTTCGGACTTTTCGAAAATTTCATTATCTCTGAAATAAGAGAAATAATGAACAAAAAGTTGTCATCGCCATGCATAACACATAGAGCAATTATTTCAATGGTGATGAATGACGGCACACAGTGCTATATTGTTGACATCTGCCATGCCTAACGTATACTACACTTATCAGGATGGTAATGGTTTCACATGGTACTATGGTTGTTTTACCCCCTCCCTACCTTTTGATCATAATAATTTTTTAATTTTACCCCCTCCCCACCTCTTGATCAAACTAATGTTTTCAAAAATGTGATTTATCTTTTGAATTTCCACATCGCTCATGTGTTTCTAGCTCCCATTCCCTCCTCCTCCCTCATGTCGCTCATTTCAACTCTACAACATATCCCCAAACCCACCAAAACTGAGGTTACCACAAGAGAAAGAAACTGGGACAATTTTTCACAATGCCGTAATGATGGGCAAGGGAGATGATACAGATGGTGCTATGGAACTCCATTATGGATTGTGATTGTGTGACAGACCTGTACTCTACGTTTTATCATCACCATGTGCCTTGCCGCATGGCGTTGGCCATCATGGCCCTCCATACCAATCTATCCCTTGTCGCTACAAGTCCATCTTCCATCCTCTCTGTCCCCAGCCACCCTGCAAGTCCGTCCTATATTTTCTCCCTGGGTCTACCTGGTGTTCTCTTTCCCTCCAGCTTTCCTGTTGTGACCAGGTGCTCTAATTCCCCTTTCCTCATAAAACGCCCTATAAATATTGCTTGTCTATTCCTAATCTTCTTTGTTAATGATCTTCTTGTGTCTGCCTCCTTCAAAACTGTCTCGTTTGTTTTCTTTGCTGTCCATGGAACTCTCAACATTCTTCTTAGAAACCACATTTCAGTTCATCCTTTTTTGTGTTTTGGCTGGCCATGATAAACTTGGGAATATACCATGGTGGTTTCCCGTTGCCTGCCATCGGTTTTTGTACGGACTGTCCGCTAGCCTTTGTCGTTCCCACGACAACCCACAAGGCAGTGGGGTGATTTTCTGTCAGAGCTAACCCCCTTAGCCTTAGTCTCTCCCGAGTTAACCACAAGGCAGTAATGTTGTTTTCTGTCAGGATCTAACTAAAAGGCAGTGGTGTTTTATCTGTCAGGATCTAACCAAAAGGCAGTAATGTTGTTTCTGTAGATTACAAACATATGTTTCTTAGACAACAAAGGCATAGTTTTTTCTGTGACTAACCAAAAGTAAGTTGTTTCGCAGTTAATCAAGAGTAAGTTGTTTTCTGTCAGGATCTAACCAAAAGGCAGTAATGTTGTTTTCTGTCAGGATCTAACCAAAAGGCAGTGGTGTTTTATCTGTCAGGATCTAACCAAAAGGCAGTGGTGTTTTATCTGTCAGGAACTAACCAAACTAATGTTGTTTTCTTCAGGATAACAAGCGTGGTTTTTATCTGTCAGGGTCTACAAAGGCAGTGGTGTTTTATCTGTAGGATCTAACCAAAAGGCAGTGTGTTTCTGTCGGTTACAAAGCAGTGGTGTTTTATCTGTCAGGATCTACTCTTAACCTTGGTTTCATCCAAGACACCCACAAGGCAGCGGCGCTATTTACCCATAGTTTACTTTCATAATATATCTTAGTATCAAACAGGTCCCAAAAATACAGACACATGCGGTGTTGGTAAGGAAATGCAAACAACACCTACATTTACGCATCGGTAACGGTGGATGAAAATCCACTCCGTAGTCCGGCCTAGTCTTTCCAACAAGCCCATAGCAGGCTCAGCTGCAGGGTAGGGGCAACCCGAGGCCCAAACACCTCACAAGACTGTTTTGGACGGATGGGGGTTTGAACTCACGACCAACAGCCCATTGCGCTGTTCTTTATCGTTTTGAATGACTTTCGTTTGCCAAAAACATCAAACTCACCTCTCCTTTCTGGAAATCGTAGTCAAGAGAGAACTGCAGTTTGCCCAGTTTGACCTCTGACTTCGTGCTCTCCGCGTCTTCGTTGTCCTCCATGTTCACCGGTAACTCGTCAAGGTCAGGCTGCACCTGAAGGTCAGACAGCAAGGTCAATACAAATGTAAAGGTTATGCTGATTCTGAAAGTCAAGAGACAAAGTCCATAACGTGTACGGTGTGTGGTCATATTGTACCTGAAATTTGATAGGGGAAAGGTCAGTAACGTGTACAAAGGTCACACTGATCCTAAAGGTCAACAAGCAAGGTCAGTACATTACCAGGTCAAGGTCGTTAAGGAAAACTAGTACCTGAAGAAGGTGAAGATCAACTGGCAAGGTGGGTCGGTACATGAACGTCACAACTACTTAAATAACACCGTTGTATTTTCTCTAAAGTTATTACGATAAAAAAAAAAAAAAAAAAAAAAAAAGCACGGACAAATACAGCAACGACAGTCGTACATGTTAGGCAGGAAGTATGATAATATTTGAGGGCAAGGAAAAGAAAAAGGAACATACTGAATGCATTTGTAAAATGTGGACACATAAATATGACTGATAAACTGGCAAGGCACCAATGAGTAAAACAGAAAACCTTGACTCAATAGTATAAAACAATAATTTCCAATACTGACTGCTTGACAGGCGCAGTGGTAGAGTGAGTTAGACGTTAGACTTCCATCGGAAGTTCTGGGGTTCGATTCTGCTTGGGTGCTTCCCGCCTGGTGGATAAAGGGAGGAGATTTTTTTTTCCATCTCCAGGGTTCACATGTGTGCAGACCTGCTAGTGCATGAACTCACTTTTTGCGTATGCGTACGCAGAACAAGCATGCACATTACAGATCCTCCAAGTCATATCAGTGTCTGGTGGCTCATGGAAAACTGAAGTCGGCCAGCATGCACCTCGCCGAAGACGGAGTATGCAGACTGTGCAGCGACATACCAACTGCACGGTGTGCACGTGCATCTGAGTAACAGTGGAACGCTAAAAGCAAGAAGAAGAAGAAGAAGAAGAAGAAGAAGAAGAAGAAGAAGAAGAAAAAAAGAAACAAGAAGAAGAACAAGAATGAGAACAAGAAAAGAAAAGAACAAGAAGAAAAGAAGAAGATGAAGATAATGATGATGTTGAGATGAAAAGAATGAAAGAAGAAGAAGAGGAAGAACAAGAATAAGAAAGAAGAAGAAGAAGAAGAGGTGAAGAGAGGAGAAGAAAAGAGAAGAAGAAGAAGCAAAGAACAAGAATCGAAGAAGAAGAAGAATGAAAGAAGAAGTGAAAGAGAGAGATGGAAGAAGAAAAAAGAAGAAGAAGAATGCAAAAAAAGAAGAATGCAAAGAAGAAAAGAATGCAAAGAAGAAAGAAAGAAGAAGAATGCGAAGGAAGAACAATGCGAAGAAGAAGAATGCGAAGAGAAGAATGCAAAGAAGTATGCGAAGAAGAAGAAGAATGCGAAGAAGAAGAAGATGAAGAAGAAGAAGTGCAGGAAACGAAGAGATGCAAAAGAGAATGCGGAGAGAGAAGGAATGCGAAAGAAATGAGAGGAAGATCATGGAAAGGGAAGAAGAAGAAGCGAAGAAGAAGAAGAAGAAGAAGAAGAAAGAAGAATGGAAGAAGAAGAATCGAAGAAGAAGAATGCGAAGAAGAAGAAAAGAATGCAGAACGAAGAAGAACAAAGAACAAGAACAAGAATGCGAAGAAGAAGAATGGATGAAGAGATGGAGAGAAGAAGAATGCGAAGAAGATAAGAAGAGAGGAAAGAAAGAGAGGAAATAAAGAAAAGAAGAAGAAGAAGAATGCGAAGAAGAGAAGAGAGAGAAGAAGAGAAGAAGAATGCGAAGAAGAAGAATGCGAAGAAAAGAATCGAAGAATCGAAGAAGAATGCGAAGAAGAAGAATGCGAAGAATGCGAAGAGAAGAATGCGAAGAAGAAAGAATCGAAGAAGAAGAATGCGAAGAAGAGAGAAGAATGCGAAGAAGAAGAAGAATCGAAGAAGAAGAATGCGAAGAAGAATCGAAAAAAAGAATTGCGAGAAGAAGAAAAATTTGCGAAGAAGAAGAATGCGAAGAAGAAGAAGAATCGAAGAAAAAGAAGAAGAAGAAGAAGAAGAAGAAGAAGAGAAGAAGAATGCGAAGAAGAAGAAGAATCGAAGAAGAAGAATTCGAAGAAGAACGAAGAGAATTCGAAGAAGAATTCGAAGAAGAAGAAGAAGAAGAATTCGAGAAGAAGAAGAGAAGAAGATGACGAAGAAGAAGAAGAAGAACGAAGAAGAATCGAAGAGAAGAGAAGAATCGAAGAAGAAGAATCGAAGAAAGAAGAGAAGAAGAAGAAGAAGAAGAAGAATGCGAAGAAGAAGAAGGAAAACGAAGAAGAGATCGAAGAAGAAGAAGAAGAAGAATTCGAAGAAGAAGAAGAAGAAGAAGAAGAAGAAGAAGAAGAAGGAAGAAGAAAAGAAGAAGAAGAAGAAAAAGAAAGAAGAAGAGAAGAAGAAGAAGAAAAGAAGAGAAGAAGAAAAGAGAGAAGAAGAAGAAGAAGAAGAAGAAGAGAAAGAAGAAGAAGAAGAAGAAGAAGAAGAAGAAGAAGAAGAAGAAGAAGAAGAAGAAGAAGAAGAAGAAGAAGAGAAGAAAAAGAAGAAGAAAGAAGAAGAAGAAGAAGAAGAAGAAGAAGAAGAAGAAGAAGAAGAAGAAGAAACAACAACAACAACAACAACAAAAACTGCCACCAGACTCAGTATTGTCCTTGATGGGTGTGTTTGTGTGTGTGTGTGTGTGGATTAGTGGGTGGGAGGGTGAGGGGATCCCAAGTCTGCATTGTCTTTGACAGGGACATACTTTTCGTGATCTCTAATATGTCATGAAACATATCCACCACCTCCCCACAATTCAAATCTGATTTGCTCTATCGGTTGTTATTTGCATTTTGCTTTGTTTCGTATGTTTACTTATTTCATTGCCATATCTTGAGAGAAATTGGTGTTTGTGTATCTATGTACGTGTGTATGTATGTGTATGTGTGTGTATGTGTGTATTTATGTGTGTGTGTGTGTGGTGCTGTGTGTGTGTGTGTGTGTGTGGAGTGTGTATGTGTGTGTGTGTAAGAAGGAAAGAGAGAGTGTGTATGTACGCATGTACGTACTTATGTATGTGTACATGGATGTGTATATATATTATGTATGTATGTATGTATGTATGTATGTATGTATGTATGTATGTATGTATGTATGTATTGAGGAAAGGGGCTTAATTCCAATGTCAAATTGTAAACCACGAAGTGTTGTGTTTCATTCATGAAACACTCGTCCGCTGAACTGTGTAGTCATTTGGCATGCTAACAGTGTCACATTGGTTTGTGTTGAAGCACTAAACTAACTCTTCAAGACATTGGTTTGTGTTGAACCACTAGTTCAACTCTCCAAGGGAACTGGTCATACCAATTACCATTACACCGGTTCAGTACCACTGGAGAGAAAGAGGCGTGCAGTTGTACTATCTTCTACGTTGGAATAAATCATAAAAGTGACAGGTATCAAATTCATCGATAAATCAGTAAAAGTCAACAAATAAATCAATGAATAAATCAATAAACAAATCAATAAAAAGGAAATACATTAGAAATGTGTAGACAAATAACAAACGAATAAATGAACAAACCAGTAAACAGGTAATAAAAAAAAGTAAGTACATTATAAACTTTAACCTTTTTGGTGCTACATGTTACTAATGTTAATCACTGCTCGACATTTAAATTCTGCAAGTTTACGCCTCAGCCAAGATACTTAAAAATAACAATTCAAACAGATCCGAAGAAAACTGCTGAAGTTTTCTGTCAATAGAGCTTCCTTATAATCAATCACTATGCCATAGAAAGGACGCAGACTATGGCCTTGTTGAAACCTGTTGTTCTCCAAAGCAGGAAGACTGTAGACAGAAATAGCAGACATACATGTACGTCTTATAATTTTCTTAGAATCTTCCTTGACAACAGGATACATAGATCTGTTTCTGACCTAGTTTCCTGTCGATTTTCAGGGTTCTTTCCCTTTTCTTCTTCTTTTTTTTCTTTTTCTTCTTCTTTTTTTTTCTTTTTCTTTTTGCTTCTTCTTTTTTTTTCTTTTTCTTTTTTTTTTTTGCGGGCTGGCTGGTTCTTTTGATAGAGGCGTGGACTCAAGATCTTCTGTCCTGAGTTCAATCCCAGCCCGCAACTTAAAAGCTGGTTTGTTGGGATCCACCTGAATGCTCCAACCATTCTGATGGTATCACTGTTTCACAGATCATGTTCCCTCCCTAACCCCCCCTCCATTTCAAGACTTTGCCAGTGCATATGATTTTGCACAGGCTCAAGGAGTCCTGTCAGATAACTGCTGGCAAATCTGGATGAAGCGCATATGGAACTGTCCTTGTGTGATGAACCCCTCGTAAACAAATTTCGAAGTTCAAATCTCTCAGATGGTTATACCTGTTGGAGTTTATCTTGGCGTAAATAGTACACATTTAGTACAGCACACACTTAAGGAGTTGCATCACACAAAACAAATGATCAACTGAAGAGAGTGCTCTACTTCGTCTTCATCAAAATACAATCATACAGTTAAAGTTCAGTCCTATTTTTCTGTAACTGTATAGTGTATTTTCAAAGTAATCATGTTCATGTATATTTGATACATGTATAACTCCTGCTCCAACTTTCTTATAAACTTTTTGACGATAAAAACAGCGAACATGAAATCATTCAGGTAAGGATAATATTTGGTCCGATCTCATTAACACCTAGTCGTTATCTATCGTGACTTTCTAATTAAGTGATGTGCATGCAGTAACGTTCTTACGTCCTCAAACTGTGACATTTCAGGCAGCAAGCTTGGTACCTTGCACATTAACTTTCTTTTCTTTTTTGCCAAATAACTACTAATTTCTATAATATTTAAGAGACACAGATATTACTCTATTCATTGCAACAAGAAAAATCTATCGACCGTAACAGAAAAAAGGATGAAAAAGAAAACGAAAGAAAAAAGAACTTTAGGTCTCAAAATGATATAACGATAAGATACATATACAAGAAATCTGATACAGAGATAAACATGCAGCGAAAGTGAAGAGCAATAAAGATCAGTGTGAGAAAAGACTCAAAGGTCTACCAGTCCAAACTGCGCATGCTGATGAGCTCTTCTGTAAGGGAAATGAAGAAGAAACCAATGGCAAAGAGAAGTGACTTCCCTTTACAGGAACTTACCATGGAGTCCATGTCATACGTCCACGGTTGTAAGCATAGGCGGAAATAATGGATCCATATCAGATACAGTAATGTGTTTGAAATAATTTTAAAAGAATACCGATCTTCAATATGGTTTTAAAGGAGTACTTTCATTTACTTTTTAAACAAAATTCTTAGTGGGTTAACTTAGCACATCAGAACAAAATAACTGATATATATAACAATATTCTGTGAGTCTGTTTCCTTTCGAAATTCGTGTGGAAAGTCGACCCCAGTGTCGATTCCACTGATGTATACGGACTTGTTAAAGAGTGACTCATTCTCCAACGTAGATTATCACATGTTCTAATGACAAGTCTAAACTCCATCTACAGAGATACATTGCAATATAATCTGACAATGGTAATGAATGACATATGTGTACAGAAACTGACAATGGTAATGAATGACATATGTGTACAGAAACTGACAATGGTAATGACTGACATATGTCTACAGAAACTGACAATGGTAATGAATGACATATGTGTACAGAAACTGACAATGGTAATGAATGACATATGTGTACAGAAACTGACAATGGTAATGACTATGACATATGTGTACAGAAACTGACAATGGTAATGACTATGACATATGTGTACAGAAACTGACAATGGTAATAACTATGACATATGTGTACAGAAACGGACAATGGTAATGACTATGACATATGTCTACAGAAACTGACAATGGTAATGAATGACATATGTGTACAGAAACTGACAATAGTAATGGATGACATATGTGTACAGAAACTGACAATGGTAATGGATGACATATGTGTACAGAAACTGACAATAGTAATGAATGACATATGTGTACAGAAACTGACAATGGTAACGAATGACATATGTGTACAGAAACTGACAATGGTAATGGATGACATATGTGTACAGAAACTGACAATGGTAATGACTATGACATATGTCTACAGAAACTGACAATGGTAATGAATGACATATGTGTACAGAAACTGACAATGGTAATGACTATGACATATGTGTACAGAAACTGACAATGGTAATGAATGACATATGTGTACAGAAACTGACAATGGTAATGAATGAGATATGTGTACAGAAACTGACAATGGTAATGACTATGACATATGTGTACAGAAACTGACAATGGTAATGAATGACATATGTCTACAGAAACTGACAATGGTAATGACTATGACATATGTGTACAGAAACTGACAATGGTAATGACTATGACATATGTGTACAGAAACTGACAATGGTAATGACTATGACATATGTGTACAGAAACTGACAATGGCAATGACTATGACATATGTGTACAGAAACTGACAATGGTAATGGATGACATATGTGTGCAGAAACTGACAATAGTAATGAATGACATATGTGTACAGAAACTGACAATAGTAATGAATGACATATGTGTACAGAAACTGACAATGGTAATGACTATGACATATGTCTACAGAAACTGACAATGGTAATGGATGACATATGTGTACAGAAACTGACAATAGTAATGAATGACATGTCTACAGAAACTGACAATGGTAATGAATGACATATGTGTACAGAAACTGACAATGGTAATGGATGACATATGTGTACAGAAACTGACAATGGTAATGACTATGACATATGTCTACAGAAACTGACAATGGTAATGATAGAATGTGTACAGAAACTGACAATGGTATGAATGTGTACAGAAACTGACAATGGTAATGAATGACATATGTGTACAGAAACTGACAATGGTAATGAATGAATATGTGTACAGAAACTGACAATGGTAATGAATGACATATGTCTACAGAAACTGACAATGGTAATGAATGACATATGTCTACAGAAACTGACAATGGTAATGAATGACATATGTGTACAGAAACTGACAATGGTAATGACTATGACATATGTGTACAGAAACTGACAATGGTAATGACTATGACATATGTGTACAGAAACTGACAATGGTAATGACTATGACATATGTGTACAGAAACTGACAATGGTAATGAATGACATATGTGTACAGAAACTGACAATGGTAATGAATGACATATGTGTACAGAAACTGACAATAGTAATGAATGACATATGTGTACAGAAACTGACAATGTAATGAATGACATATGTGTACAGAAACTGACAATGGTAATGACTATGACATATGTGTACAGAAACTGACAATGGTAATGAATGACATATGTGTACAGAAACTGACAATGGTAATGGATGACATATGTGTACAGAAACTGACAATAGTAAAAGAATGACATATGTGTACAGAAACTGACAATAGTAATGAATGACATATGTGTACAGAAACTGACAATAGTAATGAATGACATATGTGTACAGAAACTGACAATGGTAATGATGACATATGTGTACAGAAATGACAATGGTAATGAATGACATATGTCTACAGAAACTGACAATGGTAATGACTATGACATATGTGTACAGAAACTGACAATGGTAATGATATGACATTGTGTACAGAAACTGACAATGGTAATGAATGACATATGTGTACAGAAACTGACAATGGTAATGAATGACATATGTCTACAGAAACTGACAATGGTAATGAATGACATATGTCTACAGAAACTGACAATGGTAATGAATGACATATGTTACAGAAACTGACAATGGTAAAGAATGACATATGTGTACAGAAACTGACAATGGTAAAGAATGACATATGTGTACAGAAACTGACAATGGTAATGAATGACATATGTTACAGAAACTGACAATGGTAATGAATGACATATGTCTACAGAAACTGACAATGGTAATGAATGACATATGTCTACAGAAACTGACAATGGTAATGAATGACATATGTCTACAGAAACTGACAATGGTAATGAATGACATATGTCTACAGAAACTGACAATGGTAATGAATGACATATGTGTACAGAAACTGACAATGTAAGAATGACATATGTGTACAGAAACTGACAATGGTAATGAATGACATATGTCTACAGAAACTGACAATGGTAAAGAATGACATATGTCTACAGAAACTGACAATGGTAATGAATGACATATGTGTACAGAAACTGACAATGGTAATGAATGACATATGTGTACAGAAACTGACAATGGTAAAGAATGACATATGTGTACAGAAACTGACAATGGTAATGAATGACATATGTCTACAGAAACTGACAATGGTAATGAATGACATATGTCTACAGAAACTGACAATGGTAATGAATGACATATGTCTACAGAAACTGACAATGGTAAAGAATGACATATGTGTACAGAAACTGACAATGGTAATGAATAGACATATGTGTACAGAAACTGACAATGGTAATGAATGACATATGTGTACAGAAACTGACAATGGTAATGAATGACATATGTGTACAGAAACTGACAATGGTAAAGAATGACATATTTCTACAGAAACTGACAATGGTAAAGAATGACATATGTCTACAGAAACTGACAATGGTAATGACTATGACATATGTCTACAGAAACTGACAATGGTAATGACTATGACATATGTGTACAGAAACTGACAATGGTAATGACTATGACATATGTCTACAGAAACTGACAATGGTAATGAATGACATATGTGTACAGAAACTGACAATGGTAAATGAATGACATTATGTCTACAGAAACTGACAATGGTAATGGATGACATATGTGTACAGAAACTGACAATGGTAAAGAATGACATATGTCTACATAAACTGACAATGGTAATGACTATGACATATGTCTACAGAAACTGACAATGGTAATGACTATGACATATGTGTACAGAAACTGACAATGGTAATGACTATGACATATGTGTACAGAAACTGACAATAGTAATGAATGACATATGTGTACAGAAACTGACAATGGTAAATGACTATGACATATGTGTACAGAAACTGACAATGGTAATGACTATGACATATGTGTACAGAAACTGACAATAGTAATGAATGACATATGTGTACAGAAACTGACAATGGTAATGACTATGACATATGTGTACAGAAACTGACAATGGTAATGACTATGACATATGTGTACAGAAAACTGACAATAGTAATGAATGACATATGTGTACAGAAACTGACAAATGGTAATGACTATGACATATGTGTACAGAAACTGACAATGGTAATGAATGACATATGTGTACAGAAACTGACAATGGTAAAGAATGACATATGTGTACAGAAACTGACAATGGTAATGAACTATGACATATGTCTACAGAAACTGACAATGGTAAAGAATGACATATGTTACAGAAACTGACAATGGTAATGAATGACATATGTCTACAGAAACTGACAATGGTAATGAATGACATATGTGTACAGAAACTGACAATGGTAATGAATGACATATGTCTACAGAAACTGACAATGGTAAGAATGACATATGTTACAGAAACTGACAATGGTAATGAATGACATATGTCTACAGAAACTGACAATGGTAAAGAATGACATATGTCTACAGAAACTGACAATGGTAATGAATGACATATGTCTACAGAAACTGACAATGGTAAAGAATGACATATGTGTACAGAAACTGACAATGGTAATGAATGACATATGTCTACAGAAACTGACAATGGTAAAGAATGACATATGTCTACAGAAACTGACAATGGTAATGAATGACATATGTCTACAGAAACTGACAATGGTAAAGAATGCACATGTGTACAGAAACTGACAATGGTAAAGAATGACATGTCTACAGAAACTGACAATGGTAAGATGACAATGTTACAGAAACTGACATGTAATGAATGACATATGTGTACAGAAACTGACAATGGTAAGAATGACATATGTGTACAGAAACTGACAATGGTAAAGAATGACATATGTGTACAGAAACTGACAATGTTAAGAATGACATATGTGTACAGAAACTGACAATGGTAAGAATGACACATGTGTACAGAAATGACATGGTAAAGATGACATATGTGTACAGAAACTGACAATGTAAAGAATGACATATGTGTACAGAAACTGACAATGTAAGAATGACATATGTGTACAGAAACTGACAATGGTAAAGAATGACATATGTGTACAGAAACTGACAATGGTAAGAATGACATATGTGTACAGAAACTGACAATGGTAAGAATGACATATGTGTACGAAACGACAATGGTAAGAATGACATATGTGTACAGAACTGACAATGGTAAAGATGACATATGTGTACAGAAATGACAATGGTAAGAATGACAATGTTACAGAAACTGACAATGTAAGAATGACATATGTTACAGAAACTGACAATGGTAAAGAATGACATATGTGTACAGAAATGACAATGGTAAAGAATGACATATGTGTACAGAAACTGACAATGGTAAAGAATGACATATGTGTACAGAAACTGACAATGGTAATGACATGACATATGTCTACAGAAACTGACAATGGTAATGAATGACATATGTCTACAGAAACTGACAATGGTAATGAATGACATATGT
>JAPXFY010000017.1:2662010-2664510 GCA_030674185.1 Monoplex corrugatus | reverse complement strand
TCTCTCTGCCCTCTTGAATCTCTCTCTCTGCCCTCTTGAATCTCTCTCTCTGCCCTCTTGAATCTCTCTCTCTGCCCTCTTTAATCTCTCTCTCTGCCCTCTTTAATCTCTCTCTCTGCCCTCTTGAATCTCTCTCTCTGCCCTCTTTAATCTCTCTCTCTGCCCTCTTGAATCTCTCTCTCTGCCCTCTTGAATCTCTCTCTCTGCCCTCTTGAATCTCTCTCTCTGCCCTCTTGAATCTCTCTCTCTCTGCCCTCTTGAATCTCTCTCTCTGCCCTCTTTAATCTCTCTCTCTGCCCTCTTGAATCTCTCTCTCTCTGCCTTCTTGAATCTCTCTCTCTGCCCTCTTGAATCTCTCTCTCTGCCCTCTTGAATCTCTCTCTCTGCCCTCTTGAATCTCTCTCTCTGCCCTCTTGAATCTCTCTCTCTGCCCTCTTTAATCTCTCTCTCTGCCCTCTTGAATCTCTCTCTCTGCCCTCTTGAATCTCTCTCTCTGCCCTCTTGAATCTCTCTCTCTGCCCTCTTTAATCTCTCTGCCCTCTTGAATCTCTCTCTCTCTGCCCTCTGTAATCTCTCTCTGTGCCCTCTTTAATCTCTCTGCCCTCTTGAATCTCTCTCTCTCTCTCTGCCCTCTTGAATCTCTCTCTCTCTCTGCCCTCTTGAATCTCTCTCTGTGCCCTCTTTAATCTCTCTCTGTGCCCTCTTTAATCTCTCTGCCCTCTTTAATCTCTCTGCCCTCTTTAATCTCTGTCCTCTTGAATCTCTCTCTCTGCCCTCTTTAATCTCTCTCTCTGCCCTTTTTAATCTCTCTCTCTCTGCCCTCTGTAATCTCTCTCTCTGCCCTCTTTAATCTCTCTCTCTCTCTGCCCTCTTGAATCTCTCTCTCTGCCCTCTTGAATCTCTCTCAAACGACAGCTGTTGCACTTTGATTTCCCTACATATTATGTCACCCTTTGATTTCTTTGTATCATCTGTCTCATTATTGATTTTATTGATGGTAGTATATTTTATGGATTAATAAAAGCAGGTTTGAAAGAAAAATTGATAACTACTTCTACTGTTAGAAAATGTAGTATCATTATTATTGTCTCTCTTTCTGTCTCTCTCTGTCTCTGTCTGTCTGTCTGTCTGTCTCTGTCTGTCTGTCTGTCACTGTCTCTGTCTCTGTCTGTCCTGTCTGTCTGTCTGTCTGTCTCTGTCTCTGTCTGTCTTCTGTCTGTCCTGTTCTGTCTCTGTCTCTGTCTCTGTCTCTGTCTGTCTGTCTCTGTCTGTCTGTCTGTCTCTGTCTGTCTGCTCTCTCTGTCTCTGTCTGTTCTGTTCTGTCTTCTGTCTCTCGTCTTCTCTGTGTCTGTTTGTCTGTCTGTCTGTCTGTCTCTCTGTGTGTCAAAACAGCCATTTAAATCAAGCAAACAAGACACACCTATGCCAATATAAGTAATGATTCATTTTTTTTAATTTCCGGAGAGGAAGCTGTTCCAGACTGCCAACGTAAACTTAACTGGTACACGAAACTTTGAAAGCAATATGATCCTGACAGCGTGTTAGGCCGTACCGGCTGAACATGTCCTCCACACTGCAGACACGACTGGTTAGCACTAAGAACCCTTAAAGGAATCATACACAATTACAGCCAAATAGTTTCCATAGTTAAATATCATCATCATCATGTGCCCTGCCGCATGGCGTTGGCGATCATGGCCCTCCATTTTTATCTATCCCTTGTTGCTGCAAGCACATCTTCCACCCTTTCTGTCCTCAGCCACCCAGCAGTCCGTCCAATATTTTCTCCTGGGCCTACCTGGTGCTCTGTTTCCCTCCAGCTTTCCTGTTGTGATCAGGTGCTCTAATTCCCCTTTCCTCATAAAATGGCCTATAAATGTTGCCTGTCATTTCCTAATCTTCCTTATCAACGATCTTCTTGTGTCTGCTTCCATCAAGACTGTCTTGTTTATTTTCTTTGCTGTCCATGGAACTCTCAACATTCTTCTTAGAAACCACATCTCGGCTGCCTCAATCTTGTTCTGACTGTCCATGTTTTTGTAGTATGCGGAAAGCAAATGTGTAGAAAATATCTGATGG
Source organism: Monoplex corrugatus (assembly GCA_030674185.1). Lineage (NCBI taxonomy): Eukaryota > Metazoa > Mollusca > Gastropoda > Littorinimorpha > Ranellidae > Monoplex > Monoplex corrugatus. The sequence goes on along the minus strand of JAPXFY010000017.1, from coordinate 2,662,431 downwards.
TTAGTGTACACTACCATCGACTGAACCAGCCAAACCTGCTGTGACAGATAAGCTGTAATCAGCAAGCCATCTTCAGCAAAGGTTTCAGACTTCAGTGTGGGGGAGAAAAACTTTTCCATCACCACATGGACAGCCACAAATAGATCGCTGGTGGAGACAGTAATCAGACCTCTAGACGTGTGTGTGATTTCCATCCATCTCGCACCATCATGGCCACGTATCATTCTTCAAACTGATCAACTTACATGTACAGCTTGCACCATCATGGCCACGTATCATTCTTCAAACTGATCAACTTACATGTACAGCTCGCACCATCATGGCCACGTATCATTCTTCAAACTGATCAACTTACATGTACTGCGCATGTTGAACTGAGAGGTAATGACTTCCTGGATGGCGTACTGCGTCTCTGGTCTGA
>JAPXFY010000017.1:2649510-2657010 GCA_030674185.1 Monoplex corrugatus | reverse complement strand
TCATTTCACCACCCACCATTCACCCATTTTCACCACCACCACCATCTGATTTCACCACCCACCATCTGATTTCACCACCCACCACTCTGATTTCACCACCACCATCTATTTCACCCCACCATGATTTCACCACCCACCATCTGATTTCACACCACCACGATTTCACCACACATTCATTTCACCACCCACCATCTCATTTCACCACCCACCATCTCATTTCACCACCCACCATCTCATTTCACCACCACCATCCATTCCCACCATCTCATTTCACCACCCACCATCATTTACCACCCACCATGATCACACCCACCATCTATTTCACCACCCACCATTTCATTTCACCACCCACCATCTATTTCACCACCCACCATCTGATTTCACCACCCACCATCTCATTTCACCACCCACCATCTATTTCACCACCCACCATCTGATTTCACCACCCACCATTCATTTCACCACCACCATCTCATTTCACCACCCACCATCTGATTTCACCACCCACCATCTCATTTCACCACCCACCATCTCATTTCACCACCCACCATCTCATTTCACACCTGCCCACCCACCATTCATTTCACCACCCACCATCTCATTTCACCACCCACCATCTCATTTCACCACCCACCATTGATTTCACCACCACCATCTCATTTCACCATCTACCATTCATTTCACCACCCACCATTCATTTACACCACCATCTATTTTATGAACATCTTCCACCTTTGGACTCAAAAGGGGAGACTCCCCTTGACACCAACACACCAGTTCCTTTGTGTTTTGCAGACAGCGAGAGGAAACGCAAATCAATAATGAGCGATACATCATTCAGTCCCTGCCAACCAGACCTGCTATGGGCCAAGCTCTGGTGCCAGCTTGGTGCAAATGCTCTGAACACCTCCAGTAGCACAGATGAGCTGGCTGGGTGTAGAGGGAGCACTTCCCGCCTTCCAGTTTGACAGCTCAAGTTCGAACCTAGCTCACGAAACTATGTACAGGCAGCTTTCAGTCCACTAAGCTATGAATGCGTACTTGACACCCTTCACGGTTAAAAAAAACCCGTAAAACAGAGAGAAGTTGAGGTCTCTACCATCTCACTCCCGCTAGGTTTCAGTTTTTCAGTTTCAGTTTCTCATAAGACGACGTCTCCACGCTCGGAACGAATTCCATATGCACTACAGCGTCACAGGTGCCATGTGAATGGTGATCACGGCACAAGCCTTAAGCCTGCGCATAAACAAACCCATGAGCTGGCCAGGTCCTGAGGCCCTACCTAGCCTATGTTTTACCTAGTCTGTATTTTATACTGGTATTGTATCAGCCTATCACTGGAATATTAACAGGTAAGGACTATCCCCTAACTCTGAGGTACCGCTAGGAGCCAGGTGGTAGGGGGTTAGCCTGTATCTTTTGTTTTTACCACGAGCACACAGCGTGAGCTGAGGATCCCTCCCCTCCCCTCCCCCTCCCCCTCCCCTCCCCCTCCCCTCTCTCTCCCCCATCCCCTCCCCTGTCACGACAGTTCCATGATAGTTGCTTTGGTGTTTGGAGAGAGCGAAGAGCCAGCACAAATCAATAAGGAACAATGCATCATTCAGTCTGCTGGCCATGCCAGACAGTGCTGCTGTGTGCCATTGTCACTGTCATGTAATGCCAGCTGTGTGCTGCTGTGTGCCACTGTCACTGTCATGCCATGCCAGCTGTGTGCTGCTGTGTGTCACTGTCACTGTCATGCCATGCCAGCTGTGTGCTGCTGTGTGTCACTGTCACTGTCATGCCATGCCAGCTGTGTGCTGCTGTGTGCCACTGTCACTGTCATGCCATGCCAGCTGTGTGCTGCTGTGTGTCACTGTCACTGTCATGCCATGCCAACTTCACTGGCTCCCTGTATCAAAGCGCATACAGTACAAACTAGACACCATGTGCTACAAAAGCCTCAATAACGCAGCCCCCGATTACCTGTCAAGCCTACTTGAGATCTATGTTCCCTCACGTACCCTCCGCTCTGCCTCTGATCCTCTGACTTTTCGCTTTCCACGCACTAAGTTCAATACCTATGGTCCACGAGCCTTCTCTGTTTCTGGTCCACTCTCCTGGAACAAACTTCCTCTCTCAGTCCGTCAGCAACCTACTTTTGTCTCCTTCAAGTCCGCTCTCAAAACTCACTTTTTCTCCTCCGCATAAAATCCTAACCTCACTCAACCCCCCCCCCCCCTCTGCAGCCTGTCTCCGCTCGGAGGGAATCACATAGTTATAACATATAATTGTATATGCTATGCTCTCTATAATTTTCCATTGCTTTTATTCTTGCTTTTATTGCTTTTATTCTTTCTCCCCATTTATAGCCATGCGTGTGTGTGGATGTGTGTGTGTGTGTGTGTGTGTGTGTGTGTATGCGTGCGTGTGTGTGCGTGCGTGCGTGCGTGCGTGCTTGCGTGTGTGTCTGCTTCAGCGCTTAGATTTGATTTTATCAAGATTTTGCGCTATATAAATATTGTAATTATTATGCCATGCCAGCTGTGTGCTGCTGTGTGTCACTGTCACTGTCATGCCATGCCAGCTGTGTGCCACTGTCAACTCATGCCATGCCAGCTGTGTGCTGCTGTGTGTCACTGTCACTGTCATGCCATGCCAGCTGTGTGCTGCTGTGTGTCACTGTCACTCTCATGCCATGCCAGCTGTGTGCTGCTGTGTGCCACTGTCACTGTCATGCCATGCCAGCTGTGTGCTGCTGTGTGCCACTGTCACTCTCATGCCATGCCAGCGGTGTGCCATTGTCAACTCATGCCAGCTGTGTGCTGCTGCTCTAACACCTTCAGACCGCTAGACACAGCTAGGGATGGGCAAGAGGGGGAAGGGAGAAAGTGTGAAAGAGAGTGAGGGAGAGAAAAAACGTGAGAGAGAGAGAGAGTGGGTGAGAGAGTGAGTGTGAGAGAGAGAAAGAAAGAGAGAGAGAGAAAGTAAGAGAGAGAGAGAAAGTAAGAGAGAGAATGAGACAAAGAGATAGATAGATAGAGACAGATAGATAGATAGATAGATAGAGACAGACAGACAGACAGACAGATGGACAGACAGACAGACAGACAGACAGAGAAAGAGAGAGAGAGAGAGACAGAGACAGAGACAGATCCAGACAGAGACAGAGACAGAGACAGAGACAGACAGACAAACAGACAGAGACAGACAGAACGACCGACAGACAGACAGACAGACCGACCGACAGACAGACAGACAGACAGACAGACAGACCGACCGACCGACCGACAGACAGACAGACAGACAGACAGACAGACAGACAGACAGAGAGAACATTTTTTTCTCTGAGGGTAGTGGCACAATCTCAGTAATGTTTTTTGCTTTGCATCCAGCCCTCGAGCCACAGGAACAGAAAGCCATAAAGTTTGATGATGATGATAACAACAACAACAACAACAACAACAACAACAACAACACATCAACAACACAACAACAACAATAACAACAACAATAATAATTCATAATAATTCATAATAATAATAATAATAATAATAATGATAATAATAATAATAATAACAGTAATAATAATAATAATAATAATGAAGATAATGATGATTTTCATCATCGCAGCAACAATAATAATATAACGTTACTACTACTACTACTGCTACTTCTGCCACTACAGCTACTACTACTACTACTACTACTACTACTACTAAAGTTTTACATAGCGCAACGCCCGGAAATTAAGATTGTAAGTGCTTTGCACTTTTACAGAGAAATGTTATGAAATAGCAGCATGGCAACAATAAATCAATCGTATAACAGAACAAGAAACGAAAACAGTAAAAGCACATAGAAATATCGTATGTGGGCGCTACAAAAATACGCTTCAAAATGAACGCACACAAATTCACCCCCACCCTCCCTCACACATACACATACACACAGATCCGCATGCATCCACGCACGTAAGCATACACACACATATACAGGTACTCATGCTGAGGAATGTACGTACACAGATACAAAGCTTGCAGACAGATTGATGAAACATACATAAGTCATTTTCTCACACAACTCATACGAGTTCATTGCAAAAAAGTTGTGTGGAGAGAAGATAGAAGACAAGAGGTGAGACTAAATAACAGTAATAACATCGTTTGACGACACCAATTTTTATTGCTTTCGTAACAGTAAGGCACATCGATCCATGGCAAACTCTTATACGTTTAAGAAGTCTTGAGACGAAAAGTGGTAACCAGACTTCAGTCCTTTTCTTCCACTGGACGAAGCAGCAGGGAAGTTTCAGACTATTTTTCTCCAAATTTTTGTATTTGGTGTTTGTTCATTTGTGATCTTACGTCTACGCTTGACAAAGGCCACTTGGCCGAAAATTAACGCCTGTCATGTCTGGTTACACTTAACCCTTTGATTCCCGCACCCTGTCTACCAGCATCCTGCATTGTCAACCATGCTAGCACAGCAAAAACTTAACCCTTTTTCTCCCTCACTCTATTCACCACCAGCTTCCTGCAGGAAGTTGGTGAATAGGGCGAGGGAGTCAAAGGGTTAAGTTTTTGCAGTTGATTTGTAGGGAGCGGAAGTCAAAAGGTTAAATACGCCTTCTGATTCTTTCTTCATTGTTTTTTTTTTTCTCCTGGTTCCTGTTAGCTTGAACGCGGGCAGTCACACTTGTTTTGGAAAGGTGGATAAGCCACGATCACGATTTTGCATCAGATGTGAAAGCTGTCATTATCAACATGAACGAGCCGGCACCCTTTCCATTTGCGTGTTTGATGCCTGTTTGTTCTTGCTCTCTGCAGACATCACGGAACTGTGCCCCGTGTCAAAGACCCCTCGCCTTGTATGCTGCTGTTAACCCTTTGCCTCCCGGAACCCTCCCCACCAGCATCGTGCATTGCCAACCTTGCTAGCAACGCAAAAACAAACAAAAAAACCGTAACATTTTGACTCCCGCACCCTGCATTCGTGCATTGCCAACCTTGCTAGCAACGCAAAAAAATTTAACCCTTTGACTCCCGCACCCTGCCTACCAGCATCGTGCTTTGCCAACCTTGCTTGCAGCAACGCAAACACTTAACCCTTTGATTTCCGCACCTTATTGACCAGTTTCCTGCAGGAAGATGGTGAATAGGGTGAGGGTGACAAAGGGCAGGAAGCTGGTGGATAGCGTGAGGAAGTCAAAGGGTTAAGTTTTTGAGTTGGTGTATAAGGTGCGGGAAGGAAAGGGTTAAAGGTAAGGTAATGACTATCCCCATTACCCGGAGTTCGTAATGGAGTGAGGTAAGTACAGACCTCAACTTCTCTTGCGGCCAGCATCATGAGGGCAGTGTCAATCTCTCTCTCTCTCTCTCTCTTTCTCTCTCTCTCTCTCTCTCTCTCTCTCTCTCTCCCCCTCTCTCTCTAGGTTACCATCCCCAATCTTGGCCAGGGTCAGGTTTCAATTCATAGCTGGTTGAATTGAAGACCACAGGCACGAATTTAATATTAGGGGTCCCTCGAACTTTTTGGTTTGGTTTTATTTGTGTATCTGTTATGAACATGCATTGACTGTATGCGAATCCTAATATTTCGACTAAAACTGATTTTCTTGTTCCTCTGATACGGGACATTCTGATGTTTTCTTCAAATATCGTGAGGTTACAGGAAAGCTGGAGGGAAAGAGAACACCAGGTAGACCCGGGGAGAAAATATTGGACAGACTTGCGTGGTGGCTGAGGACAGAGAGAGTGGGAGATGTACTTACAGCGACGAGGAATAGATTCGTGTGGAGGGCCATAATCGCCAACACCAAGCGGCAGGACACATGATGATGGTGATGATGGTGGATGATGATGATGATGATGATGATGATGTTTTGTTTGTTTGCTTTTGCTTGTCTATCTTTCAGGCTGTTTTAACACGTGTCACTGACCCCTTGCCGTGCATTTCATCTCCTCAATACACCATCAAACCCAAGTTTATTATTTTACAGTTCCAGAACCAGATAATTCAAAGAGCCATTAATATCTAGCTGCAGTATGGACACCCACCGGAGGAGACCGGTCTAAGTGTGTGGTACTCGTTAAAGCCAGAAATTCATTTCTGCCGAAAACCGAAAACTGAGTTGCCGAAAAAAAGAGTTTTTTTGTGTGGTTTGTTATTTTAACAAACGTTCACAAACTTCCCCTACATCTCTCGGATATTGTGTAAGATAAGACTTATACTGATAAGACCTGACAATGATAAGACCTTATAGTGATAAGACCTGACAATGATAAGACCTTATAGTGATAAGACCTGACAATGATAAGACCTTACAGTGATAAGACCTTATAGTGATAAGACCTGACAATGATAAGACCTTACAGTGATAAGACCTTATAGTGATAAGACCTGACAATGATAAGACCTTACAGTGATAAGATCTTACAGTGATAAGACCTTACAATGAAAGTAAGCACACTGTCTCAATCCAGACTACTTATTCTCCTAATAACAAAACAAGATGGTCAGGCCATCTAACAATGTCCCTTTTGGCACAAAAGTGATTCTAAAAAGTTCAGACTTTATACTTCTCAAGGTCACCGTGAAACGGTTGAAGAAGCACCAAACGGAATAAACTTCTGACAAGAATCGAGAACAAAGGAAGACTGTTGCCAGAAGGAAAACTGCGTGTAAATAGTATTGTCGGAAGTTCCCCAAAAAGTGCTGTTTACACACCTTTCCTCAAAAAGGACTAATATTATGCACTTTTTTGAGGGGGGGGGGGGATCCATGTGATATTAATCCTGGCGCCATGACTTCTACATTGTTCGCTTTCGAGAATCTTTTACGGTTACAACTTAGTTCCAAGTTTGGTCAAGGTCAATCCGGAAGCAGCTGAGGACATTTTGCTGACACCGTTTTGTCAGACACAGACACACACTTCTTTCCGGTCGATATGAAGCATTCTCCCTTGATATATTAAAAAAAACATTTATAAAAAGAATCAAAGAAAGAAAATGAAAAGAAAAATTAAGAAGCTTTCATTCTTTTACATAATTCTTCTTTTTCTTGTTCTTGTTCTTGTTCTTGTTCTTCTTGTTCTTGTTCTTTTTGTTCTTGTTCTTCTTCTCCTTCTTCTTCTTCTGGTTTTGTGATCAATGCCAGAATCTTCATTATTTCCACTTTTGTGCTTTAGTTAATTTTGTTGGGAGCTCTTACTCCTCTTGACTCCTACAACATAAAACAACATTGCTGTTTCCATTTCCGGATCAACAAATGAGCAAAAAACACTTTTTATGAAACACAGAATGTAAAAGGAGGAAAAGTTCTTAACTGACCTGTGGCAACTACATCCTTGCGTCTGTATGTATGTAAATCGAAAATGTGTCAGAAAAGCTTTTCTTTTTTCTTTCTTTTTTTTTTTTTTTGGCCGTTTATTCTTCTTATTGTTGTTTGTGCTACTGTTGTTGTTATTGTTGTTGGTTACTTGCTTGATTGGTTAATCGGTGGATAGGTGGGTTTGTT
>JAPXFY010000017.1:2627010-2632010 GCA_030674185.1 Monoplex corrugatus | reverse complement strand
TCATGTAATATAATGTAAGATCTTGAGACCTAACATAAGGATTTCATGTAATAATATAATGTATGCTTGTATCGATCTGTTGTAGAGACAAACGTGTGCCATTCGTAATGACCATGGAACTCCAACAAATTAACAGGAAAGTTCCCAGCCTGGACCTGAACAAACTCCTCTGCTCCACTCTTCCACCCCCACCCTCACCCTCCCCCTAAAAAGAAAAAAAAAAGAGAAACAAAGAAGAAACAAACCGAAACGAAACAAAACAAAACGGAACAAACGAAACAAAACAAAACAACAAAACCAAACCAAACCAAACAAAAAACAACAACAAAACAAAACAAAACAAAGCAAACAAACAAACAAACAAACAAACAAACAAACAAACAAACAAACAAACAAACAAACAAACAAACAAGACAGAATAGAACAGAACAAAACGAAACAAAACAAACGAACAAAACAAAACACACAAAAACAAAAACAAAACAGAAAGAAAACAAAAGAAAATAAAGACAAACGTGGTGTCCGCCCTAGTGTCGAACCCTGTACCCCTGCATTATTGTGGGTCAGCGGGGCCACATCAACTGTGGCTTTTCAGTTCAATTACTGTTTGCTCCAACCTGTCTCCTGGAGGTCTGATGGTTCCATGAGCGATGACACCACAAACACTGTGTGATGAGGATACAAAACAAAGTAGGAAAGACACAATAACCCTGCACAAACAGGAGGTAAAACTCTAATCTCTGTCTTCAAATGTCTGAACTTAAACAATCTCTCTCTCTCTCTCTCTCTCTCTCTCTCTCTCTCTCTCTCTCTCTCTCTCTCTCTTTCTCTCTGTGTCTGTCTCTCTCTCTCGCTATCTCACAAACACACGCTCCCCATTCCCACTTCGAGACAAACACACGCGGGCGCACACACACACACGCGGGCGCGCACACACACACACACACACACACGCACGCACACACACACACACACACACAACACAACACACAACACACACACACACACACACACACACACTCTCTGTCTCTCTCTGTCTTTCTGTCTGTCTCTCTTTCTTTCTCTCTTTCACACACACACACACACACACACACACACACACACACACACACACACACACACACACACACACACAACACAACACAACACAACACAACACAACACAACACAACACAACACAACACAACACAACACAACACAACACACACACCACAACACAACACAATACAACACAACACACACACACACACACACACACACACACACACACACACACACACACACACACACACACACACACACACACACACTGTACTTTTCTTCATCTTCTATCAATCACAAACATCCGTTTAGCGTGCCCTGAAAGGGAAACAGATTTAGTGACAAGAAACAAGATATATTTGCACGTGGCACTCGTTCTACGTGACAGTAAAGAAAGAAAGACAAAAACGAGGTCAGTCGATACAGACTGCACTTCTTGACATCTGCGTCTGGCATCGTATTTCCTACAGACATATAATACATTTAAAATGCAAGCCAGACAAAATCACACAGCCTACATTCACAGCACAGCTTTCCAATGTTCACACTGAATACGAAAACGTCACAGGCGTGCAGAGTGAAATGATATGCACACCACATGATTAGCATCCATGACGACCAGGATGCGAGATATAATGGTAGTTACCGTATGCTTCACGATAAAACACATGATTAGCATGCATGACGACCAGGATGCAGATATAATGGCAGTTACAGTATGCTTCACGATAAAACACATGATTAGCATGCATGACGACCAGGATACAGATATAATGGCAGTTACCGTATGCTTCACGATAAAACACATGATTAGCATTCATGACGACCAGGATGCAGATATAATGGCAGTTACAGTATGCTTCACGATAAAACACATGATTAGCATGCATGACGACCAGGATACAGATATAATGGCAGTTACCGTATGCTTCACGGTAAAACACATGATTAGCATGCATGACGACCAGAGAGATCTGCTTCCAAGTCTCTTCTTCATGTGCCTGGGACAAGGGATGTTAAAACCAAAAGATATGGTCAGCGAGAATTTAAATACCTTGCCCTACCAAGTGGAACATGCTTCCCATGAGCATCAGGGAGAAAAAGACTCATTCATCCTTTAAATCTAGTCTCAAGACACACTTTTTCTAATGTTGTATGGGATTGCTTATTTGAATGTGAATACCTTGAATGCCTTTATGAATGTTGGTGCAAAGGCTGTGTGGAATTGTTTTTGTGCCCCCCCCCTCCCCCCCACCGTGCGCCGCGAGCATGCTTTTATAGCATGGAGATTTTTGTTGCGCGATATAAATTTTCATTCATTCATTCATACACGAGATGTAATGGCAGTTACCGTATGCTTCACGGTAAAACACATGATTAGCATGCATGACGACCAGAATACGAGATATAATGGCAGTTACCGTATGCTTCACGGTAAAACACATGATTAGCATCCATGACGACCAGTACACGAGATATAATGGCAGTTACCGTATGCTTCACGGTAAAACACATGATTAGCATGCATGACGACCAGGACACGAGATATAATGACAGTTACCGTATGCTTCACGATAAAACACATGATTAGCATGCATGACGACCAGTACACGAGATATAATGGCAGTTACCGTATGCTTCACGGTAAAACACATGATTAGCATCCATGACGACCAGGACACGAGATATAATGGCAGTTACCGTATGCTTCACGGTAAAACACATGATTAGCATGCATGACGACCAGTACACGAGATATAATGGCAGTTACCTTATGCTTCAGTACTGAATGGACTGGAACTTACAAATACTTAACCTGTCTAGAATCTCAATATTTGGTATTTGCTCTAAATGGTATCATTCTTACCAACAAATGCCTAGCAGTTAACATCAGGAAGAGAGTTCTTGAATGTTATATAGAACCGATAATGTTATACGGTTGTGAGGCGTGGACAGTCAACAAGCAAAGCCAGAACAAGATTGAGGCAGCCGAGATGTGGTTTCTAAGAAGAATGTTGAGAGTTCCATGGACAGCAAAGAAAACAAACGAGGCAGTCTTGATGGAGGCAGACCACAAGTAGATCACTCATAAGGAAGATTAGGAAAAGACAGGCAACATTTATAGGCCATTTTATGAAGAATGGGGAATTAGAGTATCTGGTCACAACAGGAAAGCTGGAGGAAAAGAGAGCACCAGGTAGACCCAAGGAAAAAATATTGGACGGACTTGTAGAGTGGCTGAGGACGGAGAGGGTGGAAGATGTGCTTGCGGCAACAAGATAGATACATATGGAGGGCCATGATCGCCAACGCCATGCGGCAGGGCACTTGATGATGATGATGGTGGTATCATCGCACTCATACAATCCCGTAAGCGCTCCATCTAGAAGTTCAGTATTTGAGTTTGCTCTAAATGGATTAAATTGCACTTAGACAATTCCGTATGCTCTCCATGTAATTATGCCTCCTTGAGTCTGCGCGGAACTCTATGCGCTGGCAAGGTTTTGAAATGGGGCAAGGAGGGAGGGGCATATGAAACACTTGACATCACTATAATTATTGATATTGTTATTGTTATGTTATTGTTATTGCTATTGTTATTGTTGTTATTGCTATTGTTATTGCTATTGATATTGTTGTTGTTATTGTTATTGTTATTGTTATTGTATTGTTATTGTTATTGTCATTGTTATTGTCATTGTTATTGTTATTGTTGTTGTTGTTATTGTTATTGTTATTGTCATTGTCATTGTCATTGTCATTGTTATTGTTATTGTTATTGTTATTGTTATTGTCATTGTCATTGTTATTGTTATTGTTGTTGTTGTTGTTATTGTTATTGTTATTGTCATTGTCATTGTTATTGTTATTGTTGTTGTTATTGTATTGTTATTGTTATTGTTGTTGTTATTGCTATTGTTATTTGCTATTATTGCTTAAAGCCCAGCAAACTACGCAGAGCCATATCACGGTTATAAACATCTCAAAAAGCACACCACACCTCACAGAAGATGATAAAGTTTACAAAAAATGGAAAAGACGATTAAGTGTGCATATAAATGCATGTACACTCACAATCCAAGGGTACACCCCTGGCGTTGACCACCCCGTCATATCCATCACAGGGGGATTTAAAAAAAACAACCAACAACCTGAAAACAAATGATTAAGATGGGCAGCCAACAGACAAGTTTCTATGTTGCTGGGCGGGCTGGGAATAACAGTGCAACAAGGTGAATGTGGGTGAGATGATACATGTAGACTGGTACAACATAGGAAACAACTGACTAAGTGTCAAACGATATAACAAAAATAAACCTGATATCCAAACAATTTTTTATCATACTGATCGATGTCAAACACGACATGACGTATTGTCAATAGGAAGTTGTAGGCATACATCATCATCATCATCATCATCATCATCATCATCATCATCATCATCATCATCATCATCATCATCATCATCATCATCATCATCATCATCATCATGTACCTTGCCGCATGGCGTTGGCGATCATGGCCCTCTACACGAACCTATCCCCTGTCGCTACAAGTACATCTCCCACTCCCCTCTGTCCTCAGCCACCTTACAAGCCCACAATTTTCTCTCTGGGTCTACCTGGTGCTCTCTTACCCTCCAGCTTTCCTGTTGTGACCAGGTGCTCTCATTCCCCTTTCCTCATAAAATGTCCTATAAATGTTGCCTGTCTTTTCCTAATCCTCTATATTAATGATCTTGTGTCTGAAGTTATACATACATGTACGTGTGTGTAAAGTAAACCGTTCATTTTTTACACTTTTGACAGCGTTACTGACTGCATGTCATGATTTAACGAGCTGTTGACGTACGTTGTACGTCACATAAAGTGGAAGTAGTATGTCCTTCAGCACTGCAGAGCTATCGACCGTTAAGTCATTATTACATTTACTCCCGTGGCAGCTCTTTGTTTGCTGAG
>JAPXFY010000017.1:2590848-2621910 GCA_030674185.1 Monoplex corrugatus | reverse complement strand
GAGACAGACAGAGACAGAGACAGAGAGAGAGAGAGAGAAACAGAGAAGAGAGAGAGAGAGAGAGAGAGAGAGAGAGAGAGAGAGAGAGAGAGAGAGAAGGTATCAGAAAAAGACTACAACGTAGTGAACAAGTTGAACTACATTTCTATCAGTATCACAGTGACCAACAGAGCAAGTCACAGTGACCAAAAGAGTATCAACGTCATCACGAGCACGATTTTACGTCTTCGAAATGCACGTCCTGACTTTAAATCAATGTTAACGGACGAAAAAAATATAGATTATCGAAACAAAGCTGTAAAAGCGGTACGAAGTTCATTTTAGAGATAAGCACAGAAACACAATCTTTTTATTGTTAGGCATAAGATATCATTTGTCGTGTCTTTGGATACGTGTAACGATCTAAAACTGGATCAACGGTGAAGGACATATCTGAAAATTTTAAAAATATAAAGTGAACTCTCTCCTCCTGACCCTCATGCACACACAACAGGAAAGTATGTTGAGAAAGAACTGTTGTTCCAACATCTGTTAACGTTCTCTACCTCCATATTTCACTGCTGATCTTTTTCATGGGAGCCTAGCGGACGGAGATGTCTACTAAGGGACAGAATTCAACCAATTTATCTGAAAAGAAATGTCATCGCTCTACGATATCCTCAGTCGTCAACAATGGTTTCTGTCATACAAACCGACGTTTATCTTTTCTATCCCTGTAAAGTCAGATATTCTCAATCCTTTCATAGTCAGATATTCTCTATATTTTCACAGTCAGATAGTCTCTATATTTTCACAGTCAGATAGTCTCTATATTTTCACAGCCAGATATTCTCTATATTTTCACAGTCAGATAGTCTATATTTTCACAGTCAGATAGTCTCTATATTTTCACAGTCAGATAGTCTCTATATTTTCACAGTCAGATAGTCTCTATATTTTCACAGTCAGATAGTCTCTATATTTTCACAGTCAGATAGTCTCTATATTTTCACAGTCAGATAGTCTCTATATTTTCACAGCCAGATAGTCTCTATATTTTCACAGCCAGATATTCTCTATATTTTCACAGTCAGATAGTCTCTATATTTTCACAGTCAGATAGTCTCTATATTTTCACAGTCAGATAGTCTCTACCGCTTTACGGTCAGATAGTCTCTATATTTTCACAGTCAGATAGTCTCTACCGCTTTACGGTCAGATAGTCTCTATATTTTCACAGTCAGATAGTCTCTATATTTTCACAGTCAGATAGTCTCTATATTTTCACAGTCAGATAGTCTCTATATTTTCACAGTCAGATAGTCTCTATATTTTCACAGCCAGATAGTCTATATTTTCACAGTCAGATAGTCTCTATATTTTCACAGTCAGATAGTCTCTATATTTTCACAGTCAGATATTCTCTATATTTTCACAGTCAGATATTCTCTATATTTTCATAGCCAGATAGTCTCTATATTTTCACAGTCAGATAGTCTCTATATTTTCACAGCCAGATAGTCTCTATATTTTCACAGTCAGATAGTCTCTATATTTTCACAGTCAGATAGTCTCTATATTTTCACAGCCAGATAGTCTCTATATTTTCACAGTCAGATAGTCTCTATATTTTCACAGTCAGATAGTCTCTATATTTTCACAGCCAAATAGTCTCTATATTTTCACAGTCAGATAGTCTCTATATTTTCACAGTCAGATAGTCTCTATATTTTCTCAGTCAGATAGTCTCTATATTTTCACAGTCAGATAGTCTCTATATTTTCACAGTCAGATAGTCTCTATATTTTCACAGTCAGATAGTCTCTATATTTTCACAGTCAGATAGTCTCTATATTTTCTCAGTCAGATAGTCTCTCTATTTTCACAGTCAGATAGTCTCTATATTTTCACAGTCAGATAGTCTCTATATTTTCACAGTCAGATAGTCTCTATATTTTCTCAGTCAGATAGTCTCTATATTTTCACAGTCAGATAGTCTCTATATTTTCACAGTCAGATAGTCTCTATATTTTCACAGTCAGATAGTCTCTACCGCTTTACGGTCAGATAGTCTCTATATTTTCACAGTCAGATAGTCTCTACCGCTTTACAGTCAGATATTCTCTATATTTTCACAGCCAGATAGTCTCTATATTTTCACAGTCAGATAGTCTCTACCGCTTTACAGTCAGATATTCTCTATATTTTCACAGTCAGATAGTCTCTATATTTTCACAGTCAGATAGTCTCTATATTTTCACAGCCAGATATTCTCTACCGCTTTACGGTCAGATAGTCTATATTTTCACAGTCAGATATTCTCTATCACTTTACAGCCAGATATTCTCTATCACTTTACAGTCAGATATTCTCTATCACTTTACAGCCAGATATCCTCTATCACTTTACAGTCAGATATTCTCTATCACTTTACAGCCAGATATTCTCTATCACTTTACAATCAGATATTCTCTATCACTTTACAGCCAGATATCCTCTATCACTTTACAGCCAGATATTCTCTATCACTTTACAGTGAGATATTCTCTATCACTTTACAGCCAGATATTCTCTATCACTTTACAGCCAGATATTCTCTATCACTTTACAGTCAGATATTCTCTATCACTTTACAGTCAGATATTCTCTATCACTTTACAGCCAGATATTCTCTATCACTTTACAGCCAGATATTCTCTATCACTTTACAGTCAGATATTCTCTATCACTTTACAGCCAGATATTCTCTATCACTTTACAGCCAGATATTCTCTATCACTTTACAGCCAGAAATTCTCTATCACTTTACAGTCAGATATCCTCCATCACTTTACAGCCAGATATTCTCTATCACTTTACAGCCAGATATTCTCTATCACTTTACAGCCAGATATTCTCTATCACTTTACAGCCAGATATTCTCTATCACTTTACAGCAAGATATTCTCTATCACTTTACAGTCAGATATCCTCTATCACTTTACAGTCAGATATCCTCTATCACTTTACAGTCAGATATCCTCTATCACTTTACAGTCAGATATCCTCTATCACTTTACAGTCAGATATCCTCTATCCTGTACGAGCAAACTCGATCGCTTTACAGTCAACTATTGTCTATCCATTTACAGTCAGACAGCCTCTATCCAGTAAGCTATTGTCTGTCCCTTTACAGTCAGACAGTCTCTATCCAGTAAGCTATTGTCTATCCCTTTACAGTCAGAGAATCTCTATCCAGTAAGCTATTGTCTGTCCTTTACAGTCAGACAGTCTCTATTCATAAGCTATTGTCTATCCCTTTACAGTCAGAGATTCTCTATCCAGTAATCATTGTCTATCCCTTTACAGTCAGAGATTCTCTATCCAGTAAGCTATCGTCTGTCCCTTTACAGTCAGAGATTCTCTATCCAGTAAGCTATTGTCTATCCCTTTACAGTCAGATTCTCTATCCAGTAAGCTATTGTCTATCCCTTTACAGTCAGACAGTCTCTCTATCCAGTAAGCTATTGTCTATCCTTACAGTCAGACAGTCTCTATCCAGTAAGCTATTGTCTATCCCTTTACAGTCAGACAGTCTCTATCCAGTAAGCTATTTTTTCCCTTTACAGTCAGACAGTCTCTCTATCCAGTAAGCTATTGTCTGTCCCTTTACAGTCAGAGATTCTCTATCCAGTAAGCTATTGTCTATCCCTTTACAATCAAGATTCTCTATCCAGTAAGCTATTGTCTATCCCTTTACAGTCAGACAGTCTCTATCCAGTAAGCTATTGTCTATCCCTTTATCGTCGAGTCTCTATCCAGTAAGCTATTGTCTATTCCTTTACAGTCAGAGATTCTCTATCCAGTAAGCTATTGTCTATCCCTTTACAGTCAGAGATTCTCTATCCAGTAAGCTATTGTCTATCCCTTTACAGTCAGACAGTCTCTCTATCCAGTAAGCTATTGTTATTCCTTTACAGTCAGAGATTCTCTATCCAGTAAGCTATTGTCTATCCCTTTACAGTCAGAGATTCTCTATCCAGTAAGCTATTGTCTATCCCTTTACAGTCAGACAGTCATCTCTATCCAGTAAGCTATTGTCTATTCCTTTACAGTCAGAGATTCTCTATCCAGTAAGCTATTGTCTATCCCTTTACAGTCAGACAGTCTCTATCCAGTAAGCTATTGTCTGTCCCTTTACAGTCAGACAGTCTCTATCCAGTAAGCTATTGTCTATCCCTTTACAGTCAGACAGTCTCTATCAGTAAGCTATTGCTTCCCTTTACAGTCAGAGTCTCTATCCAGTAAGCTATTGTCTATCCCTTTACAGTCAGACAGTCTCTATCCAGTAAGCTATTTTCTATCCTTTTACAGTAAGACAGTCTCTATCCAGTAAGCTATTGTCTGTACCTTTACAGTCAGACAGTCTCGATCCAGTAAGCTATTGTTTATCCCTTTACAGTCAGACAGTCTCTATCCAGTAAGCTATTGTCTATTCCTTTACAGTCAGAGATTCTCTATCCAGTAAGCTATTGTCTATTCCTTTACAGTCAGAGATTCTCTATCCAGTAAGCTATTGTCTATCCCTTTACTGTCAGACAGTCTCTCTATCCAGTAAGCTATTGTCTATTCCTTTACAGTCAGAGATTCTATATCCAGTAAGCTATTGTCTATCCCTTTACAGTCAGAGATTCTCTATCCAGTAAGCTATTGTCTATCCCTTTAGAGTCAGCAGTCTCTATCCAGTAAGCTATTGTTATCCCTTTACAGTCAGACAGTCTCTATCCAGTAAGCTATTGTCTATCCCTTTACAGTCAGACAGTCTCTATCCAGTAAGCTATTGTCTGTCCCTTTACAGTCAGACAGTCTCTATCCAGTAAGCTATTGTCTGTCCCTTTACAGTCAGACAGTCTCTATCCAGTAAGCTATTGTCTATCCCTTTACAGTCAGACAGTCTCTATCCAGTATGCTATTGTCTATCCCTTTACAGTCAGACAGTGTCTATCCAGTAAGCTATTGTCTATTCCTTTACAGTCAGAGATTCTCTATCCAGTAAGTATTGTCTATCCCTTTACAGTCAGACAGTCTCTATCCAGTAAGCTATTGTCTATCCCTTTACAGTCAGTCTCTATCCAGTAAGCTATTGTCTATCCCTTTACAGTCAGAGATTCTCTATCCAGTAAGCTATTGTCTATCCCTTTACAGTCAGCAGTCTCTATCCAGTAAGCTATTGTCTATTCCTTTACAGTCAGAGATTCTCTATCCAGTAAGCTATTGTCTGTCCCTTTACAGTCAGACAGTCTCTCTATCCAGTAAGCTATTGTCTATCCCTTTATCGTCAGACAGTCTCTATCCAGTAAGCTATTGTCTATCCCTTTACAATCAGACAGTCTCTATCCAGTAAGCTATTGCTGTCCCTTTACAGTCAGAGTCTCTATCCAGTAAGCTATTGTCTATCCCTTTACAGTCAGACAGTCTCTATCCAGTAAGCTATTTTCTATCCTTTTACAGTAAGACAGTCTCTATCCAGTAAGCTATTGTCTATTCCTTTACAGTCAGAGATTCTCTATCCAGTAAGTATTGTCTATCCCTTTACAGTCAGACAGTCTCTATCCAGTAAGCTATTGTCTATCCCTTTACAGTCAGTCTCTATCCAGTAAGCTATTGTCTATCCCTTTACAGTCAGAGATTCTCTATCCATTAAGCTATTGTCTGTCCCTTTACAGTCAGACAGTCTCTATCCAGTAAGCTATTGTCTATCCCTTTATCGTCAGACAGTCTCTATCCAGTAAGCTATTGTCTATCCCTTTACTGTCAGACAGTCTCTCTATCCAGTAAGCTATTGTCTATCCCTTTACAGCCAGACAGTCTCTATCCAGTAAGTTATTGTCTGTCTTTTACAGTCAGACAGTCTCTATCCAGTAAGCTATTGTCTGTCCCTTTACAGTCAGACAGTCTCTATCCAGTAAGCTATTGTCTGTCCCTTTACAGCCAGACAGTCTCTATCCAGTAAGCTATTGTCTGTCCCTTTACAGCCAGACAGTCTCTATCCAGTAAGCTATTGTCTGTCCCTTTACAGTCAGACAGTCTCTATCCAGTAAGCTATTGTCTATCCCTTTACAGTCAGACAGTCTCTATCCAGTAAGCTATTGTCTGTCCCTTTACAGTCAGACAGTCTCTATCCAGTAAGCTATTGTCTATCCCTTTACAGTCAGACAGTCTCTCTATCCAGTAAGCTATTGTCTGTCCCTTTACAGCCAGACAGTCTCTATCCCTTCACATTCAGACATTTTCAGCCCCTTTACGTAAGATATTTTCTATCCTGTAGGATATTCTCTTCCTTGTACAGACGCTCTCTGACCCTTTACAGCCACTCGCTCTCCATCCCTCTACAACATTCTGCTTGTATTTTACATCGTGTACAGTCAGAATTATTACAATCTCTATCCCTTTACAGGAAATACATCGCCTATCGTTTTACAGTTGGAGATTTTCTACATCCCTTTACAGTTCTGTTTTCTCTATCTCATTACAACGTGCCCAAGTCCAACAGAAAGACACTGACACAGCCTTCTCATGTCTAACAGAAAGACACTGACACAACTTCCCATGTCCAACACAAAGACACTGACACAGCCTTCTCATGTCTAACAGAAAGACACTGACACAACTTCCCATGTCCAACACAAGACACTGACACACCTTCCATGTCAACACAAAGACACTGACACAACCTTCTCATGTCTAACAGAAAGACACTGACACAACTTCCATGTCCAACACAAAGACACTGACACACCTTCTCATGTCCCATACACAAAGACACTGACACAACCTTCCCAGTCCAACACAAGACACTGACACACTTCCATGTCTAACAGAAAGACACTGACACAACCTTCCCATGTCCAACAGACATGACACCTGTCATCTAGCAAACACGTTCCCATGTCCAACACAAAGACACTGACACACCTTCTGTCTAACAGAAAGACACTGAACGCTTCTCATGTCTAACAAAAGACACTGACACAACCTTCCATGTCCAACACAAAGACACTGACACAACCTTCTCATGTCCAACACAAAGACACTGACACAACCTTCCCATGTCCAACACAAAGACACTGACACAACCTTCCCATGTCCAACACAAAGACACTGACACAACCTTCCCATGTCCAACACAAAGACACTGACACAACCTTCCATGCCCAACAAAAGACACTGACACAACCTTCCCATGTCCAACACAAAGACACTGACACAACCTTCTCATGTCCTAACAGAAAGACACTGACACAACCTTCCCATGTCCAACACAAAGACACTGACACAACCTTCCATGTCCAACACAAAGACACTGACACACAGGAACAACCTTCCCATGTCCAACACAAAGACACTGACACAACCTTCCCATGTCCAACACAAAGACACTGACACAACCTTCCCATGTCCAACACAAAGACACTGACACAACCTTCCCATGTCCAACACAGACCTGCACAACTCAGTCAACACAGACTGACCCAGTCAACCATGTTCGTAACGAACGACTTCCCATGTCCACCAGCGCACACTTTGTGATGATTATGTCACACAAAGACACTCTGACACAACCTTCCCATGTCCACACAGCATCACACCTTCCCGTCCAACACAAAGACACGACAAAACCTTCCATGTCCAACACAAGCACACACACCAGCACACACACTGCACTTCCCTGCCCCACCGCACGACAAATTCAGTCAAGTGAAACCTCCTGTAACTACACCTTCCCTGTCCACGACACTGCCGTCTGACCTATGTTTACGTACAAACGACTGTGTGTGCGTGCGTGCGTGTTGTGTAGTTTGTGTGTTGTGTGTGCTGTGGTGCGCACGCGCACGCTTGTGTGTTTATATACAGTATGTGTAAATCTTCTCTCTCTCTCTCTCACTCTCATCCTCCTCTCTCACTCTCGTCTCCCTCTCTGCTATCATCTCTCTTTTTTCAGACACACACACACACACACACACACACACACACACTCATCATCTCTGCGTGTGTGTGTGTGTGTGTGTGTGTTGTGTGTGTGTGTGTGTGTGTGTGTGTGTGTGTGTGTGTGTGTGTGTGTGTGTGTGTGTGTGTGTGTGTGTGTGTGTGTGTGCGGACGCGTGTGTGTTTCTCTTTACATATACAGTATGTGTAAATTTTTCTGTCTGTCTCTCCCTCACTTGGTAGTCACACGAGTTGTAGTTGGACATGTCTCCTGTTGCTGCTTTTGATGAAGGTTAATTTGCTCAGCTGTCTGGTGGTCTTGAACGCAGGTATCAGATCGGTGAGTTTTTCCGTTTAAACTTATGGTTCATTTGGGGCGTTGAGCCGCCAGTTGTGTACAGTGTGCAGTCTCATTGCAATCACTTGCTGCTCTCTGGAAACAATGTGGTGATGCTCCTCTTTTTCGCTGTAGCTGACGCTCTTGCCTGACATGTCTTCCTGGGCTTCTTGTTTTGCTAGTTCATCTACTGCTATCCCACAGTTAACGGGGATTGACTTGAGGACTAATCATCAGATGAGGGAGCTTGCCATTTTCCAGGGCCTGGAGAACAGAGAGGCCATCTGAGAGAAAGACCACGTGACAGAATGTGTCACGTGTATTATGAATCATGAAAGCTGCTTGCATGAATGCCTCTGTCTCTGCTCAATAGTTGGTAAAGTGTTTAGTCAGAGGATCACTGGCAGTGGCGGTTTGAGTCCCTGGCAGGAGGATACCTACTCTCCTGTTGGTCACAATATTGGTGGCTGACTCATCAGTGCGTATCCATGCCTCCTGTGGGTAACAGTCTTCTGTCATGGCCAACGTGACAGCGTGGTGTATTGCGTCATCTTGTAATTCTGCCGACGTGATATGGGGGACATTAGTGTGAAGGTCAGAGTCTGCGAAATGTTATCTCCAACCAGGCAGTGGGGCGACCATCCACAACCCAATGGGTCGCAGGTAGCGGATAGGGGATGGTTTTCAGGTATTGGGGTAGCTGCGAAATAAATCAGGCTTGCCTGGATGAATAAATAGTCCCGGACCAACAAACGATGGTTTCTGTCCAGACTTCACACTTCAAAACACTTGATTACTAAAGCATGGTAGCACTAAGTCCCACTGGACCTGTCTTAAAGCTAGTCCTTTCAACTCCACACATATGGCATAAGCATATTGAAAGAACAGATGAAAACTAACACAAAACCAAAAACGTTATAAAAATGAATCATGAAAAGATATTGACTATTATATGCCAATGCTCAAGTGCTTAACAAAAGCTTGAGAAACAAAGGCAGACACATGTAAAGCAAATACATGTCAACCTCAAACAATATCTGTGTTAAAAACAAACAAGGGAGAGGAGCGAGGCATGTCAATCTCAACGCTGTGATGAAAGCGGTGAACACTGACACATACACGTCAAACGACGTTATATAAATGACTTCTGATGAAATATTGACTCTGATATGTCAGTGGGACAGGAGACGATGGAGGATATAGTTGAACCTCAGGGTCTTGGCACACAAAATGAAAGGGGAGAGAAATTTGTAGAATGGGCACAGATGAATGAGTTCACAGAAGGGAACACCTGGTTTGAGCAGCCTAACAGAAGAAAGTGGACATGGATGAGTCCAGTTGCTAATACTAAAAATCAAATTAATTACAGCCTGATAAATAAAAGACTTAGAAATTCTTTACTGATAGCAAACACACCACCAAAGACATGCTCATCAACTGGATGCTTGTAATCACGCACTGTTCCACTTCCCCATTTGCAATAAGACAACTTGGATACATCCACGCTACAAGCACTAGCATGTGATCGATATGTCATCATCAGGAAGAGGGACAAGCAGGACGTCAGAGTGAAAATCCATTCCATGTGGTACCGATTGCTGGACGGATCATCATCTCATTGTTTCCAAGTTCAAACTTTGTATCCCGCCTGCAAGTAAACCCAAAGGTCAGAAGAGTACAAAGAAGCTGAAGGTGTCCAAACTGGAGAGCAGCAAGGTCTCAAAAATTCTTCAGTGATTTGATAGCAGCTTGCACGATATACTCCAGAACAGCAAGCATAGTGCTGAAGACACTATACACTCAACTGTGCTTGAACACCTCGGACCAGCAACCTGTAAAAATCAAGACTGGTTCAATGAAAACGACGATGAGATGCAGGGACTGCTGACAGAAGACCACCAACCGTTCAGGGCTCATCAAAATGATCCCTTGTCACAAGCAAAGAAAGACGCCTTTGGTGCAGTGCAAAGAAAAGTGCAGAGGAAACTAAGAGAGATGCAGGATGCTTGGTTCAGCCAAAAGGCAGGTAAAATTCAAAGATACGCAATCAGCCATGACATCAAGTGTTTCTGCGACGCACTGAAGGCTGGTTATGGATCCCAATCCTCCTGTTCTCATCCCCTGCTCAGTTCAGATATGGCCCAAACGCTTACAGAGAAAAGGAAATCCTGGAGAAATGGGCTGAACAGTTTGATCAAGTCCTCAACCACCACCCAGCCGCTCATCTACCCGAAGTGGAGACCAACCAGGCCCATGACAACCTTCCCACAGAAGAAGAGGTCAAGGAAGCCATCAATCAACTCTTCCGTGGCAAAGCGCCAGGACCAGATACTATTCCTGCTGAAGTGTACAAAGCAGGGGGCCCAACCATGATGCAGATCCTGACTGAGCTATTCCAGCTCATGTGGAACTAAGGGAGTGTCCCACATCAATTGAAGGTTGCCAATATAGTCCACATCTACAAGAGGAAATGCAATCGCCAGTCTTGCAATAACCATAGAGGTATGTCGCTACTGTCCACAGCAGGAAAGATCTTGCTTCACGTCCTACTCAACCCACTCCTTCAACATCTTGAGCGAGGTCTTCTGCCAGAAAGCCAGTGTAGTTTGCGAGTAGAACAGGGAAATGCCGATATGATATTTGCGGCACGCCAACTCCAGGAAAAATGCCAAGAGTAGCACAGCGATCTCTTCATGACCTTTGTTGATCTGACCAAGGCCTTTACACAATTAGCGGCCTGTGGAGGATAATGAAGAAGTTCGGATGTCCCAGCAAAATCATCACTATCATCCGTCAATTCCACGATGTCATTATGACAAAAGTATTGGATGATGGGGACGAATTGAAAACCCTCTTGGTGATAAACAGCGTCCAACAGGGCTGCATTCTTCCTCCAACACTCTTTAGCACGGTATTTTCAGCCATGCTGACAGACGCCTTTGGTGATTGCCAGGATGGGATACACGTCAGATACAGCGCTGACAGCGGGCTGTTGAACTCCAAGCACTTGAAAACCGTTATTAAGATGAAGAATACCATCATCACAGACTTTTTGTTTGCTGATAACTCACGGCGCACAAATCCGAGATACTTTAGTTGGCTCTGCCCTGCTGGCTATTAATAGCGCGCATCTTTCCTCATCCCTTCCACTGCCCACACCCTTTTCACCTGTCCCGCTGCTTGAGCACAAAGACACACTACACAGATAAGACTTTGGTAGACCCTGCCTGGCTAAAAATAGCACTTCCAGGCGATGCTGGCTCGCAACTAAAGGGTGTCAGAATGGCTGGGAAAATGCACCCGTGAACTGTTCCCTCAATGGCTGTACAGAGCACAAGATGCAGCACGAAATGCACGGCTTCTCGAAAGCCTGTAACAACTTTCGTCTCACCATTAACACCAAAAAGACCGAGGTTATGTACCAGCCTGCTCCCAGCAAACCCTATCAAGAAGCACATATCACAGTAAACGGGCAGAACTTACAGGCAACAAATAATTTCATCTATCTGGGCAGAATACTCTCACGTGTGGTTCAAAATAGACGAAGAAATAATCAACACGATTGCCAAGGCCGGTATTGCTTACGGAAGACACTGAAAGAACGTCTGGGCATGGACAGGATTCAGCCTTACTACTAAGCTGAAGGTCTACCATACAGTGGTACTCACCACTCTCCTCTACGCCAGTGAAACCTGGACAGTCTGTAGCACGCATTCCAAACAGCTCAATCATTTCCAACCGACTTGTCTCTGCAGACTCCTCCATATCACGTGGCAAGACAAGATCCTGGACACGGAAGTCCTGGAACAAGTCAGCACCCTCACTGCACAAAGCCTAAATGGGTCGGACATGTGGTGAGAATGTCTGAAAATCAACTACCAAAACAACTTATGTAAAGAGAACTGAGCCACGGGAAGCGCTCAGTTGGCGGCCAAAAGAAACACTTTAAAGATTGTCTCAGCTGCCTCCTCTTTCTCTCCCATTATGTAACACATCAGTCCCAATTTCTGATTCAGCTAAAAAAACCTTGGTGTCTGCATTGACTCTACCCTCTCCATGAACAACTTTGTTTCTCAAACTGCCAGATCCTGCTACTATCATCTCCATCGTATAAAGCTGATCAGGAAGTATCTCTCTGTCGAAACAACTGCAAAACTCGTTCTCTCCTTCATAATGTCTCGCATTGACTATTGCAATTCACTCC
Organism: Monoplex corrugatus; assembly: GCA_030674185.1. Classification (NCBI taxonomy): domain Eukaryota; kingdom Metazoa; phylum Mollusca; class Gastropoda; order Littorinimorpha; family Ranellidae; genus Monoplex; species Monoplex corrugatus. The sequence continues at coordinate 2,609,425 of JAPXFY010000017.1, read as the reverse complement.
TGTCTGGTCTTCCTGCCTCCACCATTCACATCCTACAGCGCATTCAAAACAATGCTGCACGCCTTGTACTCAAAAAGAAAAAAGCTGACCACATATCTCCTCTCCTGGCACAACTTCACTGGCTCCCTGTATCAAAGCGCATACAGTACAAACTACACACCATGTGCTACAAAAGCCTCAATAACGCAGCCCCCGATTACCTGTCAAGCCTACTTGAGATCTATGTTCCCTCACGTACCCTCCGCTCTGCCTCTGATCCTCTGACTTTTCGCTTTCCACGCACTAAGCTCAATACCTATGGTCCACGAGCCTTCTCTGTTTCTGGTCCACTCTCCTGGAACAAACTTCCTCTCTCAGTCCGTCAGCAACCTACTTTTGTCTCCTTCAAGTCCGCTCTCAAAACTCACCTTTTCTCTCCTGCATAAAATCCTAACCTCACTCAACCCTCCCCTCTGCAGCCTGTCTCCGCTCGGAGGGAATCACATGGTTATAATATATAATTGTATGCTATGCTCTCTATAATTTTCCATTGCTTTTATTCTTGCTTTTATTGCTTTTATTCTTTCTCCCCATTTATAGCCATGCGTGTGTGTGGGTGTGTGTGTGTGTGTGTGTGTGTGTGTGTGTGTGTGTGTGTCTGTGTGTGTGCGTGCGTGTGTGTGCGGGCGTGCGTGCCTGCGTGTGTGTCTGCTTCAGCGCTTAGATTTGATTTTATCAAGATTTTGCGCTATATAAATATTGTAATTATTATTATTAATTATTATCAACGATTTGGGCATCAACCCAAATACCTAGCCCTAAATCGACTGAACTGGTAAGGCAAGCTGACCATCGAAGCAAGACAGCAGACAAAAGACGTACAGCACAGACTTGGAGACAACGAGAAGAGGCATGAGTGATCTCCAATTCTACAGCTGCATCAACCCACGTTTGCCCTACGTGTGGGCGAGCCTTCCGGGCCTGGACTGGCCTCACAAGCCACCTCTGGACACACAACTGCCAATTCTCCAGCAAAATCTAAGTCGTGGTCTTCTTCGACAACAAAGGGCAAACAACAACAACAACAACAATTAACATTATGTAAGGCAAGCAGAATATCAGTTGCCATTGAAACGACACTGGGGAATACCATCTCAGTTCCAGGGTATAGCCAACAGGCAATCTGGGAACAACAAAAACAAACTACTGGCTTTCAGATGAACAAAAATTTGTTACAAACAGATTTCTCAATGACCTTACAGAAAAACGGGATGTTTGATAGTGGGCAATAGTTTCAATTTGTGATGAACATTCACTTTCTTTAGATGAGGCTTACCAACAGCATTTCCAAAAGCGCTGGAAAGAAGGCTGATAACAGACAATCATTCACAATACTAGTCAACGATGGAAGGACGTCATCTAAGCATTCAGGCAATCATTCACAATACTACTCAACGATGGAAGGACGTCATCTAAGCATTCAGGCAATCATTCACAATACTACTCAACGATGGAAGGACGTCATCTAAGCATTCAGGCAATCATTCACAATACTAGTTAACGATGGAAGGACGTCATCTAAGCTTTCAGGCAATCATTCACAATACTAGTCAACGATGGAAGGACGTCATCTAAGCATTCAGGCAATCATTCACAATACTAGTCAACGATGGAAGGACGTCATCTAAGCATTCAGGCAATCATTCACAATACTACTCAACGATGGAAGGACGTCATCTAAGTACTCAGGCAATCATTCACAATACTAGTCAACGATGGAAGGACGTCATCTAAGCACTCAGGCAATCATTCACAATACTAGTCATCGATGGAAGGACGTTATCTAAGCATTCAGGCAATCATTCACAATACTAGTCATCAATGGAAGGTCGTCATCCAACAAATAACGATATCCTTCACAATACTAGTTAACCATGGAAGGACCTTATATCCAAGCACTCAAGTAATACAGATACAGGGATACGATCAAGACAACAAGTAGCTGCTTTCGACCTATCAAACGTCCATGGACAAGATGTATCAAGAGACTAGTTGTCAAGGTCAGAGCGAAGATCAGAAACTTAACGGAGAAGAAAGTCACAAAATACATCAGACAGTTCTGAAAGGGAGTAAAGAATGTGGAGGGAGGTGACGATTTTTAAAGACCACAAGGACGGCTACATATACTAAACAACTGCTGAGAAGAATTACTGTCAGGTATCTTTGAACAACAGAAATCATCTTGGCTTTGAGGATCAGTTTGATGACTTGTCGTTTCGCCCAAGAGCACTTCTGTGCAGCACGTCGTCGCTGACACTTCGCTTCACACAGATTAGTTTTGATAGAGGGATGGATACCACGCTGACGATTTGCATATCCATACTTTGCGTTGTGAAACCGGGGATACTTATCCGGGACAGAACGCAAGATGAAGCTGATCCGCAGTCTGATGGACAGATGGACAAATAGCTGTTTGTGCTTCATTACTGAATGCTGTTCTATTAATATTATGCACATTACACACTTCTTTGTGAACACATGTTGGGGGGGGGGGGGGGAGGACGTCAACATTTATATCACAATAAACAAAATGGTTGGATGTTTGATGTTCAGACATGGACGTAAATCATCAGATTTATGCATTACCTTGTCAAGAATGTGATCACAGATATGAGTAGATTCGTCCACATGTGATGATAACAATATAAATCATTTTTCTGTATTATTCTCCACAATTCATTTGGATTCACTCCGCAGTACGCATTTATTATATTTATTTTATCATTTCATTTAAAACATTTACTTGAATCGGGGGGAAAAAAACACTCTACAACGTTAGTTTCAGTATCAAAATTAAACTTTCAGGAAAGTAGCCCAAGCAACTGAAAGTGGGAAAAAGATGGACTTTTAGAATGGTCTGTCCATTTGTTTCTTTTTGTCTATTTTACACTATTTTTATTACATTTTTATCAGTAGGATGGAAAATGTACGCTACGACCTAAAAACACATTTGTAAGAATACATCTGTGAGCAAACTAGCTTATCCCACGAACTGAAATTTGTTTTTTCTATACAGGTTGTTTCCCTTGTAGGTGAACAAATGCTGGGAATCCCCAAGTCTCATCAGACTTAATATCTATTACCCATTTTGCTACATAGTATTCAGTTTTACTTTGATCATAAACATGTATATGCTGATGTGCTTGTAAATTTTATTGATTCAAAAGATATATACATATTTAAATTCTTATGTCTTTTTTGTTGACTGAATATTCTATGTAATTAAAATTCTTTCTCATATCAGGAACAACCTTTTGAAATAAATCAAAAAGAGGGCAGTGTGGCATACATACAGACAGAAAATACAAAGAGGGGTGGAAAAGAGGAAAGAAGTGGCAGAATGGTTCAAATGTTCGCCTGCCAATAACTAAACTTGATGTTCCAGGATTCATTCCGTGAAGAGGCCTCTACTTTTCTCCTCAGTTTGACTGGAAAATCGAACTGAACGACAAGTCTATCGAAAGAGAACGAAAAATGAGTGGAAAGGCACCACTAAAGATCCCAAGGCAGTTGAAAATCTTAAAGAGCTGGCACTCGTCTGGTTGCCTTGATATAAAACATAGGAGAGATAGGATAATTTCCCAGGTCCCTCTCCTCGAAACCCAGTTAGCTGTCTTGCCTTTCTGAAATCTTAGTTACAAAAATTGGGTGGCGCTGCACTGCGGCGACGCGCTCTCAAAAATGAGAACAACCAGGATTTCACATTGAAAAATCCACTGTGACAAAAGAAATTGATTTTACACTATTTTATTTTTTATTACATTTTTTCCAGTAGAATGAAAAAAATGCCCGCTTCGACCTAAGAACGTATTGGTAAGAATACATCTGTGGAGCAAACTAACTTCTCCCACGAACTGTCATTTTTTTCTTGGAAATCCCCAAGTCTGGTCAGACTTATTGTCTATTATTCATTTTCCTACATAGTATTTAGTTGTACTTTTATTATATATATATATATGCTGTTGTGCTTATAAATTTTGTTGATCTTGAAAAATAGACATATTTAAATTGTAATGTCTATTTTGTTGACTGAATACTCTACGTAAATAAAATTCCTTCTAATGCCAAAGTAACCTTTTAAAATAAAACAAAGAAGGGCAGAGTGACATACATGCGGACAGGTAATACAAAGAGGGGTGGAAAAGAGGAAAGAAGTGGCAGAATGGTTCAGATGTTCGCCTGCCACTGACTAAATTCGAGGTTCCAGGGTTCATTCCCTGAAGAGGCCTCCAAATTTCTCTTCAGTTTGACTGGAAAAAAATCGAACTGAAAGTCAAGTCTATGGAAAGGGGACAAAAAACGAGTCGAAAGACACCACTAAAGATCCCAAGGCAGCTGGAAATCGTAAAGAGCTGGGCATTCGTCCAGCTGCCTGGTATAAAACATAGGAGAGATAGGATAATTTCCCAGGTCCCTCCCCTTGAAGCCCAGTTAGCTTTCTTGGGATTCTGAATGCTAGTAACAACAACAAATAAATAAAAAAATAAAAAAAAGCTGCGCTGCACTGCGGCGATGTGCTCTCAAAGAGTACATCAGCCTGGGTTTCACATGAAAATCACCGTGACAAAAGATATTAATATAAATGTAACTGAGAAAGAGTAATCAAAGCAAAACAAAACCACAAAAACTAAAGATAATCAATAACTCTGAAGTCGTTGAGAAGTGACGTGGTAGAGACGACCGTTTTTGTCAGGGCCAACATTATGAGGATGAAGTCTATCTCCATCCCTTTCTTACTCAAACTGTGAGGCTTAGTGGGTGAAATACCCGCCTAGGATGCCAGAAACTCAGGTTCGATTCCAAGCAGGAATTTTTCTACTCCTCCTCTAAACCTTAGTGGTCTGGGTGTGGGTATTTCAACGAGACGAATAACCGAGGACTCGTGTGTTCTATGCACTTTACATATGTCAAAGATCACATGGCAACACTGGAGCTGTCAATGGCAAAAATAGAAAACTCCATATTCACAGGTAAACAAAAGCACACACAGACGAGAAAGTGGGTAATGCTACACTGTGCAGACACACTCTCATCACTGGGAGCTACGCCAATTTCATATCGAAATTTCGCTGTGACAAAAGCAAATAAGATGCCAAAACATCAATCAGTCCTGAGCATGGTGAGCACCCTTTCTGGCCAGGTAAACAGGAGGCCATGTGCACAAAGCTTTTCTCTTGAGTCAGGGTGGAACTAGATCGGTCCGACTGGAAAGCAGGTGCTCTACCTCTACGTCAACCAGATCTCAAACGTGATTTAAAAAAGGACTTTTCAAATGCTATCTCTAGACCATTGAACTTTATCCTCTGGAAACTGGTTTCCCCTTAAATGGAGATTGAGCATACTGAGTGTGTCATGATCTACAAAAAATGAAAATCATGTGCTCACGCGTGAGGGGAAGGAAGGAGAGACAGAGGGGAGGAGAGAGAGGGAGGGAGAGAGAGACAGAGAGAGAGAGAGACAGAGAGAGGGAGACAGATAGAAAGAGAGACAGAGAGAGAGAGAGAGACAGAGAGAGAGAGAGAGACAAAGACTGAGAGAGAGACAGACAGAGAGATATAAACAGAGAGGGAGAGGGAGAGAGAGAGGGGGAGAAGGAGAGAAAGAGAGTGTGTGTGTGCGTGTGTTTGAGAGAGTGAGAGACAGACAGAGAGAGAGAGAGAGAGGAGAGAGAGAGAGAGAGAGAGAGGAGAGAGAGAGATAAAATCGTGCGACTGGTCCAAGAGATTCACATATCGTGACATTTCTCCATGACGGAGATAACATATCATTTTTTTTCTTTGTAATTTTTTTGTATCTTCAGCTTAACCTGCTCTATTGTATAAAAGACATGCTTCCTCTGACCATTCTCAGACATTCAACGCACAGAGAAGCAGGTGAGTTTTATAGTTTTAACTGAAGATTTCGCTGTACATTTAGTATTAAGGTATATGTCATTTTCATTTCATTTTAACTTTCATTTCAGTGCTTTTGAATGTTACAATATACAATTATATTTTCTACTGAAAAAGTACAAACTATGCTGATTAAAACATTTCAAAATAAAACTGTTTCCCTGACAAAACAGCATATTTTTCTGATCTTTCTCTAATACAAATGACAGTTTTTAGAGAACAATGTGCATTGCATGAATTAATTGTTGTATATTATTCTATTGTTTTAGTTTGTAATATCAAACAGTGCATAGGGACATGTTTATGTTCTATATTTCAAAATATATTCTGATCATAAAACAGTTAATATGTCAATAGCTATGACCTGCATCAGTGGTGACGTGTGGTCGAATTATCCATATGGTGACAGATGATGAGACGTTGTCGTGTATCTATCATTTTTACATGTAATTTTGAAATATTAATCAGTAAATCTAAAGAATCTTGATATGGGTTACAAGCAGAACGTATTTTACAGCATTGCTAAAACCACACAAGCATCAAAAGGTTTTAATTCACAATAAATGAAGAAAAGAAAAACTGAGTAAAATCTGAAATTTGGTTCAATGTTAAGGTACGTTTCGGTATTCTCATCGTGGTTTGATAAAAAAAATGCACATGAATTATCTGAACAACAGACCATTAAAAGATGGAAAATGATATAAAGTAATTCATATCAATGCTGAAAAACGTGTGATGAATTAATCTGAAAGGCGAAAGAAAATCAGGACAATAAGTATTTTCGAGTTAGATTCATACAGTTACAATTTGATTGTTCTCATCTGTTTTTCCACAAAGCAACAATTTAAGGCATTCATCAAACTAATTTCTGCAACAAATTCTTCTATTTTTTTCCAGTTCAGTCTTGCATCTTTGCTAGAAATTACGATTTATCACATATGCAACTGTGTGAACATGTACACTCAGTGTCTAAGTCCTTCGTGAAGGGAAGCGTGATCATGCTTGATTCAGTTTCTCCACTGGCTGCCTGTTACTTAAACAGTCATACAGAATGAGTACGTCATCCTGCAAGTGCATTAATGATATTGCATTTATTTCTTTTTGCGACCACCTTCGAATATGCATTCCTGCCTGACTTTTTCCATTCTGCTTCTGACACTACTGTCTAAAATTCCTTTGTACAAAAATTCAACAATCGCTCGTTACTAAGTTTCTGTTTTTAGTCCACACAACTGGAAAGAGCTTCTTCTGTTTCTCTGACAGTCACATACTCTGTATTTCTTCAAGTCTAACTTGAACAACACTGATTTCCACCTGTACACAACCATCCCTTCATTCTATTCCTCCCCTATCATCCCCTCCCAGTATACATTGTGTGTGTTTCGTACCTTTCAGTTTTTGTCACTGTGAGTGAACATTGCAGTGAATGATGACAATGTATGCTTTGATGTGATCTATATATCAAAATTTAGCGCCTTATCAATACATTAATATTATGTTTATTAAAAGTTCGACAAAATATGAAATGTAATACTCTTTCAATCTCGGTGCCTAGATGGGCCAAAATGTATTTTTTTAACTCATTTGTACACCAAACCCAAGCCATACACAGATGAAGTAAACTTTACGTGGACAGTATCTACTCATTTCTCTCTTTATGCTACGAGTGTTTATGCTGTGTCTTATTTTCATTTCATGACCATGAATGAAGGAGGTGGATGTTGATGCTTTGTGGGGACGTGGAATCTGTGAGATGTATGACTACTGAAAAAACATACAAACAAACAAACAGAAACCGAATCCTTGAAAATGTTTCTTTTGTCTATACACAGATTACTACCGATTAAACAAACATCCTAGGAATCTTTTGTGACCATTTTGTGTTTAGCTTGTGTAACCCAAACATCTGATCAAAAGCGTTTAAATCAACAAGATGGATACTCGTGTAATAATACATATGATGTCTCTGAACGGTTGAACATACCATACACATCTGCATAAGATATGAGAATAAAAGAACCTTGGAAATGATGCTAGTATCAGTTTGAGTTAAACAAAAGAGCGTAATGCCTCTTAAAAGTATTCGTGACTATTTGTTAGTACCTCTTATCAAAAGTTTATGAAAACGAACTCGTGAAGAGCCAAAACAATGTGCTGACATAGTATGTTCATAGATAAATCAGACACAGAAGTAACCTGTCAGGATGAAACAATATATTTTCTTACTGAAACTTATTATGGCGATATTTTCTGTCTTTTAAGTCCTCATTGTAGAAAACGTTGAAACTAATGAAAGATTACTGAAACTGAACTTGGCAGTTCGCTTTTGTTCCAGATTGACATTTCGCTGCCAGTCCATACCTCGTCACAATGAAGCTTGCCATCGTTCTCCTTGTTCTGGTGCCCCTGGCTCTGGCTAGCCCTCAGAAGCGTTTCTTTTTAGGCAGTGAGTCATCTGATTTTCATATTTCAAAGTATCAATTATGTTCGGAATGCACTTATGTATCTTCGAATGTTGGAAGGTGGGAAGTTTCCATTGTTAATGATTTGGTTTATATGGAAGGGCTAGGTTATGTGCCTTTATAAAGAAGATATCTTTGAAATTGATGGTATTCATAGTAAACGGAAATGTCTGTAGTTTTCACAAACAGTTTCCTGGAGATGGAAACGCAAATGGATCCGACCAACTGGTTTAACAGACACTGTAAAGTGGTTCTTTTTGTGCGTTGTGGCCAGTAAACTCTGTTGGTGAGAGCACCATGCTAAATCCAGTGGTTGTGTGTAGTTGGTATCTTTAGTGTTTGTATGACAAAGCCATTTAGCCGAAAATTTGCGCCTGTCCTGTTTCATTGATTGAATACGCCTTCTTATTCCATTTTCCTAAGTTTTTGTTTTAATTTTGGTTATCACAAATGTGTATTCTATTTCTGTTCATTGTAACGTTCAGTTTAAACATTTTAAAGAACTGAAAGGTATCAGTTGTATGTGAGGTGACACTTGCATTTCAATCTGGTCAGTTATCCTATGACAAATGCCTGCTTTACAGTTTTGGCCTTGATGAGAGCGTTCTCAGGAACGCCGTTCAGGACCTGTTGGACAAGATTGGGACTGATGGTACGGAGCAGGCTTGTGAGGCGGGATGTCATAATCTGATCCTGGGAGCTGAGACTGGTCTTCTTCACACCCTGTGCCCCCCTATCTGCAGATCGTGAGTCATTTTTATGTGAAAGTCTAGAAATATTGTGCTGGCAAAATCTTTAAAAACATGAAGGAATCTAGTAGACACCCCAATCTGCTTTGATTTGTATAATTATGCAAGAGGTAATTGTCTGACTGGACTAATCTCAGGCAATGTACATGGTATTCAAAAGCTTTCATGCATACGCAGTTGCACTTTATTTTAAGTAAGCAGATGATCACAATAACAAACAAACATTCATACGATATTCTTCACAAACGAATACAGAATTTCGATGGTCCTAAAATCTGCAAACAAAGGCAACGCAGAAATGTGCTGTTGTCGATATCACGCTTCTGTCTAATGAAACTTATCCACAGAGGCGTTGTTTATTGCATTCACAATCAATGAAATGTTGAGGTAAAGTTATAACCCAGGGCCTTAACATACTCCTTTGACAGAGTTCACACATACCTCAATAAAACTTCAGTCTATTGCTTTAAGGCTGCTAGTGGGCAGGAAGACGGGGTGGCTGAGACTGGGTTTCATGATATTTTCAAATAATCTCCATTTTTCGAAGCAGTAAACAGACTTCTTTTCTTTTATTTCCTGTTTTGCAATGCATATGACTGTTCTTTATCGCTCCTTCTGGTTGCCATGGAGCTTGGTGGTCAGACAAATTATAATCGGCCATGACTCTTGTTGCGCCTCTTGAAAGAGGCGACATTGCCGAAGTATATATATTTAACTGTGTGGTCCTGTTTAACGCATTGAGAAGCTGATGAAGGCGTTAAAATTGTTGTTATCGCCTATAATGTTCTACTCACAACGTATCATCAATAAAAATCTATATTCATATTATGCAATTCATTAATTGAGAAGGAATACATTAAAAAAAATTTAAACGTTGTGATTTAGATTATCTATTTACGTATCGAAAAACTCTACCAGACTGTGTATTTTACTCTGAGTATAATGAATACATTAAAAAGTAGAACGTTGTGAGTTAGATAATCTGTTCTCTTATTGAAGAACTCTACAGAACTGTGTATTTTACTCTGAGTATAATGAATACATTAAAAAGTAGAACGTTGTGAGTTAGATAATCTGTTCTCTTATTGAAGAACTCTACAGAACTGTGTATTTTACTCTGAGTATACAACTGACTGTCGATGATTGTGTATGTGCCATTATTGTTAGTCTTTTTCAAGCTCATGAGGGGCGAAAATGAATCAATTATTGAATGTGTGTGTGTGTGTGTGTGTGTGTGTGTGTGTGTGTGTGTGGTGCGTGCGTTGTGTTGTGTGTGTGTGTGTGTGTGTGTGTGTGTGTGTGTGTGTGTGTGTGCGGGTGCGCGCGTGTGCAGTTTCCAAACCCTGGTCAACCTTTTCAACCTGCGCCCCCAGACTACTGTAGCCCCTGCTTAAAGAACACGATGAAGTGCTGCGTCACAGCTAAATCAAGTCTACAATGACATTGTCTATTTCCTTATTTTCATTTCTCAAGTTTTTTCCACACGGAAGTTTTGTCCATGGCCACCTTTGAAAAAACCATCTTAAAAAAAGCTGTGTGATTTTGCTCCGTGTTGTTATCAACATTAAAGGAAGAATAATTGTCAAAATCTGTTATCTTTGTTATGTTTGTACGTGTGCTGATATCTTAAAATGAATTTCCTTCTGAACACAACAAATTACAAACATATACATGTAAGACAGAACACCACAAGTTAAATTGTTAACATCAGTAAAACACTTTACTGACACATTTGCAACAAGAATATATTCATTATCAAATGAATTATTTTCTCGCTTTTCTCACCTGTGCAAATGTGTCTGACGATTTTGCTTCAAGGTACAACTAAGCGTAGAAAGTTTTATTTCAAACCTTAAACGTACGAAACTTAGTTAATCAACAAACACACAAGGAAATGGCTTAGTGTTTTACCAGGTCTCACTGACGTTGCAATCTCTTGTCGAAAGGATAAGCTGAAGCTACCCCTAACATCCATTGTCGGGGAGTACAAGTTGGGAAAGGTCATACTTCAAAGCATGCTTGGGCACTCTGAAGATACGGTTGTGATAGCAATCCAACCAACACTGAGAGCTGGCAGAAAATGGAAAGTTCAGGAGGCAGTAGACACATCAAAGGAAAGTCTCACGGACAGATAAGTAGTAGATCACACAAAAACCAATAGGTGGGGACCGGACTGTACAAAATGGAATGGTGGTCAAGAGAGACGTGGTAATAATAGGAAACTGAGACCAAGACGACAAAACAATCCAGTAAGACCCACAGTGTCATGGGCAAGTTGGGAAAGTGCATTCCTAAGATGTCTGAGCTGGAATGACAAGTAACATATAGAATTTCATCCACAGACCTGTATAATTATGTTCCCCTGTCCTCAAATGCAGATCTGGTGGAATAGGGGAAATCAGATGACTCTCTCCTGCCTGCGCTCTGCAAGGGCAAACAAATACGGGAACATGTTCTAAGCTCAGTTACAGTAGCACTTAACCCAAGAAAGGTACACAAGAAATCGCAAGCAAGTGCCTAAGAAACCACACAAGCAATCAGTTTTGCTCTGGCAACCTTCTTTATGGCAGGAAGCAACAAACTGCAGCCTGAAAAAGCTGTGACAGTTGAAGCATGGAAGCGAGACGTGCCGGATGGAGCAGACGACTGGGAATGCACAGCAGATCTTCCAGAATTCGAAAAAGATCAATGCATCATCAGCAAGAGTGGCATGACATCAGATATAGCTCTTCATTTTCAGTGATTAAAACAAGTACTTCTCATCGAACTCATTGTGCTGTATGAACATAGAATGAGGGAAGCCCATATACCTACAACATTAAAATTTATGCCAGTGTAGCCAGCAACTTGAAGAAATCCAGCTTTCAAGACAAAGTCCTCACTGTAGAGGTTAGTGCAAAGGGGTTGGTATGCACATCTGACTATGGCCTTATGTAACAGCTCTCGATTTGTGGGAAGGAGAGGACCAGAGACCTCAAGGCAATGGCAAAAACAGCTGAAAAGAGTTCCAGGAGGATATGGTCAAAGATTAACAAAAGTGACCCTGATAAGGTTTGAAAGTTCCCTATATGCTACAGATGTCTGGTAGACATCTGTCACAAGTGTGACTTGGTTTTGAAATGCCGAAAACGCTGATACAAACTCAGGTTGGGAAAAAGAGGCAACAACAGAAAAATCTGGCCACCTTGGAGGCACATGTACACTTTCAGGAAAAAGAAATAACAAAAATGGCGACATCAGAAGAGCATCCAGCAGTCATGACATGGATACAGCACAATCCCCTTAGAGTGTAACGAGTTTAGGGCTGAAACATTTGCTTCATGGGAGGAGAGGGGAGAGCTTTTCCCCCAGACCTTCTGTTGTCTGGCTCTCCACAGAGTTTCTTGCTATCACTTTCTGCTCTTTTGTGCTCATTACTTTTGCCGCATGATTGGCTGTATATAAATAAACACTGTTTATCATAAGTATACGAGAGAAAAATGTTTGTGATGCACAGATCTCAAATTTAGGAATCAGAATTTTTGACACTTTTTACTGAATTTTTTATTTTAGTAATCATTATTAAAATTACAATTTTCTTACATCCCTACAGAGTTTCAATCCCATTTTTCTTGACCACATGTTTACCTTGACTTGTCTTGACAGTGCGTGCAGCATGTAGAATAGTTTGCACTCTTGTCAGGAAACCTCTACACTCACAGGCACATCTACTTTTGAATGATTTTCTGATTAAATTTTCTAGTTATGCAAGGATATTCAGATTCAAAATTAAAATAATTATAACATCTGAATGTCTGCTTCCTTATATGTCTAAGGATTAAAAGAAAGACATTTTCCGACGAGTTGAAGAGAAAATTTCCATTCCAAATTGAAATGAAAAGTAAGTCTTAAAACAACGAACAGCACTATTCTCCGACCTTGTATGGAATCACTGCACATTGCACATTTACATGACAGTGTGCAAAACATACACAACCACTGACATCTCTCATAGAGAGAGAGAGAGAGAGAAAGAGAGAGAGAGAGAGAGAGAGAGAGAGAGAGAGAGAGAAGAGGAGAGAGAGAGAGAGAGAGAGAGAGAGAGAGAGAGAGAGAGAGAGGAGTGCAGAAACTAATACACAAATGAATGTACCGGTATACTATTCAGTTCAGTTCAATGTCGAGCTTGCGCGGCTATCCATGACACGTTTCTTCCATCCTTCTCTGTCAGACATTGCAGTAGGTAGTTCATCATACTGACAGCCCGTATCATCCATCAGTTGGTCGATGAAGGTCTTCTTTGGACATCCTGGTCTTTGTTTGCCGTGACTGGGTCTCCATAGTAGAACATCTCCTACCAGTTCTTCTTTGCTACACCAGCAGTGTCCCGCAAAACGCCGTCTTTGTTGACGTATTGATTTACTGACTGGTGGGATCTTACCATTTAACTCTTTGTTTGTTGGATGTTCCACCCAGGATTTGTTCAGGGCTGCACGTAGCATTTGTGTGTACATGTATGCTCCATCAATCTTCTTCTCCAATGTCGATGTCAGGGTCCAAGAGATTGAGCCATATGTAAGAACGGACTCTACTGCTGCTTGGAAGAAGTTCCTTTTCAGGTTGTCTGGTAGATTGGATTTCCACATTTTGTCCAGTTGATTTAGAGCGCCCCAGGCATTTCCGAATCTGGTATTGTTCTGTGGAGTCAATGTAGCTGCCAAGATATTTAAAGTCTTGAACTTGTTTGATCGCATCTCCATTGAGACTTCTCATACCTTCTGATGCGTCTTGATTCAGGCAGATGAACTCTGTTTTGTTCACATTGAGGTGGAGCCTGATCTCCATTGCTGTTCTTTTGATATTGTGAAGGAGAGATGTTGCATCGTTTAGGTGGTCTGCGAGAACAGCCGGGTCATCAGCGTAGTCCACATCTGTTATCTTTACCGCAGAGTAGTGTCTGCTCTTCTGTTTTGTGAGGGTAAAGCCGAGTTTTTTGTTCTTATCTACTGTTTTCCTCAGCACATAATCGACACAGATGATGAAAATGTAGGGGGCAAGCGTATCTCCTTGAAGGACTCCAGCGGTGATGTTGAAGAAGTCTGTGTCTCCGTCGGGAGAGCGAACCACAGAGTGGGTATTCTGATACAGCATCATGATGGCGTCTACTGTTTCCTTGGGTAGTCCATGTGCAGTTAGAATCTCCTTCATCTTTCCTCGGTGGATCGAATCAAAAGCCTTGGAAAAGTCGATAAACAGGAGAACAGCTGGAGGTTTTTGGTTTTTATCTTTCCAGTATGCGTCTGATGGTGAGTGTCAGGCTCGCTAAGACCTGATCTTGCTAAGAGGGATAGACAGAATTTACAGACCTATTTACCTATCGCCCTAACACACAGTAATGGTCAACAAACAACTATGTTTTTCATTCACTCATATTTAATAGCAGTCATCCAACAATACAGGAGTTCACCAATTACACATTGACATACATCTTAAACAAAATTATTCACTGGACAACAAAAATAAAATCACCCGCGGTGCAACTCAAACAGATACATTGCACAAAAAGTCATCCACAGTGCAACTCAAACAGATACGTTGCACAAAAAGTCATCCACGGTGCAACTCAGACAGATACGTTGCACAAAAAGTCATCCACAGTGCAACTCAAACAGATACGTTGCACAAAAAGTCATCGACAGTGCAACTCCTTCCAATCCACCCCTCACCCCATCACCTTCTCCTGTGTCTATCGACCCCCACCTAGCTCTGCCAACAAACTCACCACATCCATGTTTCTCTCTGACTTTGACCAATTGCTTGACCACTACTGCCTCTTACCTGGAAATCTCATCATTCTAGGTGATATCAATGTCCACTATGACAACACTCACCGTTATGACACAAGACATATCATCAACTCTCTGTCCAATCACAATATGACTCAACACATTTCTGAACCAACCCATCAAAAAGGTCACATTCTTGACTGGATCATTTCTCGTGATCATCACAATTCCGCTACTGACAACTGCTTAGTTCTTTCTACCCGTCTAACTTCAGCCCTTCCATCTGACCACTCTGCAATTCTCTGTTCTCTCGACATTTCTCCTCCTTCACGTACCATGCGCACAGTGACTCGACGCAATCTCAAATCTATCGACCTCTCCACATTTTCATCTGATGCCTCCCGTCTCCTTTCTGAAAAGTCACATAACCTTGCCGATGAATTCTATACTACTCTCCACCATCTTCTGGACACTCATGCTCCAGCCACAACCCGTCTTTTACCTGACCGCCCCCCTACCCCTGGCTCACTCATGAGATCGCCTGTGCAAAACGTGCCCGCCGCAGAGCAGAGCGCCGCTGGCGCAAATCCAAACTCACTGTACACAGGCAACTTTTCCAAGCCTCTAAAACAAAAGTATCCACCCTCATTGCATCAGCAAAAACAAGCTATTTCCAAACCAAAATCCTGAATGCCTCTTCTTCAAAAGAACTCTTTACAACCATGAATCATCTCCTTGGCACACGAAAAGATTTACCTCTCCCAACAAAACATACAAATGAAGAACTCCCATCTGTATTCTCCAACTATTTCACCACCAAAATACAAACTCTTCGTGACAGGCTTGACAGGACACCCTGTCAACCATGCCCACCTGACCCTTCCTTCTCTGGCACACCTCTTACTACTTTTACCCCAGTCTCACAAGAAGAAATTCTCAACACAATCAGATCCATGTCGTTCAAAACCTGCGAACTGGATCCTCTTCCAGGTTCTGTCTACGCCGACTGTCTCCCTACTCTCCTCCCATTCATCACTGACATCATCAACACTTCTCTTCAAACTGGAACTGTCCCAGATTCTTTCAAGTCTGCTATTGTTCACCCTCTCCTCAAGAAACACAATCTAGATCCAAATGAACTGAAAAATTACCGGCCTATCTCTAATCTCTCTTTCTTGTCAAAACTCCTTGAAAAAGTCGTCCTCAACCAGCTGAACTCTCACCTGTCTGCCAACAATCTCCTCAATCCTTTCCAGTCAGCCTACCGCCAGTGCCATAGCACTGAAACTGCCCTACTACACATTCTCAACAATCTCCTCCTTGCAACTGATACTGGCAAAGTCTCTCTCCTCACACTCCTTGATCTGTCTGCAGCCTTTGATACCATTGATCATGGTATTCTCCTTTCTAGACTTCATCATACTTTTGGCATCTCTGACATTGCTCTGTCTTGGTTCACTTCATACCTATCAAACAGAAAACAAACCGTTCTCATCAATGGCACTTACTCTCAACCTGCATACCTGACCTGTGGTGTTCCACAAGGATCTGTCCTTGGCCCTGTTCTTTTCACTCTTTACACCTCCCCCCTGTCCACCATCACCAACTCCCATTCTATAAAACACCACTTCTATGCTGATGACACCCAACTTCAAGACAGTGACTCACCTGATAATATACAGCGCCTGTTGACTCGCACCACTGAGTGTTACTCGGACATTAAGAACTGGATGACACACAATAGACTTCAGCTTAATGACGTCAAAACAGAAGCTATCCTCATTGGCACCCGTCAGAAACTTTCTCAGCTGCCTCCTCTTTCTCTCCCATTATGTAACACATCAGTCCCAATTTCTGATTCAGCTAAAAACCTTGGTGTCTACATTGACTCTACCCTCTCCATGAACAACTTTGTTTCTCAAACTGCCAGATCCTGCTACTATCATCTCCATCGTATAAAGCTGATCAGGAAGTATCTCTCTGTCGAAACAACTGCAAAACTCGTTCTCTCCTTCATAATGTCTCGCATTGACTATTGCAATTCACTCCTGTCTGGTCTTCCTGCCTCCACCATTCACATCCTACAGCGCATTCAAAACAATGCTGCACGCCTTGTACTCAAAAAGAAAAAAGCTGACCACATATCTCCTCTCCTGGCACAACTTCACTGGCTCCCTGTATCAAAGCGCATACAGTACAAACTAGACACCATGTGCTACAAAAGCCTCAATAACGCAGCCCCCGATTACCTGTCAAGCCTACTTGAGATCTATGTTCCCTCACATACCCTCCGCTCTGCCTCTGATCCTCTGACTTTTCGTTTTCCACGCACTAAGCTCAATACCTATGGTCCACGAGCCTTCTCTGTTTCTGGTCCACTCTCCGGAACAAACTTCCTCTCTCAGTCCGTCAGCAACCTACTTTTGTCTCCTTCAAGTCCGCTCTCAAAACTCACCTTTTCTCTCCTGCATAAAATCCTAACCTCACTCAACCCTCCCCTCTGCAGCCTGTCTCCGCTCGGAGGGAATCACATGGTTATAATATATAATTGTATGCTATGCTCTCTATAATTTTCCATTGGGTTTTATTCTTGCTTTTATTGCTTTTATTCTTTCTCCCCATTTATAGCCATGCGTGTGTGTGGGTGTGTGTGTGTGTGTGTGTGTGTGGTGTGTGTGTGTCTGTGTGTGTGCGTGCGTGTGTGTGCGAGCGTGCGTGCCTGCGTGTGTGTCTGCTTCAGCGCTTAGATTTGATTTTATCAAGATTTTGCGCTATATAAATATTGTAATTATTATTATTATTATTATTAACTCAAACAGATACGTTGCACAAAAAGTCATCCACGGTGCTACACAGATACGTTGCACAAAAAGTCCATTCCACGTGCTACACAGATACGTTGCACAAAAAGTCATCCACAGTGCAACTCAAACAGATACGTTGCACAAAAAGTCATCCACGGTGCTACACAGATACGTTGCACAAAAGGTCATCCACGGTGCTACACAGATACGTTGCACAAAAAGTCATCCACGTGCACACAGATACGTTGCACAAAAAGTCATCCACGGTGCTACACAGATACGTTGCACAAAAGTCATCCACGGCTACACAGATACTGCACAAAAGTCATCACAGGCAACTCAAACAGATACGTTGCACTAAAAGTCATCCACGGAGCAACTCAAGAAATACACACAAAATCATACACGGGGCGTCAACCGAAATGAACTTGAAGTCAGATATAAGTAACTATCTCGCTGCACAAGGTAAATGATTAAACTTAGCCCTGACAAAAGCTTTTCGTTACCCAAAAGTTTTGTTAAACTCTCAATCGAAGTGGATTTTAAATCAGGTATAAGTAACCATCGCGTTGCCCAAGGCAAGGCAAATGATTAAACTTAGCCCTGACAAAAACTTATGAATACACGAAGGTAACAATTCCGATACCCATAACAACGCACACACACATTAGGTCCACACACGCCACCACACCCTCCTAGGCCAATATTTGTTCCTGATTATTCGTAGATCCTTTCCATCAACACTGAGTCTCTCCAGTTGGTTGATCAATTCTTCATGTCTTACCCGATCGAAAGCCTTGGTGTAGTCAACAAAGCATAAATACAAATCCTTATTCATCTCAATTGACCTCTCTATGATAGTTCTTA
>JAPXFY010000017.1:2583348-2585848 GCA_030674185.1 Monoplex corrugatus | reverse complement strand
CTATTGTCTATCCTTTACAGTCAGACAGTCTCTATCCATAAGCTATTGTCTTCCCTTTCAGTCAGCAGTCTCTATCCAGTAAGCTATTGTCTATCCTTTACAGTCAGAGATCTCTATCCAGTAAGCTATTGTCTTCCCTTTACAGTCAGACAGTCTATCCAGTAAGCTATTGTCTATCCCTTTACAGTCAGACAGTCTCTATCCAAAGCTATTGTCTATCCTTTACAGTCAGACAGCTCTCTATCCAGTAAGCTATTGTCTTCCTTTACAGTCAGACATTTTCTATCCAGTAAGCTATTGTCTATCCCTTTACAGTCGACAGTCTCTATCCAGTAAGCATTGTCTACCCTTTACGTACATCCTATCCAGTAAGCTATTGTCTATCCCATTACAGTCAGACAGTCTCTACCAGTAAGCTATGTCTATCCCTTTACAGCAGACAGTCCTACCCGTAAGCTATGTCTGTCCCTTTACAGCAGACAGTCTCTATCCATAAGCTATTGTCATCCCTTACAGTCAGACATCTCTATCCAGTAAGCTATGTCTATCCTTTACAGTCAGACATCTCTATCCAGTAAGCTAATGTCTATCCTTTACAGCAGACAGTCTCTATCCTCACAGCATTCACCCTTTACAGTCAGAATTCTATCCGTAATATTCTTCCTTTACAGACGTCTCTATCCTAAGCATGTCTACCCTTACATCGATTCTATACAGTAGCATTCTCCTTCCCTTTACAGTCAAATTCCTATCCAGTAAGCATTTGCTAATCCTTTACAGTCTGAACTTCTCCATCCAAACAGAGCCACGCAAACTCTATTCCCGAACATTGCTATCCCTTTACACAGACGATCCTCTTCCAGTAACATGACCTTACACAGACTTCATCACCAAAGCTATCATCCCTTTCAGTAACACAACAGTAACATTCTATCCCTTTACATCAGACATCTCTATCCATAAGCTATTGTCTCCCTTTACAGTCAGACATCCTCTATCCAGTAAGCTATTGTCTATCCCTTTACAGTCAGACAGTTCTCTATCCAGTAAGCTATTGTCTATCCCTTTACAGTCAGAATCTCTATCCAGTAAGCTATTGTCTATCCCTTTACAGTCAGACAGTCTCTATCCAGTAAGCTATTTTCTATCCCTTTACAGTCAGACAGTCTCTATACCAGTAAGCTATTGTCTATTCCTTTACAGTCAGAGCAGTCTCTATCCAGTAAGCTATTGTCTATCCCTTTACAGTCAGACAGTCTCTCTATCCATGTAAGCTATTGTCTATCCCTTTACAGTCAGAAGTCTTCTATCCAGTAAGCTATTGTCTATCCCTTTACAGTCAGACAGTCTCTATCCAGTAAGCTATTGTCTATCCCTTTACAGTCAGACAGTCTCTATCCAGTAAGCTATTGTCTATCCCTTTACAGTCAGAGATTCTCTATCCAGTAAGCTATTGTCTATCCCTTTACAGTCAGACAGTCTCTCTATCCAGTAAGCTATTGTCTATCCCTTTACAGTCAGACAGTCTCTATCCAGTAAGCTATTGTCTATCCCTTTACAGTCAGACAGTCTCTATCCAGTAAGCTATTGTCTATACCCTTTACAGTCAGAGTCTCTTATCCAGTAAGCTATTGTCTATCCCTTTACAGTCAGAAGTTCTCTATCCAGTAAGCTATTGTCTATCCTTTTACAGTCAAACAGTCTCTATCCAGTAAGCTATTGTCTATCCCTTTACAGTCAGAAGTCTCTCATCCAGTAAGCATTGTCTATCCCTTTACAGTCAGACAGTCTCTATCCAGTAAGCTATTGTCTATCCCTTTACAGTCAACAGTCTCTATCCAGTAAGCTATTGTCTGTCCCTTTACAGTCAGACATCTCTATCCATAAGCTATTGTCTTCCCTTTACAGTCAGACAGTTCTCTATCCAGTAAGCTATTGTCTATCCCTTTACAGTCAGACAGTCTCTATCCAGTAAGCTATTGTCTATCCCTTTACAGCCAGACAGTCTCTATCCAGTAAGCTATTGTCTATCCCTTTACAGTCAGACAGTCTCTCCATCCAGTAAGCTATTGTCTGTCCCTTTACAGCCAGACAGTCTCTATCCCTTCACATTCAGACATTTTCAGCCCCTTTACGTAAGATATTTTCTATCCTGTAGGATATTCTCTTCCTTGTACAGACGCTCTCTGACCCTTTACAGCCACTCGCTCTCCATCCCTCTACAACATTCTGCTTGTATTTTACATCGTGTACAGTCAGAAATATTACAATCTCTATCCCTTTACAGGAAATACATCGCCTATCGTTTTACAGTTGGAGATTTTCTACATCCCTTTACAGTTCTGTTTTCTCTATCTCTTTACAACGTGCCCAAGTCCAACAGAAAGACACTGACACAGCCTTCTCATGTCTAACAAAAAAAGAACACTGCAACACAAACCTGCACATCCATGTCCAACACAAAGACACTGACACAGCCTTCTCATGTCCTAACAGAAAG
>JAPXFY010000017.1:2565848-2578348 GCA_030674185.1 Monoplex corrugatus | reverse complement strand
TATAAAACACATTAGGATCTCTTTAAATACATTAGGGTCCATTTGAATGATAAATCATGACAGGACTCAAGAACCCAGTTTACTTAGGTCCAGCATGTGACTATGTCAGTGGATGAAACCGATGCGATGTCCTCCTTCTCGGGCCAGTTGAAGGAACCATTGGTTTTCCTTTAGGAAGCTGATTTCAAAGTCTTCTTCCTCCTTGGACAGGATCTGAAACATAGTGTAATAATATGAAATAGCTACAAGCTTTCATTCCTTATATTACTTCGTTTACAGCTATAACGCCTGTAAAACACTGGCCATGTGATGGGGACAATCTGTCAAAGAATTAATAGATGTTTTCATTCTCATACAGTTACTTACTGTATTAAGTAAGAAATATGCCTTCGTAACTTCTTTGCTATGGTGATATGGTGTCATGTGACAAGCTGGAAGAATGGGGGGTGGGGGGGGGGGGGGGTGGATGTGCAAAATGTGGGTCGGTTTCCTCTGTGTACTAATCCCATAGATGGCCATAATATTTCAATAAAGTCTGTCTTGTGCATGTTGGCTTTGTACACTGAACCAATGGCAGTTTTACACGTTCATCATTTTAAAGAAGTATGCACTTACTGAAGTTACTCTTTTACTGTCACTATTGTCTACAGTAAAAGTAGTAAACTTACCACTCCTCCATATTCTTTTAAGGATGTCTTCTGTCCATGTTTGACTGGAACATGTAGGCTACAATGACATACATCCTGGTCCTGAAATCATTGAACAAGGAAATTTACATCTGAGTCAATGTAACAAATCATAATTTCCATATAATGATTTTCGTTAGTTATGCTGCAATAAAAGCAAAGCCATTAATAAAACGTTTGAAATATTCATCTTCAAAAGTATACAAATTCAAATATTTACACCATATCAGATATTTAGATCCTATCAGTTTATATATGTATATCCTATCAGTTTATTTAAAAGTCTGGCTGAGCAATGAAATAAATAGTTCCTTTCAAAATCTATTCACTAAGCTGATATTTAACTTGAAAAAAATGATCCAGAAAAAAAATTAAATATCAATTAAGAGTGGCTGAAAATAGCTGAAAAGTCTGCTTGTCACAAGTAAAGTATGCGACGATCGTCACATCTAAATTACACAGAACTTTACGCACAACAAAATTGCGTTTATCGTTTCTTGATAATGAGTACCCAATAATTTTTGAGAAAGATAAGAACTGAAAAGAACGATTTCTTCAAAATTCTGCCAGTAAGTGTGTTGTGCTTTATACGTGATGTAGCCACCGGAAGTCATCTTGACACATTCACAACATGGCGAGTGTCACAGTAATACGCGGGATGGCAGTGAGGAAAATGTTGAATTCCTGATCAGAAACAAATGAAATAGTGAAAATATCCAACAATGGAAGTTTTAAAATATGTGCAGGATTAACTGTTTTACAATTTTACGTTTGAACAAGCACCCAATCGCCCACAGTCGTATTGCGACCGTGCCGTGCATTTCCTGCGACAAGCTTGCTTCAAACTAAAAGACTGACGCTTCGGTTCTTTTTCGACTGCGTACTAAGATCAGTAAAACAAAAATGTACTTAAAATGTCTTTAAAAGATGAATGATATATTCGTAAAAGTCATATTAACTCACCTGAGTCGACGGTAGTTCAGGTTAAAGAAGAAATTGGCCGTTGTTTGGGCAGATTCGGTGCTTCCCGCGATAAGCGTCCCGTGTTTACGATCGTTGGAGAGTGTGACAAAGTACTTTTTGTGAAATCCCGCGTCATTCCCTCGAGGGGTATACCCAAATAAATAGCATCACATGATCTGTTGTTATATGTAGCTTGTATCAGCCTATCCAGGTCAGCGAATGTGTGATGTCCCTGGTCAAATTTTGACTTCGTTCGCGGGCCGTCCCGTACATTACGGGAGTGACACAGCTGACAAAGGCTGATCATATTTTTTTTTATTCAAGGTGCATTTCTCTGAAAGAGGTGATATTTCTACATCTATTTAATGCTCTTTCAGACTAAATATGTTAGAACTTCACTTGTTGCCGTGGTTGTATTCAAGTCCAGTGCAAAGTTACACAGAAAGTGTGACAAAATGTGTAAGCACGGGACGGGTATTTTTAGACCTTCGAATGAAGCAAAATAAAAAAAGACTGACACAAATAACTGTACCAAATGTTTTATTGACACAACATCGGTGCAGAAACAGGAAATTAACAACAGACATAATCTAATAATGATGACACATAATTTCAACTGAAGTGGGTGGCCTCGCGCAATATTCGGGCGGCCATTTTGAGGTTTCGTTTTCGATTTTCAGCAACATCAGCTCAAAGATCAATGTCCTACATGTCTGAATCTGATGTTGCTGATCCCTTAATGTATACTGAAGTATGAGATGCCATTGGCATCGGTGCAAAAGGTGCAGAAGAAATATGTTGAGACATATAAAGCATGCACCCTGCGGATTCACCATTTCTGGAGAACAACTCAGATATATGCGTGTGTGTGTGTGTGTAGTGTGTGTATTTGTGTGTGTGTGTGTGTGTGTGTGTGTGTGTGTGTGTGTGTGTGTGTGTGTGTGCAGTGTGTGTATGTGTGTGTGTGTGTGTGTGTGTGGTGTGTGTGTGTGTGTGTGTGTGTGTGTGTGTGTGGTGTGTGTGTGTGCAAAAACAGAAACAAAACGAAACAAAAACTAAAATTACAAACACAAACCATTAAAAAAACAAAACAGCGTTTAAAAGAGAGCAAAACGAGACAGGGAAAGAACCAGACACCAAAAGATGTGGGGGGGGGGGGGGGGGAGGGGGATAAGAAGAAACGTATGACTGACTAGATTAGAAAACTATTTAAATGTTATCTCTAGACAACTCGGCGTATTTCTTTTTGAAGTCGATACACGCAACATGTAATTTGTCTTTCTTTTGCTGTTGTTTTTTCCCCTCTTACTCTTATCGTGCTGATCACGTTGAAGGTGGAGAGCGATAGAGCAACACAGAGACAGAGAGAGACAGACAGAGACAGAGACAGACCAGACAGACATACAGACAAACAGAGATAGAGACACAGAGAGAGCGAGATGAGGGAGGGAGAGGGAGGGAGAGAGAGTGAGAGAGACAGAGAGAGACAAAAGAGACAGAGACAGAAACAGAGATGAAGGAGAGACAGAGAGAGAAAGAGGGAAGAGAGAAAGAGAGACAGACAGAGAGAGAGACAGAGAGAAAGAGACAGAGAGAGACAGAGGGGAGAGAGAGAGAGAGAGAGGGAGAGAGAGAGATAGAGAGAGACAGAGAGGGAGAGAGAGACAGAGACAGAGAGAGAGAGAGCCACAATGCATAAGGTAAAATCCCAGCTTAAATCGTGACATTTCTACAGGACGTAGATAAAGTATGTGTTCTCCCTTTATTTTCCCTTCGTAAGCAATCACGTAAATGTATAAAAAGAACATTTCATCTGACCAAACTTCTACATCCACTGCACTTAGAAGCAGGTAGGCACTAAAGTCTAGTGTCGCTCAACACTTTGAACAGTTAGTTCAGCTGTTCTTATTTTAAATTCTAAGTTCTTTGTTTATGGCATTTTTGAACATACGACTTTAAAAAACCTTTTGAATACTACTACTTCCAAATGATTCTCTTTGCCTGTAAAAGCAGCTTTTCCTTTAATACTGTATTTGGATAAAGAACGGTCAGGTAACATCTTTTCCTAACTTTTCATGACAACGAGTACCATTCGCTGAGAGCATGTGTGATGGACAAAATGATAATGCAAATAACTAATGATTACTGAGTCATAGTGTTGTACATTTTTTGACATATCCAATTTTAGTATTTACTGTTAGTACGATGACAGTTTGTGGAATGTTCGCTATTTCAATCAGGAATCATCTGATGTATTTTCTAAACTGGACTTAAAACATAACTTTACCAGTTGATACGATCGGGGGCTAGTATATGCACAAGAGTAAATTAATAGGCCAAATTTCGAACTATCGTCATGGGATTCACATTTACAATAACTCTAAAAGAAATGTGATGATTGTGATCTACAAATCGACATTTTCTCACACAGAAAAACACCGCTTCAACTTTGGTAATGTTATCACAATCAGGCGTGCACGAGCACAGAGAGAGAGAGAGAAAGAGAGAGAGAGATAGATAGATACAGAGAGAGAGAGAAGAGAGAGAGAGAGAGAGAGAGAGAGAGAGAGAGAGAGAGAGAGAGAGAGAGAGAGAAGAGAGAGAAGAGAGAGTTCAGATTTCGAAATACTGCAAGATGAATGCGAAACAAACTTATGAAATAGAGAGAGAGAGAGAGAGAGAGAGAGAGAGAGAGAGAGAGAGAGAGAGAGAGAGAGAGAGAGAGAGAGAGAGAGAGAAAGAGAGAAAGAGAGAGTTCAGATTTCGAAATACTGCAAGATGAATGCGAAACAAACTTATGAAATAATTCTGTTTAGCATATGTTAATTATTTCATAATTTCTAAAGATGTAAAGCGTTGTTTTAATGTGCTTGCTTAAAAAGATAATGGTAATAATGTATATTCATTCATGCAAAGTAATAAAGCCTAAAATTATAATTACGCAAATGAATTTCTACCAACTAAAGACAAACCTGGAAATATACGTTTGATATTTTTTTCTCGTCAACTATCAGTCATGATTACGCTTAATGCGACTCTTCGTCTTCTGTGGTGTTCTCCATCCTTCTGCTTATGTACACACACACGCGCGTGCCCGAACACACACACCACACACACACACACACACACACACACACACACACACACACACACACACACACACACACACACACACAAACTACTCAGGATGTTTATATTGCTAAAATTCAACTCAGCGGGGCAAAAATGGTTTATAATAGTATGGACGTGCGGATGACAGGCTAATACGGCAAAAACTAATGTTTACTGTTTGACTATAACAATTTTCATTCGGTGCATTTCGTAATAGACCAATTCTTTCGCATACTACAATGTAAATATATCTAAGATGGCAACAATTTAAAGTATAACTAGAAGTCGTTTTACGATAGTAGCAAAACCACGCCATCATTTACAACATTTAAGAATTCTAATTTTAAAACAACTGGAGTTATTTTGAACAAAATTCTTCTGTAAAAATTGGACCGAAAATTGGTAGCACGTAGGCCAATATTTCATATAGGCGGATTAACTGAAGTAAATTTTTACTATATACATCACTTTACAATTCTATCTCATCTTTTAATAAAATCGCGATCTACATGTATTTTAGTATATTTGGTAGACAATTTATCAGTTTCATAGCTAAAAATTTGGATACTTTCGAAAACACAATCAAATCTTATAAACAATAATCTTTAGATCTCGACCTTTAGTTGGCCTATGTAGTTAGCTGTTTGTAAATACGCATTACTGAATTGAATCTTTAACTCAGTGGTTGTTTCAAGCATGTCATTAGATTCAATAAATTTCCTCTTTTGAGATCATTCATCGTTGTCAGATTATCAGTAATATTCACTTTCTCTCTTGTTATGCTTTTCTTTTCGTAATGGTTCTTTTATGTTGCACGTGTGTATCAAATGTGATACACATTCATCTATAAGCACCAACGGCGTCTTCAATAAGACATGCTTCTTTGGTTAGCTGGTGGGTTTAAGTACTAGGACTATATGTGTTGATATTTACAAATTCGAAGCCTGGGATAAGTTGTACCTTCGTACAAAATCTTAGAAAGATTCATCCACAAACAGGTTGTTGAAAACAATCGGGGATGAGTCTGCGTGTGGATCACTATAATATCAAAGTACAGACTAAGCCAAGTTGTTCTATTTATGTAGTTTCCCTGATGGGACATATCAACAAATTTTATTTAGATCTGCCCAAGAAGACAATGGTAGTCACTTTCAAGTTATATAAAAAGGTCTTATTCATTAAAACATTCGCGTTCGTGGCTTTTAATCAGCAATGTATTGAACATGAATTTGCCGACGATCTAAATAGCTGAAATATCTGCCAACATATCATGTTCACAAACAAAGACAGAAACACACACAGAGCTTCTCCTCTTGTTTCTTTCTTTTTTTTTCAAAAAGGGAAACTGAATAACAACACTCTTCATATTCTAGATCTATCTATGTCCGTCTGTCTGTCTATCCTCTTCATATTCTATATTTATCCATATGTCTGTCTATCTCTCTATCTATCTGTTGTCTTACTGCCTATCTATCCATTTTCGTTTTTATTGCTACCGCTGTTGTTAATGTAAAAGCTGAAAGATTCCAGAGACCGATTTCACGTGGCTTCCATCATTCTTCCTACTGTTTTCATCGAGTCCCCGCTGTACCAAAAAAAAAAAAAAAAAAAAAAAAAAAGAAAGTTGACAGAGATCAGAGTTCAGGACAATCTGATTTTGTTTTGTTGTCCTCCAGATTGACAGTGTGCTGCCGGTCCAGATCTCATACAATGAAGATCGCCATTGTTCTCCTGGTTCTGATGCCTCTGGCTCTGGCCAGACCCCACGAACGTTTTCTTTTGGAGTGTAAGTCCTTTGATCTCTTTGTGGTTGCGTAGATTTTTACTTTACGTATGTATTTTAGCTCTTGTCTATCCATAGGTACTATAGAATTGCTTCGCTGAATAGATGCCTGCAGGTCACAAGCCTGGGCACAGTGATACATACATCCTGCTGTTGCCCACGTGATACCTGTGGGATCAATGGAGAAGATAAACCAATACAGACTATACCGGTCCAGGGAGTTCAAACCTCTCACTTCAAGATCCATCACTGTTATAAGGTTTTCATGTCATAGATTTCAACAACAAATTTACATCCATGATTAATGTTAACCATCTAAGGTCGTTTAAACATTTATCTATATAAAACTCTCAAGATTGATTTTCCAAATTATATTCAATATTATTCTCACTGCCGGTGGTTAACCTGTTTAAGCAATGTTTTGCCATGCACATGTATTCTTAAGATGGAAGATTTGTCTCACACATGTACGAACGCATGTGCGCATGTCTGTCTGTCTCTGTCTGTCTGTCTGTATGTATGTATGTATGTATGTATGAATGTATGTACGTGTATATGTATATAAGCATATGCATATATTTTTTTTTTCCCACGCAGGTTCGCTCCCTGGCGTGGGAAAAAAAAAAAGACAACAGCAGAAGGGCATCCAGGAGTCATGACCTGGATGTAGTCCGGCCCCCCGAGAGTGTAAGGAGTTCAGGGCCGAAACACTTGTCTAAAGGGGGTTACTTCTCTGAAGACCTTCTGTTGTCTAGCTCTCCCTAGAGTTTCTTTCTACCTGTATGTATGTATTCATGCACGCCCGTACGTTTTTAAAACTTCAAATTTTCCTTCGTTTAGTAAAAACAATGATTTGATTTTGTTATATCCATTTATTTTTGTTTCGTTCGGTTTGGTTCTAAAGCTCACTTGGGACAGAGAGTTTTTCGCCTTGCTTTTCCCCACAGACGGTCCATTTTGAAGGGTTAAGAAAGAAATCACAAAAAATACAAAACATAAAGGAACAAAAATGAAACTTTTAGATCTGAATATTTACATGCTGGGTTAGTTCGTGCCAAAATATTGAAGTTCTTCCTTGAATATTTCTTCTTCATGTGCCATGTTGAAAATACCCCCAATTTTGTGGTCAGGATCACCGTACAGTCACACACTTTGATCAGCTCAATGAACACACAGTCAAAGGTGAGGTCTTTGTATGCACAAAATAACATGAATAAAGTAGACTTGGCTCAGGGTAAAAAAAAATATTAGTGACATTATACATGTATGAATAAATGTTACAAATTGTTACATAGGGGAATTTGAAAAAAAAACAGGAGCGCGCCGGATGCTTCAGCCCCTACGCACTATTTTCCTAATAATCAGTGTACCAGTAGTTTTGCACTGAGTGATACAGTTGGAAGTAGGTGATGGTCTTGTTGAGCTGGCATAGTTTGTCACAGAAGGCAACCTCACACTTTTTATACCAGTTGGGGCTTTGCTGCAGTTGAACCTCCGGGTGTCTCCTGCTGCCAGCACTACACACATGGCACTTCTATAAAGCTTATAGTTCTTCCTGCCGCTGGGGATGGGAAGCAGAGGGCAGGAGAAGTGCTCATTCTGCTTGCCACTCAGTTCTCTTACGCGTATATGTTTATGACAATAGAATTTAGAAAGTCTTCTGTCACAAACTGATATAAGAAATCAATGAGGGCGTGGCACTCAGCTAGGGCATGCAGGCCACAAGAGCCAGAGAACGGAGGCAAAGTGGGGATAAAACTAAAATCTTCGTGCCAGTCACGCATTAGAAAGTGAATGAAACCTCCATCAGACATGTGACTCACTGTGCGTGGCCCGCTGACCGCTCGCCTCTCGTGACGTGTACGCCCACCTCCCTCTCCCACTTCACTGTCGTCTGAAACTGGGTCACTGTCAGTAACTCCTTGCTGGCAGCTTTCATACTGGAAACACTTTCACCATCATCTTCATCAGCACGTCGATGTCGGATCCTTCATACTGAAACACTTCAATCACTTCAGCAGCAGTAAAACGCCGCTGTCGTGATCTGCTTTGCTCCATTTTCGACACGAATGCAGATTAACCAGTCGTGTGAGGGTGCCGAAGTCAATCGTTTCCCGACGAGTGTATTGCTACGGAGTCTCACGAAGTAACTTTCCACTTGACCCTTGACACGTCTGCAATGCTCAGTATAGCTTCGGTTGCCATGCCACGTTACGTGGGAAGCGTCGAAAATTTTTTTAATTATCGAAACCAGCCATAGCGTTCCGTCGTACGGAACCGTGCCTTACGTTTGGAACGCTATAGCGTTCCCCCGTATGCAGTGAGCTTTGCTAATAAAAAAAAAGCTATTGTATGTATCTTTCTTACAGAGTATACAATTTGACATTAAGTGTTTCCAGACTGTAACTGTTTACCTGGATTTCAGTAATGACTTAGTGAATCATAGTGTGTGAATGTAAATGTATGATAATGAAAGCATGCCTAAAACATGTGTTCTACGGACACAGTAATACGTTTTGATGGATCAGGAACATACCTATGTGTCGTCGAATTTGAGAAACTGGAAGTCCCGATCGATTATGAATATATTGATTTATATGGAATGGTGCATAAATAAATGACTGTATGTATGGTGTCCACGTAATGCGAATGAATAAAAAATGTCGGCAAGTAAGCACTTTGACCTGATTGGTGAATTATGTTACAGACACTGTTTGCTTTTTTTTTTATAAGCAGCAACTGTACTGCTTTAACGAAATTTAAACATGTCTCTGATATTGCTTGTCATCGTTTTAAACAAAGCGGAAGAACAGTCCTGTATTACACAATATTAGACAACATTAATATATGTAAGTTTAGATTTAACGTACTAATGTCAACTCGTAATGAGGAAAGTCTATTCAATATTGCTGTGGATGTTTATAAAGCATTATAAGATATTCGGTACGCTTACGTCAGAGACATTAAATCTACAGTGATGTTTTCAAAGGTTGTGTTGCTGACCGACGCGTATGTTATGAATTTTGTGCTCAGAATGGTTTCAGATGTGTAATCCCTTTAATAAAGAAACTAGGTCTGTTTCTGAGTCAATTGTTTCATATGCGTTATCTCTCATACTCCAGAATTAATAAAACTGATTTGAGAAAACCATCCAACAGAACGAGTTTTAAGTTCTCCAGATACATTTCTTTTTCTCCTCTTTATTTCTGTTTGTGAAAGCCTTTTGTTTCTACTCTTTCTCACAGAGCAAAGCATCTTTAAATCTGATAGTTAATGGCCGTTTGCTTGTCTGTCCATGGAACTCTTAAGTTTTCTTAGAAACCACATTTCAGCTGTCTCAATCTTGTTCTGACTTTGTGCGTTGACTGTCCACGCTTCGCTTCGGTTTACATAACACTCAACAATCTCATCCTGATGTTCACAGTTCTTTTTTTTTCTTTTTTTTTTTTTTTAAAGAACGCTTCTCATTTTCTTGCATGCTGTTTTCGCCTAGCTGATCTTGAAATATCTAATGTGCATCTGCAGTCTGGTCAGATGACTATTCCCAGATATATAAACTTATCAACTTGTCTCAATGTTGTGACATTTGCTGTTATTTTGCAATAAGGGATTTCTGGTGGGATTTTTTGTGATTGATTACCATGACATCAGCCTTCGTCAAAACTGACAAGGTAGATTTGATAAAACACAAATTTTGTTCTTTGACCGATAAAAGTATGTAATTCTTGTTATGGAACAAGTTAAGTGAATTATGGTTCATCTTCAATCAAAACTTTTAACAGTGTCAGAATTTCACTCCCCGATGGTTTTGACTGTTATGATTTTATCAGCACTGGTGAATTTACGACTCATTTTCTGCCTGTTTCTGGATTTTGGGCATTGATAAATCTGCATCTTTACAATGGCTGAACTCAATAGAAACAAGAATCTTGCCATCTTGTACATGCTAATTAAACGGTTTCCAAACCTCTTTTCAACTGTTTAAGTTTCAGGTTCCCATGTAAGAATTGTTAACGGAGAATGTGCACACTGGTTCTGTTCGTTTACCAGCCTCAGTTGATTCACTGAACAAGGTGGACTAAATCATAGAAAAGTGTCTCATACATCAACTTGCTTTGCTGGTTAAGTCACCTTTGAGAATTGCTATAGTCTGCTTTATTCTGTTTAAAGATGCCTTTCTGACATCAACAGATCCCTCGCCCCTGCCCCTTCTTCTTCTTTTTTTTTTTTTCACTTCGCATGATGAGAAATTGAATATGCAGTTGAGTTCTGAAGCAGCCGTGACAATTGCAAGCTGTTACTTTACAAGAGTCGCTGGCTGCATCATCATCATTACCATAATCATATAATTATCATCATCAACATCAGTATCTTCCTCCACCTCCTCATTATCGTTATCATTGTTCCTGCTGTGGTTGTTTATAATAATCAAGTGATTAATCAATTAGTCAACTGATACTAAAAGTTGTCTTAACAACTAACTCAAGACTTTTGTTTATCAAGTCAGCTTAAAGCTGTCTTCTGTTTCACTTTATCCTTAAGGTTATTCAAACATTTTAAACAACTAGTCGACTTAAGTCATTTGTGACGTAAAAACTGACTGCAGTGTGACTGAAGTGTGATCAATCAGTTAATGGCAAACATGAAATATCTGTCCCACAGCTATGGCCTGAACACGAATTTCCTCAGAAATGCCGTTCAGGACCTGTTGGACTTAATCGGGACTGATGCCAAGGAGCAAGCTTGTGAGGATGGATGCCACAACATAATCCTGGGAGATGAGACTCAACTTCTTCACACCTTTTGCACACCAATCTGCAGATCGTGAGTCACTTGCATGTAGAATACATACATACTGAAAACGTAAAACAGAAATGGAAATATGAAACGGTAGACAGCGTAAACCGCGTTTCTGCAAATGTTGTGATAATGTCTATAATTCCAGACGAACTTCATCTTATTATGAATTGCTATTTATGCAGAACGTTACCGAAAGGGTTACCTAAAATGTTTTAAAGCATAAAACTGTTTCTGATGTCTGCAAATACCTTCAGGCTAGTAGAGTTGTGCAGATGCAGTTACGCAAGATGGGAAATGTCTATTTTTTAATCAACCATTTGATAATTCAGTTTGCTGTTTAACTACTTTGGGCACGTACTATACTTGTTAATGATGAAATTCCTCATGCTCCAATAAAAGTTAAAGGATAATGCAAATCTGAATCTTGTACATCTGTGTTGCAGTTTCCAAAGCTTGGTGCAACTATTCCACCTGCGCCCTGATACCACTGTGGCTCCGTAGCTAAAAAGAAGTCTACATATTCACGTACCGTCTTCCTTTCTCAAGTCTTTCCGCTCAGACGTCCTGGCAATGCTGCATCATAAACAGTCTATTTTTCAGAAAAAAAGACTTGAATATTCCTGTAACAGGTTCTCATTAAAAGATTAATAGTAATAAAAACAGAAACAAAACGAATCCACTGTTGTTGTGTTTGGAAATACGCCTACACTTTAAACTGTTGTCTTTGTGCACCAAATAATTTTACAAACGTGTGCAAGTTAACAGGAGCACTACAAATGATAAAGTGTAAAATCAGCAAATGAGCGTAGTAAGACTCTTTTACAGTCATTACATACGTTTTTTTTTCTAAACAACTCTGTCTCTCTGTCTGTCTGTCTGTCTCTCTTTCTTTCTCTCTCCCCTTTCTCGCTTGCGCACTCTCTCTCTCTCTCTGAAAGTACGTGCGTTCGTGCATGCGTGCGCGCTCGTTCGCTCTGTGTGTGTGTGTGTGTGTGTGTGTGTGTGTGTGTGTGTGTGTGTGTGTGTGTGTGTGTGTGTGTGTGTGTGTGTGTGTGTGCTAACATGTCTTGCATATACATGCGTGCGTGTGCATGCCCTTAAGAGTATACAAAGATTTCCGATATAACCGAAGGTCGTCCTGTGACGCACTATGTCTG
>JAPXFY010000017.1:2548348-2563348 GCA_030674185.1 Monoplex corrugatus | reverse complement strand
TGTGTGTGTGGTGTGTGTGTGTGTGTGTGTGTGTGTGTGATCAAAATTGGATGTTGTGATATTGTGTGATGAGAGATGTATTGCATATAGCTTGACATTTGTGTTTTTTTGATTTGCATAGGTTGTTTTCAAATGAGATGTGAATTTGAATGCGTGCGTTCAATTTGAGAGTTGGTGATTTGAGTATCGTGTTGGGGAATTGTTTAACATGTTGCACAATGGTGGTTGTTGAATTATGGATTGTTGTGTGTTGTTGTTTAGATCTGCATTGAGTATTCCAAATATGGCAAAGCAATTAGGGAAATGGTATGACTGTTGGGAAGCATTGAAAGATTATCAAAATCATATTGTAAAAAATAGTATGACTACGCCAAAATATCAAAATGAACATTTATGTCCTGTTGTAACTATATAACTGTGTCCTTTACAAATCGAAAGTAACTTTTGATAGTTTTTTCTCCATTGTAGTCCATCCGTTGTAGTCCATCTCCTTCACATAAAGAAGAGTTACGAGTACGAATGTGAGCGTAATCGTCTACTTTATCCAATCTATGTCGCAAAACCATCTCTTTCCACAATGCTGCGATATGCGAACACGTACATAAGTAGGCGCAAGCAAGTGTGTGTGTTGTGTGTGTGTGTGTGGTGTTGTGTGTGTGGTTGTGTGTGTGTGTGTGTGTGTGTGTTGTGTATGTGTGTGTGTGTGTTGTTTTGTGTGTGTGTTGTGTTGTGTTTTGTGTGTGTGTGTGTGTATGTGTGGTGTGTGTGTGTGTGTGTGTATGTGTGTGTGTGTTTGTGTGTGTGTGTGTGTATGTGTGTGTGTGAGTGTGTGTGTGTGTGTGTTTGTGTGTGTTGTGTGTGTGTGTTGTGTTTGTGTTTGTGTGTGTGTGTGTGTGTGGTGTGTGTGTGTGTGTGTGTGTGTGTGTGTGTGTGTGTGTGTGTGTGTTTCTCGCCTTGGATTCGCCACATACTGGCACTTCTTACGGAAAATGGGTTTGACTGGCTCTGGGAAGCTTGAAAGTATTTTAGTCAAAATCTCAGCTATGTAAAAAATAGTACAGACTCACTTCAACAAAAATATTAAAATGAAAGGTTTAATGACCATGAAATTAGCAACAAAAGTAGGCTTTACATAAATCTAAAGTACATTTTGGAATGAAAAGATATTTATCTCAATTACTTGATAGCTGTCTTTCCTCTAATTAAATGTTGGTGTAGCTATCACAGATCTGAACCTTGATTGGGAGGCACAGGGAATTTCCAGGGAAGTTAGGATATGCAAATCATGTGACATGAATGCACTAGGAGATACATAAATGCACCAGGAGATGAGTTCGATTCATTTTTGAATGCCGGTAATACTCTGGAAGTCGAATGTGGCTATCATATCTATCCATCTCTCCACTACTACTATCTACCAACTTATCTATACACAGCACGCACGCACGCACACACGCAACACACACACACATATATATATCATAATATATATATATTATATATATACACAACATTATATATACATATATATAGTATATATACATATTATATATATATATATATATATATATTGTATATATAATACACAAACACACACTGTGTGTCTGTATGTCTGTGTGTGTCTGTGCATGCGTATGTGTGTGTATGTCTGTATGTGTACGTGTTTTGCATGCACATGCGCTCGTGCGTGCGTGTGCGCAAGCTTGCTATCGAAAACTCTATTCAAGTCTTTTGTCACTGCCAACCACGGAACCAATGGGCGATCGGTTAAAGAGAAAAACTTCGACGAAAAAGCCAACTGCGCAGAAAGCAGTTGCCTACCTTGCATCTACAGATGCCAGCTGATACAACGCGCTCCACTCAGTTCAAATAAAGAAATAAGCAAAATAAACATATTCAGAGAGAGAGAGAGAGAGAGAGGAGAGAGAGAGAGAGAGAGAGAGAGAGAGAGAGAGAGAGAGAGAGAGAGAGAGAGTCTTCAACATCTGACATGCTGATGAAAACATGAGCAACTGAAATAGCCTGTAATTCCCAGTCAAACATAACTTGAGAAATATAAAAGACGACACAATAAGAAAATCAAACAAAAGCACAGAGTATAAACAGATCTGAACACCTTTGCAGACAGGCTACTAAGAACATTATAATTTATTATGTGTCTACATCTATCTCTCTGTCTCTTTGTCTGTCTGTCTGTCTGTCTCTTCTTCTATCTTCTCTCTCTCTCTCTCTCTCTCTCTCTATAATATATATATATATATATATATATAAATCTCCATCTCAGCACCTACCCCTGTGTGGGTGTGTGTGTGTGTGTGTGTGTGTGTGTGTGTGTGTGTGGTGTGTGTTGTGTGTGTGTGTGTGTGCGGTGTGTGTGTGGTGTGTGTACATATATATATGAGATAGACAGATACTTAAGATAGATAGATAGATAGATAGACTGAAGATAGAGATAGCTAGCTAGATAGATAGAAAGATGGATAGACAGATCGATCATAGATAGATAGATAAAAGACAGACAGATAGCTGGATAGATAGAGAGAGAGAGGGGGGGAGAGAGAGCGAGGAAAGAGAGGAGGTAGAGAGAGAGAGAGAGAGAGAGAAAGACAAGAAGGACAGCGGGACACATAGATAGCTAAACAAATAGACATGAAACAGACATATTTTTCAAATTTCTTTTTCCCTTTAAAACGTTGGCCTCATTGTGATACCCACCCTTTTCCTACTCTCCCATGGCTTAGGTTTAAAACATGACTAAAATATTACTGAAATAGTTTCGAAATAAGTGTGCATAAATTGATAATAACGGTGATTTAATGACAGTAATGATAATACTGATAATATCAAGACATAATGATAACAGTTTTAGTTTCTCAAGACAACACTGCCGCGTTAGGAATAAAGTCCATATGCACTAACGCTCAAAACGCTTTAAGCCTGCACGTAAGCCACGTGTGTTGGAAAGGTCTTGAGGGTTTTATAGCTTATCTTTTCATAAGTCTGTCACTGGAACAATCTAGGCTACATTGTATACCGCAATTTGTAATTAAAATAAATAAATAAATAAATACATAAATAAATAAACAAAGAAAATAAATAAATAAATAAACGAATAAATAAATAAACAAATAGATAAATGAAAAGGAAACGGATGAAAACAACGTCAGCCCCTCTTGTACAAACTTACCACACCCACGTCCTACACCATCACGCCAGAGAACCATTCCCCAAACAATACGATAAATAACTTCGTCTGCCGCCCTTGATTAGAAAAACAACAACAACAACAAACAACAACAACAACAACAACAACACACACACACACACACACACACACACACACACACACACACACACACACACACACACACACACACACACACACAACACACACACACACTACACACTTCATGAGAGGTGAATGAATCGATACTTCGTCTGAGACAGACAGACTGATAGACCGAGACTGCGAGAGACAAACAGACCGACTGACTGACAAAGACAATGACACTAACCCTTTATTTTCCACGGTAGAAGTTATTAGCCATAAGCCATTTTTCAAACTTGCCATTGTTAATTTTCTTACTTCCCCAGAAATGAAAAAAAAATCAATAAAATGAAATATATCAACAAATCAATACTGATACAAATAAGACCGAGAAGACAGAGAGAGAGAAGAGAGAGAGAGAGAGAGAGAGAGAGAGAGAAGAGAGAGAGAGAGAGAGAGAGAGAGAGAGAGAGAGAGAGAGAGAGAGAAAGAGAGAGAGAGAGAGAGAGAGAGAGAGAGAGAGAGAGAGAAAGAGGAGAAGAAGAGAGAAGAGAGAAAGAGAGAGAGAGAGAGAGAGAGAGAGAGAAGAGAGACAGAGAGAGACAAGAGGAAGAGAAGAAACGAGGGACAGAAGAAGGAGCGACACAGAGACGGAAAGAGAGACACACAGAGACGCAGAGAGACAGAGAGAGACACACAGAGACAGACAGAGAGCGACAGAGAGAAAAAGATATATATACATAATTTGGTATAGAAAAAATAACAGTCCTCCTAAATGAAATTTACGACACCGGAAAAATCCCCAGATATGTCAAAATCAACTTTAATTGTACTTCCAAAGAAGACAGCGGCTTTTGAATGCGAACTCCAGCGCACAATCAGTTTGATGAGTCATGTAACAAAAATCCTGTTAAGAATAATCATGATGAGGACAAGAAATAGAATCAAAAGAGAAATAGCAGAAGAAAAGTGTGGATTTGCGGAAGGGAAGGGAACTATTAATGCCATATACATCCTAAGAACTATCATAGAGAGGTCAATTGAGATGAATAAGGATTTGTATTTATGCTTTGTTGACTATACCAAGGCTTTCGATCGGGTACGACATGAAGAATTGATCAACCAACTGGAGAGACTCAATGATGATGGAAAAGATCTACGAATAATCAGGAATATGTACTGGGAACAAACAGCTGCAATGAGAATAGAAAACAATATAAGCTCTTTTCAAAACATCAAAAGAGGAGTCAGACAGGGTTGTGTTTTGTCACCAGATCTGTTTTCACTTTACAGCGAAAACATCATGAGAAACCTAGAAGAAGACCCTGGATTAAAGGTTGGAGGGACAATGATAAACAACATTCGATACGCAGATGACACCGTGCTAATTGCAGAAAATGAAAGGGACCTACAAAACCTTATGAATATACTAGAAATAGACAGCAGGAAGACTGAAATCATGGTGATCAGTAAAAAACATGAAATCCCCTCATGCAAAATAACAGCAAATGGCACAACCTTGACACAGATTAATAAGTTCAAATACCTGGGAACGGTCATTTCATCAGACGGCAGATGCACATCGGAAATAACCGGCAGAATCGGCCAAGCCAAAACAGCATTCAAGAAGATGACAAGCATTCTTACCAACAAATGCCTATAAATTAACATCAGGAAGAGAGTCCTTGAATGTTATAGAGAACCAATACTGTTACACGGATGTGAGGCGTGGACTGTCAGCAAACAAAGCCAGAGCAAGATTGAGGCAGCCGAGATGTGGTTTCTAAGAAGAATGTTGAGAGTTCCATGGACAGCAAAGAAAACAAACGAGACAGTCTTGATGGAGGCAGACACAAGTAGATCACTCATAAGGAAAATTAGGAAAAGACAGGCAACATTTATAGGCCATTTCATGAGGAAGGGGGATTTGGAGCACCTGGTCACAACGGGAAAACTGGAGGGAAAGGAGAGCACTGAGTAGACCCAGGGAGAAAATGCTGGACGGACTTGCAGAGTGGCTGGGGACGAGGAGGGTGGGGAGATGCTAGGGGCAACGAGAGATACGAGACAGATGGAAGTCCATGATCGCCAACGCCATGCGGCAGGGCACCTGATGATGATGATGATATATATATATATATATATAATATATTATATATATATATATAAAGAGAGAGAGAATGAGAGAGAGAGAGAGAGAGAGAGAGAGAGAGAGAGAGAGAGAGAGAGAGTTCAGAATTCAGACTTACTCAAGAAAGGCCATAGCCCCCACTGAAGGCGTGATATCAGCAGGATGAAATAGTTAGCATATTATCTAAAAATTAACTATCAACAACAAAATAAAACATATATTACAATAAAGCAGCTTCCCTGATTTTAGCTGCTTTGAGCAGAAACAAACTAAATTTCTTTTTATAATCAAAACAAGTTGAACACATCAACAGAGAGAGAGACAGAGAGAGAGAGAGAGACGGAGAGAGAGAGGAGAAAGAGAAGAAGAAAGAGAGAGAGAGAGAGAGAGAAAAGAGAGAAGAGAGGAGAAAAAGAGAGAAGAGAGAGAGAAAGAGAAAGAGAGAGAGAGAGAAAAAGAGAGAGAGAAAGAGAGAGAGAAGAGAGAGAGAGAAGAGAGAGAGAGAGAGAAGAGAGAGACAAGAGAGAGAGAGAGAGAGGAGAGAGAGAGAGAGAGAGAGAGAGAGAGAGAGAAACGTGAGAAAGAAAGATAGAATATATATCGGCAGACATTTTTCTCTAAAACATAAGTGTAAGATTGTATATCAATCCAGCTAACATACGGTAGCCCGACTCCCGAACAAGATGTGGACATAAACCATGAAAGACACCGTTGTGGCCGTGACAGTCATGGAACGCTCAGGGATATTAAACGTGTTAAACAGCGGTGTATGTCTCCGGCCCCCCTACCGCTTGAAGATCATTGAAACCACCATTTAGCCACTGTCTCCTTCACTTACCCACATCTACTCTTTTCTCTCTCTCTCTCTCTCTCTCTCTCTCTCTCTCTCTCTCTCTCTCTCTCTCTCTCTCTCTTCTCTCTCTCTCTGTTTGTTGATGTGTTCAACTCGTTTTCATTATACTACTAAGTTTACTTTGTTTCTGCTCAAAGCAGCTAAAATCAGGGAAGTTGATTTATTGTAATATATGGTTTATTTTGTTGTTGATAGTAAAGTTTTAAATAATATGCTGTCTATTTCATTCTGCGTGAGTGTGTGTGTGTGTGCGCGCGCGCACCTACTGTTCTGATTTTACTTTTTTTTTTTTTTATAAAGGTCACCTGACACTTTTCCTAAAAACTCAATAAATCAGGGCGATTAATGACAATGCAGACGACACTCTGGCAAGACCGAGAGAACGGAGCTTTACAATATGTTCGTCACCCTCTGATTTAGAAGAACAGGGTTCACACGGCCGAAAGAGGCTGAGAAAACTGGGACGGGAGAGGGGAGCGAGGGGGGACGGGAGAGTGAAATTAAAATTAATCGTTAACCCTTATGGCAACGAAGACGCTCCCCCCCCCCCCCCCCCCCCCCCGGATCGTTGATGACCCTTACAGGACACCAACAGTTTGCATGCAAGGTCCACATTGTTTACTGCTTCTAGCTACGATTTGATGTTATCTAATACTATAAAGCTTGGACAAAGCCAGAACATGATCGAGGCAGCCGAGATATGGTTTCTAAGAAGAATGTTGAGAGTTCCATGGACAGCAAAGAAAACAAACGAGACAGTTTTGATGGAGGCAGACACTAGAAGATCATTCATAAGGAAGATTAGGAAAAAACAGGCAACATTTATAGGCCATTTTATGAGGAAAGGGAAACTGGAGCACTTGGTCACAACAGGAAAGGTGGAGGGAAAGAGAGCACCAGGTGGACCCAGGGAAAAAATATTGGACGGACTTGAAGAGTGGCTGACTGGCTCAGCTACTTGAGCAGCGGTTCAAGATCTTATGTGCAGTCCCAGCGTGGCCTGTTCGCTGCACATCTTATTGCTTTAAGCAGCTTTAAGAACATCTTGTGAAGTAGTGATTTCCCCCTTCATCCCACTCCCCTCCTCGCAGCCTCCCCCCCCCCCCCCGCCCCCCGCTCCCGCGCGCGATTTGTGCCCTTAAATAGTTTTTTGTCTTTGTAAGTGAATGTTTGAACAAACAACGAAAGTGTGCAGAGTTGATGTGACTTTAATATCAAGACGTAGCGTTTTACAATAGCAGCAGCAGCAGCAGCAGTAGTAGCAGTAGTAGTAGCAGTAGTAGTAGTAGTGGTGGTGGTGGTGGTGGTGGTGTGGTGGTAGTGGTGGATGTAGTAGTAGTAGTAGTGATTATTGTAATGTAATGATGATTTCATCATTATTATTATCATGATAACTATTATCATTCTTACTTATCTAATATACTACTAACTATTACTAACTGCTACTACTAAATGACTACTACTACTACTATATATAATAATATAATGATAATGATGATAATATCAATAATAGTCATAATCATCATCATCATTATGGTCGTGGTGTCTTTGATAGATCCTCTTCACTGCCCATTTTAAGACCTTGCCAAAATATAGCGTTTTTGCGCTGGATCAAGGAGGGAGACACATAATATAATGCTAGAAAGATTTGGGTAATGCATACACTGAATTGTCCGAGAGCAATGTATATTTCTTGCACGAATTCCAACCTCCATCTCTCTCTCTCTCTCTCTCTCTCTCTCTCTCTCTCTC
Organism: Monoplex corrugatus; assembly: GCA_030674185.1. Lineage (NCBI taxonomy): Eukaryota > Metazoa > Mollusca > Gastropoda > Littorinimorpha > Ranellidae > Monoplex > Monoplex corrugatus. Next base: position 2,555,344 of record JAPXFY010000017.1, on the reverse strand, counting down.
TCTCTCTCTCTCTCTCTCTCTCCTTCTCTCTCTGCTTTTCTATATACACTCATTTATTTGTCTATAATCTGCACCCCTGAGTCCTCAATAGCATCTTCTCCTCTCTTTTTCGGTTTGACACAATAATCGACAATGGTGTTCACTCAAAAAACAATGTTTCAGTTTCTGTTTCACTGTGACACAATAGATAGATAGACAGGTAGATGATATAGATGTATGTGTATGAATCCATCTTGAATGAATTACAGACAATAGACCCCCCCCTCTCTCTCTCTCTCTCTAGTGTATATATATATATATATTATATAAAATATATACATTATAATAATTGTCTATCTCTCGCTCGCTCGCTCGCTCTCTTGACGCTGCTCTCTCTTTCCTTTTGTCAAAATGATCAACACCAGCGAAACTGGGAGTACCTGCGCTGTTCAAGTCATTTTATAGAAGCTGTTTCAGCTTCGTTTCACTGATACAATCTACAATCTGGCATCCTTTTCCCCAACGCCCATCTGCTCTCCCACGCAACCCCCCCCCCTCTCTCTCTCTTCTCTCCTCTGCAGCGTTTAAAAAAGAAGAAAAAAAAAAAGAAAGTGAATCCTACCTTTTTGTTTAAACATGGCGCGGAAGATGACGTGTATTTCCTCTGTCAGTGTGGTGCTTTCGCTTAGCATTTGCCTCAAGTTTGACATAATTTTGCAATATTCTCACCAAGCAGATGTGATCGTGATCTTTTGCTTATTGAGAGCACAAATGGTGACTATAGTATTATTCCAGTAGGAACATTTGTCTTTGACGCTTTGAAATATAGGCAAGTCAAGTCTGGTCAACAACTTACCTGTATTCTTTGACGACTAATTTCAAATGTTTCTTAAACATGATAAACTGTTATTCAAATATCTCGGCAGAAGCGCTGCACTATTCCACATTTTAATGGATTCAAGTTTGTACTAATACTGAGAACATGTTTAATGCTGTTGCCTCCGGGTGGTGTGTGTATGTGTGTGTGTGTGTGTGTGTGTGTGTGTGTGTGTGTGCGTGCGTGCGTGCGTGTGTGTGTGTGTGTGTGTGTGTGTGCGTGTGTGTGCGTGTGAGTGTGCGCGCGCGTGTGTGTATGCGTATGTGTGTGTGTGCGGTAGAGAGAGTGAGTGTTGGGGGTGAGTGGGTGGGTGAGGGGTAGATGTGGGAGTGGGTACATACGTAGGTCCTGGGCGCGCATATTTCTTTTAATATCCATAGGTAAACTACAGTTAGTTACTTTGGGGTAGATAAAGCATTTATCAGCCAAATCTTTTTAATGGTTAATAACTTTAGAATATATAACGAATTTATCAGCGAAATATTTTTAAACCTGTCTTGATTCATTTTTTGTTACAATAGTCAGACATCGACATACGTTATGGCAACGGAAAAACAATCTATCAATCCCTACATATAAGAAGGCACTGTGGACATCTGACAACATACAACATTGAGAACACATATAACAATGTTTCATACGTTGGAAGTTTCAGAGTGAACATCAACATTTAAGTACATGTCATGTTCTTTGTTGAGAAAACAGTCGCATATAGTTATTTTACTGAGCCTTAACGATAGACAAGTGAACGTTTATTTTGTCATTATACTGTCCAATTTGAATCTCACGTTTGGTAGTCTGAAAAGCAGGTACTTCGGAACACATCTGTCAATCTTGCATTCATAGATAAATGATTTTGTAAGCATCATTATCAGATCAAACACTACATGTTTTTACAGTTTGATCAACACCAAACAATACAGGATTCCATGTGATTTGGATGTTAAAGGTATTTTCGCATTTTCCGTTAAGTGTACTATCAAGTTCCAAATGTTACGGACATAGCAGTTTCAAAGGAAATGTTCATCAGTCTCTTGTATTACTACACCATGTACACTATGTCGTAGCTGCTATATCCATTGCATTAACATAGTATTGGTTACAATAATATGATGAATCAGTCTCAGTTGCAGGTATCGTGTTAGTAAGTGTTGCATTCTTATTTTTTTTATTTCACTGTCTTCAATATGTCTTTTCTGAAGTAGATTTTTATAAAGCATTTAATTTCATGAAGTATATCTTCCTGATTTTTCAGCTAAATACGCAGCTATAGTATGATTAGTAATGTCGTGGTTAACGTGTCCGTAACTGAATTCTCGTTATTTTCAATATCATTTTTGTTATTTTGTAATCAGTCTTCTGAAAAGTTTGGGCTGAATACTTTAACAGACATTACACAGACCATCGAACTGTCAATCTCTCTCTCTCGTCTCTCTCTCTCTCTCTATCTACCTCTCTCTCTCTCTCTATCTATCTATCTATTTCTCTGTCTGTCTTTCTGTCTCTCTCTCTCTCTCTCTCCTCTCCCCTCCCTCCTCTCTCTCTCTGTGAGTTCTTTGATGACCAATTTGAAATGTTTGTTATAAAAGGTAAAATATATTCAAATATCTCAGCAGAAGCACCACAGTATCCACATATTAATATATTTCACTTTCTACAAATATTAAGAACACATTTCGTGCCTAGCATGTGGATGGTGTGTGTGTATAATTATGTACCCTCCAGTATCTGTTGGTATACTACATGTTTGTTTGGCTGCATTACAGTTGATAACTAATTTGTTAGCTAAGTAAGCAGTACGATAATTGTTTGACGTGTCATGATGTCACCAGTCATGTCGTGGTTAACATGTCTAACAACTGAATTTTATTATTTTCAACGTTATTTTGAAATCAGTCCCCGGTTTCGTTGGGGCTGAATGCTTTAAAAGACACACGCGCGCACACAAACACACATTCTCTCTCTCTTCTCTCTTCTCTCTCTCTCTCTCTCTCTCTCTCTTCTCTCTCTCTTTCTCCCTCCTTCTCCTCTTTCGTCTCGCCTCTCTATTAAGCTCCTTTTAAAATGTCTTTTAAAAAGAGAACTTATTCTGCATCGACGTGTGTGTTGTTGTGTGTGTGTGTGTGTGTGTGTGTTGTGTGGTGTGTGGTGTGTGTGTGGTGTGTGGTGTGTGTGTGATGTGTGTGGTGTGTGGTGGTGTGTGTGTGTGTGGTGTGTGTGTGTGTGTGTGGCGTGCTGTGGTGTGTGGTGCGTGGTGCGTGTGTGTGTGCGTGTGTGTGTGTGTGTGTGCGTGCGTGGTGTGTGTGTGTGTGTGTGTGTGTGTGTTGTGTGTGTGTGTGTGTGTGTGTGTGTGTGTGTGTGTGTGTGTGTGTGTGTGACAGAAATGTGTTAGCACGATTTTCTCACCTGTTTATGGATGTATCTATATAAAACAGGGTCAAAGGTATGAACTGTTGAGGAATTGCGATGGCATAATTCCGGAAGTCATGGCGCTGAGGTCAAGGTCACACAGACCAAAAAAATCACCATTTCTTGAAGAAGGTGTGTGAACAACACTTTCTGGGTAACTTCTGACAATAATACTTACAATCTTGTTTTCATTGTTCTGACCATCCGTTATTGTCCTCGCTTCACGTAGTTTGCATTGCGGCTGAAGCTTCTTCAGAACATAGTAATCATCAGAGGTACAAATATCTGGATTTTTATTCATTTATTGACTTATTTATTTGTTTAGTTATTTACTGTGCGGAATGGGTGATTTTTGAAATGGTTTGATAATCTTAGTCATTTTTCAGAACTGTTAAAACGGTTCGACAATCCTGTTCTTTCATCTTTCGTTCTGTAACTGACTTCTGTACATTTTGAAATTCTGCTTTGCTTGTTTGTCCGAAATAACTGCCCAGAGACGACTTTGTTTCTCTGTGTCCGGCTGGCTATACGTGGGGTGACGTACTCTCGTTCATGAAGATGACAGGAAAATGGCGTAATGACGAAACCGTTCTGTGAAAGAAGAGTAAATTTTTTTTCCATGTGTTGACATTAGCACATTAGCAGAATCTTTCGGAGCCAAACAAACAAACAAACAATTGTTTATCTGTCAAACAGAAGTTGAAAGACTCATTCAGCTCAAGCGTTGGTTTACAAATTTACTGATTCCATCTCAAGTGTTGGTTTATAAATTTAGGTCCCTCAATCTAACTACTGAGCAGAGCTTAATGGACTCCCGGAGAGACCAAACGACTCCTTTTGACGAGATAATTAACAAGTATCACATAGCAGAAATCTCATAAACGTCAACGCTGTGGGAAGCACGAGATCGCTTTTCTCAACAACAGTACGTTTTATTAAAGTAAAATACGAGTGGTGGTCGTTGACACATAGAGTCTCGACATCATGCTGAGACGCTAAACGTTCGTCGTGGGTCGTGGCGCCACCATCTTCTGTCCTTACTGACCCGAGAGTTATCTCCCTCTAAGATCATCTCCTTTGGTACTCCGTCTATCGGGGTGCGGGACCACTCTCATAATGGACGGCGTTAGAGATGAGTGGGGGTGATAGGACTCCACTAAAGGCGATCTGTGATTCCAATCCTGTAAAGGCGATTTAAAAGGTTTCCCACTTGTCCTTCGTTTTGTAGATGGTGAGAGTGATACCACTTTTAACTTTTCTGCTAATGTTCACCCGTGGTGTCCAAGGTAATTTGTGTTCTCCCAGGTGTGTGTTGATTGGCCCGGGTCTGTCTCCGTGTATCCGGCAGCGGAGTGTGAAAATACCGATCTTTTTTCGGCTGTTCCCTCAGGTTCCTCCACTTATATCGAGTCAAGGTGTGCAAATTATTTACGTTATCATAAGACATGGCATCAGCAAAGGAGAGGAGAGCATCAAAGTAAGTTTGCTCTCTTCTTGAAACAGCTTGGTGTCTGGTTTTTGTTGTCTGTCTAAACATCAGTATCAATATGTGATCATCTTTAAGTACAAAGTCTCTGGCAAGAAGAATAGAATTTCCAAACCGATAATACGCTTCAGTAGATCCGCCTTTATTCATATTCTTTCTGTTTAAAGCCCAGCCGACTGCGTAGTGCCATATCAGGGCCAAAACCATTTTAAGAACGTACACCAAACCTCAGCGAAAAGAAAAACGCCTGGAAGGGAAAGTTAAGTACACACATTAATGGACTTGCGCATATAATCTACAGATATGCTCTATGCTCTTGGCGTTGACCACTCCATCCACTTTACTACCGAAGGGTTTGAAAAGCAAACGTGAATATCTATGTAAACATAGCTGGAGACACTAAAACAAAACAAAACAAAAACTGGCCTAAATTACTCATCTATTTCCGTCGAGCCAATATAACTGCAGTTTATACAGGTACCCAATTATCAATCCTAAGAGAAAATATGTAAGGTTTTACAGAGCACATGCAGGTGAACGGACCAGCAAAGCAGATGACAGAAAGAGACGAAAGAAAGCAAAGGAGCAAGCTAGAAACAAAGAGAGTGACAGAAAAGAGAGGAATTTTCTAGCACAGAAATTTCCAGAAAGTGGGGATACGATTTATATTGAAAGAGCTCCCGGCATTCCCAAGAGGAGGGGTAGAGATCATTCAATCTCTCTCCGAGTTTCTGCCTGGTTTCATCAGAAAACCCAAAGAAGAAGTAGAGTTAAGTAAGTTACATACTGGCCACAGCTGCCTTACTCACCTCTTTTCATTAAGAGAAGTTCTTTGATGCACGCCATGTGCTGAGTACCAGTATCAAACATCTGTTTCTTGACTATTCGGATCCAATGATACCATACAGAAAGCTGTTACTGCAGGATCAATTCAGACCTTACTTTGCGATATTCCTCGGAAAACAGTTCTGCTTACTAAAGAGAAATACCTTTCTTTCATTTGGTGTGATTTCAATATAGAAAAGACCCGTTTTTAGTCGGACTGTTTACCGGTAATGGATATAGATCTAAATACTTTCAGCTTGTTCTTAGATATTGAGACTTGAAGCGAACCACGCTTTGGAAGGTACCATGAGCTGATGGTATGCTTCCAAATATCTACAGATAAAAGGGTGAGATGCTCCTCGAGAAAATGACAACCCTCTACCAATCGATAAGACAGAGGGAAGAATTTAAAGCTGCTATAATTAAACATTTCTACAAAATGAAGAACGATAGAGTATAAGACCTTATGCGATGATTATCGGGAAATATCCCTCCTGTGCTCTGCAGGGAAGGTCCTCGCCACAATCATCATTAAAAGATCTATCAACCCATGTAGCCAAGCCCATCATTCCTGAGTCTCAATGTCGATTTCCGGATGGAAGAGGCATTTGTGACATGCTGTTTGCCATACTTCAGCTGCAAGAGAAGCGTTGCAAACAAAGCCGGGAGCTCCACACGATATTTGTTGGGTTCATCAAAGCATTTGACACCGTAACCAGAAGGGCCTGTGAAAGATACTACCAAAGCGTGACTGCCCTCAGAAGCTTGTTCCATTGATTGGCTCCTTCTACACTGACATGCTGGCCAAGGTACAAGAGAAAGCAGGGAAGGCATCAGAACCCTTCCCAGCACAGAACGGAGTAAAACAGGGATGCGTTGTAGCATCCAGACTATGCTGATTGATACATTAAGAGACTCTGATGGGGGAGAGGGGGGGGGGGGGTGCACATTACATTCCGCTCAATTGGAAAACTCTTCAATATGCGGAGACTCCAACCCTTACAGTTAGCCACAGCATGACAGAGGCTGTATTTTAGCCAACACCATCTCAGGCTTCTGGAGCTTCGTCATCTCTGATTGTCACTGACATTGCTAACAGGATCTTCGCCATGCTTATTTATTGTTTTTCATCATGTATATACAAAGGGGTATAGTTCTGCACATGGGAAATTAGAAACATCTCAATCCCTTACCCATCACGCGATACCCTAGCCAGTTCAAACCCAGACCTTCAAACTTGAAGTCAAGTGCCCTAGTTATACGATTACTGAGTACGTGTCTGGCTATTTCGAAATACATTGATTTTATGCAGTTCGGAGACTCTGTCAAAAGCATCGAATGCCCGACTTTGTAGTGTTGCAACATTGATTGACCCGGATTTGGATGACAAAGTGAAAGCTAAAGAAATGGCTGCAATCAC
>JAPXFY010000017.1:2528348-2545848 GCA_030674185.1 Monoplex corrugatus | reverse complement strand
GTTTTTTCAGCTGACTTATTCCGGCTGACTTCTAAGATCACTCCTTTTACTCCTGCGCCCTACCCATGCGTGGCTTTGATTGATAAGCCACCTGTCGTACGAAGCAAAAGATCTGAGAATGTGGATGTTCGATGTCAGATTTGTCCCCACCTTCCATTAGACCTTGATTGAAGGTCTGGATGCTGGTCTTTTGGATGAGATGATAAACCAAGGTCCCAATTGCATCACACAGTTACCGTCAGTAAAAGATCACATGGTGACATGAGAGTTGTCCCTGGCAAAAAAAAAGTAAAATAAAATAAAACAAAAACAAAATAAGAGTAAAAATGAAAAATAATAAATCTCAAACGTACAGGAAACAATGGTGGCGCATTATCATGGCAAAGTCTTTTGCCTGGGAAGAGCAACCCGTATTACACGTAGGGAAATTCTATTGGGACACCATGCACATCAAATTAATCCAAACCAATCTAATCCATCTCCTACGTGAATTTGGAGGTTTCTGCTGGAAGCTGCTGAATAGGGATGGGGGGGTGAAAGGGTTAAAACCTGGCTTCTACTTTTAACATCTTTCAGCCACCCTTCAACACATCCGATTAATACCTGCCTCCTGACTCCTCTTCACCCGGAGGCTTCTTACCCTCCAGACAAGATGAAAATGCCCCGGCAGGAAATTGGATATGATAACGGTGCATACCAAGCAGCCCCCGACCGCCGGTGAGCTGCTGGAGGCTTCGCCTGTCAACCGGAACTGACGGTAACAGTGTCACTTCATGAGTCGGCACGCGCGTGCGTGTCCAGGAATAGAGGCCGGAGACCGTTTCAAAAGGCTTGTAGCAGTTGTAGCAGAGCTGCTGCGTGTTCCTTACGCGTAGCATTCTGCTGGGGACATTTTTGGCTCTAAGAAACGAAATTGTCTGTCGGCAGACGTTTCCAAGATGGCGACCAACCCGAAACTAATCATCGGTTTCATTCCACGGAAAGGAAAACAATCGCAGTTGTTGCTGTACTGATAAAACTATTTGACTGCAAGCTCTCTCGCCTGTCTCTCTGCAGTATTTGAAACATCGCTGTAGTAACAGATCAAAGTGCTTTGCAATCACTGTTCCTTCGAAACTAAGCAAGCCCCTCTCTTTGCTAAGCTATACAATTAGTTCAAGGAAAGAGTTTTCTCACTAGCCTAAAATAGCAGACCCAAGTCAGAAACAGTTTCTTTGTTACAGTTATTAGTTTGTTTTCGAAAGCCAAGATCCCGTTATCAACGTGAGCGGTAACAACGGCTTGACTGTTTAGCACTTTGTTCATCAACAAACATTTTCCACATTCAGGACGCCCACCCTAAACCACTGATGCTGTCGCATTGGCCGCTAGCTTTAGCCTAGGGTATCATGTCACTGCACAGCTTTGTTCTGCTTGCTTTTCACCCTGTGGGTTTTACTGTTTCCTCACTCCTTTGAAACGGGATACCTGATTTTGTCTGGCCTGGCCAGTCTAGATGATATCACACAGCATGAATGTCCTGTTTTCGCGCGGAATCATAAAAGTATCCTTGGTTAAAGAGAGAGAGAGAGACAGAGAGAGAGAGACAGAGACAGAGAGACAGAGACAGAGAGAGGAGAGAGAGAGAAGAGCGAAAACATTATGCCTCACATTTGTTCGACTTTGTGTGTCGACAGCAGCGCTATAATAATAAATAAGAGAGACTATGAATGAACGAATGATCTTCATTTCCAACGAGAGAGAGAGAGAGAGAGAGAGAGAGAGAGAGAGAGAGACGAGAGAGAATAAAAAGAGCGAGAGGAAAACATACATACAGACAGACGGACAAACACAGACAGACAGAGACAGACAGACGGACAGACAGCAGACACAATAAGAGAGCCACAGAGAGAGAGAGAGAGAGAGAGAGAGAGAGAGAGAGAGAGAGAGAGAGAGAGTGCAATACTCCAAGTAACGAAATAAGTTGAACCTCAAAATCACTGTGACGAGTATCATGTTCTTTGGGTGGCAGGTTTGATCTCATCAAAACAAATTGAGGGATTTTTCCGACCCAAAAATTTCCTTTCAAGAATTTAATGCGCTATGAACTCAGTGGAAAGACTTGGATCACAGAAGAAGTCCATCTATCTCATGGAAATGTCACTAAAGATACTGCCAAAGGTTCTGATCAACAACGTAGGTCTCTGCATCTCTGGAGACTGTGCGACGTCAGGATATGTTATATAAGGATACGTTGAGTACATACCAGTCATGAATGAGTCATCGCATGGACAGCTCCCCCACCCCACCCCCCTTTGCTTGATGAAATGGTATCGAGTGGCGTCGGGAGCTTTGAAGGTGATTGTCCGGAGAGTGGCGAGGCATTGGTGCTGTGGGTTTCATCCGCATCCTTGGGGTATTTCTTGTTGTGAAAGGATCGGCTGAGTTCATACCAGTCATGCAAAAACGGAATTCCAAGGTATCAACTTTAAAATAATCAATTTCCTGTAATATTACTTTATCACAGTTAGGAACTTTATAACAATCAGTATTTTTGGAATCTCATGCTGATACGATGGGAAATTTACGTAAATTCAGTGTGGCCTGTCGCAACGTCTGTGAAAAAGTAATCGTGGTGCAAAAGAAAATTTGCAAATGTTGTATCATTCTATAAGCCTGACAGACATAACGGCGTGTTTAATTTAAATTACAACTACTACCAACAATGAAAAGGACCTACAAAACCTTGTGAATATACTAGAAACAGAAAGCAAAGGTAAGGAGTTGGAACTAAACAGCAGGAAGACTGAAGTCATGGTGATCAGTACAAAACATGAAATCCCCTCATGCAAAATAAAAACAAATGGCACAACCTTGACACAGGTTAATAAGTTCAAATACCTGGGAACGGTCATTTCATCAGACGGCAGATGCACATCGGAAATAGCTGGCAGAATCGGCCAAGCCAAAACAGCATTCAAGAAGATGACAAGCATTCTTACCAACAAATGCCTATCAATTAACATCAGAAAGAGAGTCCTTGAATGTTATATAGAACCAATACTGTTGTACGGATGCGAGGCGTGGACAGTCAGCAAGCAAAGCCAAAGCAGGATCGAGGCAGCCGAGATGTGGTTTCTAAGAAGAATGTTGAGAGTTCCATGGACAGCAAAGAAAACAAACGAGACAGTCTTGATGGAGGCAGACACAAATAGATCACTCATAAGGAAGATTAGGAAAAGACAAGCAACATTTATAGGCCATTTTATGAGGAAGGGGGATTTGGAGCACCTGGTCACAATGGGAAAGCTGGAGGGAAAGAGAGCACCAGGTAGACCCAGGGAGAAAATGCTGGACGGACTTGCAGAGTGGATGGGGATGAAGAGGGTGGGGGAGATGCTGGGGGCAACGAGAGATAGAGATGGTTGGAAGTCCATGGTCGCCAACGCCATGCGGCAGGGCACCTGATGATGATGATGATGACTACCAACACCCTCCTACATATACATACACACACGTGCGCGCACCCGCTCGTACATACGTACACATACAAACAATGCATAGACAGACAGACAGACAGACACACACACACACACACACACACACACACACACACACACACACACACACACACACACACACACACACACACTGATCACTATTTTCTTTCCTGCATGTTTCCATATCTGTCAAATGAACAGCATATGCTGTTACTCGTTGAGTTTCTTATGTATTGTGTTTTATGTCATTGCCCAGGTGTAATTTCTACTTGTTTTAGTTTTCGAGGCAGATGCGTAGACGAGCAACGGCAAGTTTGAAAAACGACATTCCCTTCAGTCAAAAGCTTCAATCGTTGGACCACCTGATATCATGCTCAGTGACAATGTCCATTCGTCTGCTTTCACACTAATGCATCCGCTCAAAATCTAGGCCAGCTACTTCAAAAGACAAGAAAACATTTCTTTTGAAGTGCAGACAGTGCAGCAATTTAAAAACGTCGTACATGAAACGATCATGACCCGCACTTCAAAGACAACACTCCACCAGTTTAAGTCCGACCTCTTTGAAGCTCGAACTGGAGTTGTGTCCCAAAAACCGACCCAGCGAAGGTGTGAAGAGGGATGTTCGCGTCAGCTGTGTGACCGTCACACCGCTAGTTTAACAAAGGGACGACGACTCTGTGTGTGTGTGTGTGTGTGTGTGTGTGTGTGATGCGGACACTTTGGCCTTTCTTTTGTCTTCCATTTATTCCTGTATGCAATCATTTCTCATTCTTTCATTCATTCATTCAAGTGATCTGTCGCTTTCTTTCATTCCTTCTCATCCCCCCCCCCTCCCCCCGTCCCCTTCCTGTTCCAAATCCAGTTTCCCTTAAAGAAAAGGAAAGAGGGTTGGGGTGGGGCAGAGAAAAGCACTGTTTCGTATTGACTGGACGGAGGTGAGTCTGTGTACCAATCTGTGTGCCCGTGTGTGTGTGGTGTGTGTGTGTGTGTGTGTGTGTGTGTGTGTGTGTGGTGGGGCGCGTGAGTGTGTGTATATATGTGTGAGTGTGTGTGTATATGTGAGTGTGTGTGTATGTATGTATGTATGTGTGTGTGTGTGTGGTGCGTGCGTGCGTGCGTGCGTGCGTGCGTGTGTGTGTGTGTGCGTGCGTGCGTGTATGTCTGCCTGTTAATAAAATATATCAGTATAATTTTCACAGCAGTTTCTGGGTGGATCTTTGCAAAAAATGCAGCCAAAGATGGAGGCCTTCGACGAGTCATGGATGCATTAGTTTGAAAGTCATGACGCCGAGGTCAAATCAAAATGACCGAAGAAGTGTCCAAAATCACTCACTGGTTTTTGAGGAAGGTGTGTGGAAAGCAGGAACTTCTGGAAATATTTGTAATGTGTTTCCACTGTTGCGGCTGTAGTGACACTACCATTGTCCTCGCTCACGTAAATTTATTATATTTCGAGTTTCTTCAACATCCACAATGACCTTGATAAGTACAACATTTTGATTTTTTTCCCCCTATCAGTTTTGTATCTAACAGGGAGATTGCCAGAATGGCTGACCATCTGAGCCCCCTCCCCTGGCTCTCTCTGTCTTTCTCTCTCTCTAAAGAACTCACGGAGAAAAAAATGGTCCTGGTGATATTTCGACAACTTGTTTCAGGATTTTATCAAATTCTGGCTACCTGTCTGGCATGTTGATAACAAGGGCTGGCTGCCTACTTGAGATCTATGTTCCCTCACGTACCCTCTGCTCTGCCTCCGATCCTCTGACTTTTCGCTTTCCACGCACTAAGCTCAATACATTGGTCCACGAGCCTTCTCTGTTTCTGGTCCGCTCTCCTGGAACAAACTTCCTCTCTCAGTGCGTCAGCAACCTACTTTTGTCTCCTTCAAGTCCGCTCTCAAAACTCACCTTTTCTCCTCTGCATAAAATCCTGACCTCACTCAATCCCCTCTGCAGCCTGTCTCCACTCGGAGGGGAATCAATTGCAATACTGTATATAATTGTATATAATATGCTCTCTATAATTTTCCATTGCTTTTATTCTTTCTCCCCATTTATAGCCGTGAGCGTGTGTGTGTGTGTGTGTGCGTGTGTGTGTGCGTGAGTGCGTGTGCGTGCGTGCGTGCGTGCGTGCGTGCGTGCGTGTGCGTGCGTGCGTGTGTGTGTGTGTCTGTTTCAGCGCTTAGATTTGATTTTATCAAGATTTTGCGCTATATAAATATTGTAATTAATTATTATTATTATTATATAGAAGTGGGGACTCAAGATCTGATGTCTCCAGTTCAATCCCAGCTTGTAACACAGAAACTGACCTGTCTGCTGCCCATTTCAGTGCTTTGATCATTGTGGTGGTGGCAAATCAATGTTCTGTAGGTTCCGTTTTCCATTTGCACCCTAACTTCCCATGTAATGGTGGTGGCAAATGAATGTTCTGTAGGTTCCGTTTTCCCATTTCCACCACAACTTCCCATGTAATGGTGGTGGCAAATGAATGTTCTGTAGGTTCCGTTTTCCCATTTCCACCCACAACTTCCATGTAATGGTGGTGGCAAATGAATGTTCTGTAGGTTCCGTTTTCCCATTTCCACCCACAACTTCCCATGTAATGGTGGTGGCAAATGAATGTTCTGTAGGTTCCGTTTTCCCATTTCCACCCACAACTTCCCATGTAATGGTGGTGGCAAATGAATGTTCTGTAGGTTCCGTTTTCCCATTTCCACCCACAACTTCCCATGTAATGGTGGTGGCAATGAGTTCAGTAGCGAAAAATTCCATGAGTGTCAATGATGTCAGTAGGTTCCGTTTTCCCATTTCCACCCACAACTTCCCATGTAATGGTGGGCAAATGAATGTCGTAGGTTCCGTTTCCCCTTTCCACCACTTATGTAATTGTGCATATATTCTGTAGGTTCCGTTTTCCATTTCCACCCATAACTTCCCATGTGATTGCCGGCAGATTTGAGTGCAACGCATATGCGATTGTCCTAGAGTAATGAACAACTCCGAAGACTCCTTTCCTCTCTCTCTCTCCTCAAAAATCTATAACACAGAAACACATATAGATGTACGTAGGTATTTCACTTTACATTTTGCCGATACTTATTGTCGAATCCGATTCGACTTTATACATTGATACTGAAGCAACAACAAAATTGAAGTAGATGATAACTGTAATCAAATAAACAATGATTAACGAATGATAACTGTAATCAAATAAACAATGATTAACGAATGATAACTGTAATCAAATAAACAATGATTAACGAATGATAACTGTAATCAAATAAACAATGATTAACGAATGATAACTGTAATCAAATAAACAATGATTAACGAATGATAACTGTAATCAAATAAACAATGATTAACGAATGATAACTGTAATCAAACAAACAATGATTAACGAATGATAACTGTAATCAAATAAACAATGATTAACGAATGATAACTGTAATCAAACAAACAATGATTAACGAATGATAACTGTAATCAAATAAACAATGATTAACGAATGATAACTGTAATCAAATAAACAATGATTAACGAATGATAACTGTAATCAAATAAACAATGATTAACGAATGATAACTGTAATCAAATAAACAATGATTAACGAATGATAACTGTAATCAAATAAACAATGATTAACGAATGATAACTGTAATCAAACAAACAATGATTAACGAATGATAACTGTAATCAAATAAACAATGATTAACGAATGATAACTGTAATCAAACAAACAATGATTAACGAATGATAACTGTAATCAAATAAACAATGATTAACGAATGATAACTGTAATCAAATAAACAATGATTAACGAATGATAACTGTAATCAAATAAACAATGATTAACGAATGATAACTGTAATCAAATAAACAATGATTAACGAATGATAACTGTAATCAAATAAACAATGATTAACGAATGATAACTGTAATCAAATAAACAATGATTAACGAATGATAACTGTAATCAAATAAACAATGATTAACGAATGATAACTGTAATCAAATAAACAATGATTAACGAATGATAACTGTAATCAAATAAACAATGATTAACGAATGATAACTGTAATCAAATAAACAATGATTAACGAATGATAACTGTAATCAAATAAACAATGATTAACGAATGATAACTGTAATCAAATAAACAATGATTAACGAATGATAACTGTAATCAAATAAACAATGATTAACGAATGATAACTGTAATCAAATAAACAATGATTAACGAATGATAACTGTAATCAAATAAACAATGATTAACGAATAGGTCATGCAATAATTACTTTGACGCTTGATAAATTCATTACATATGAGAGGTCTTTTCTACTCTATTGTGTTCTATTTTATTCTATTCTATTCTATCCGTTTTAAAGACGAAGGAAGAAAACAAATATTCCGAAACGTGCGCGAATCACTACATACAAACACTTGAACACCTGCACGAGCCAGTACACCCGACCCCAGTTATCATGAATGCCTAGAGCTGTGCAGGTGTACCAATTTCATATAAGTATGCTTAATGCTAAAATTCCGGGTAGCTGTTAATGCAGGCAGTCGTTATGTGGTCACACGATCATGCACACGTGACGATAGAGAGGTCAGTCAGGCTTATGAGCACGCGTGATGCGTCACTTTAAAGCCGACCTCGAGCTTTCCTTGTACAAATTTCAAACACTGCAGATCATAGTGAATCAGAAAACAAAATGAATACGAAAATATACAAACAATGACAACAATAATTTGTGGCCCAATTAGACGTGCCCCTGGATTTTTTTTCTTTAGGGATGAGGGTGGGGCGGGATGATTACTGGTGGCAAGCTTTTCTTTCTACAATATGAAGGCTGTCGCCTACCTTCAGTCATCAAAACTATGCACGCGCACAGCAGTCAGTCAAAGTGACCCTTGATGGTACCATAACCAGCAACAATAGTCAATGTAAATATCGAAATGTTCAAAGATTCAGTGGAATTCTTTATTTATGTATTTATTTATCTTTATTTATTGATTTATTTATTGTTTGTCGCATTGGCTTTATCATGCGATATTCGAGTTGCTCTTAACTAAAAACACTGAAACATATATACAAACGGGCCTAAATTACCTACAATTGTTTCCGCATATCTCATTTCCCTAGAGCCGAAATTGTACTCGATACATGTACCTAATTATCAGTCCTAAGAGAAAGTACCTTATCGAACACATACAGGTGAATGAACCAGCAAGGCAGAAAATGATAGGGAGAAATGACAGAAAGCAAAGAGGCAAGGCAGAAACAAAGAGAGTGACAGAAAAGAGGACATTTCTAGCACAGAATTTCCAAAAGGTGGGGATACCATTTATAATGAAAGAGCCCCTGGCATCCCCGCTGGGGGACCCTGGTAACATCTTGAAAGGGAGAGAGACAGGGGGGAGAAGAACAGGACCTAAGAAACATTAAGCTGACACCACCAGAATGACAGGAGCATTTAGATAGGTAGCAAGCGGGCCAGTTTTCATGTTGCGGGTTCGGAATACAACTGAGGCATCAGACCTTGACTCCAGGGCTCGGGTCAAGTGTCAAGTTGTGGGTTGGGATTAAATATGAGGAATAAAATCTTAAGCCCAAGACTCCATCAACAAAGCCAGACAGCCTGCATTGATGAAACTGTGATCTGTCTAGAGAATGGAACCCACGGTTTCAGCATTATCAGTACGGCGCTCTAACCAGCTGAGATAACGGACCCACTGAAAACGGAAACCTTACTTTTAAGCCCAGCCATTAATTCTTTGACTCCTGCACCCTATCCACCAACTGCAAGAACTCAACCCTTTGATTCCTTCACCCTATCCACCAGCTGAGGGAACCAAAGGGTTAAGTATCTGCTTTACTAGCACAGTTGACAAAGCAGGATGCTAAGGGGCAGGGTGCGGGACTTAAAGGGTTGAACTACAGATTATCAAAATATCAAATGCGAAGCGTTTGGGTGAACACTGAGAGAGACAAAAAGCATCAGCACAGTGAGTAGGTAAAACACCAGAGACTCGCAATACTCTTCCCCAACAAAATGCAGTGTCAGGCTCGTGACCCAGTCAGGACGTGATCATGAATTCCTCGTCATCCTCCTCCACTCCCGCTGGGACACTGAGAACTCAGTTTAAGGATCATACGCTTGGGGGGGGGGGGGGAGGAAGAGAGAGAGAGAGAGAAAGACAGACAGAGAGCGACAGAGACAGACAGACAGGCAGCGACAGACAGACAGACAGACAGAGGTGGGAAAGAGACAGCGGAGGAGGAAGGGAAAGAGGGAGGAGAGACACAGACAGCGAGTAAAATCATAGTTTATAACTGTACGGGTATTAAGCTTTACACAACATAACAATGATGGGAGGTGGCAGGGGGGGGGGGAGGGGGGGCTCCACGACACTGTGAGGACAACGAAAACATGTGCGCACAAGAAACAGGACACACACACACACACACACACACACACACACACACACACACACACATACACACACACACACCACACACACACACACACACACACACACACACACACACACACACACACACACACACACACACACACACACATACACACACAGAGAGAAACTGAAACTGAAAATGGTTTATTGCCATTGACATTTTTGTCCTTGTGGCAAGGAGCATAAAACAAAGTCATTAAATTTTTCGGCGACGTTTTCTCGAAACAAAGATGTATAAATATAGTCATGGCTGACTATACATCCATTTGAATTTTTTCCCTAAAGATGAAGAAAAAATTGAACGGAAAAAGTTGAACAAAATGTTGAACAAAAAGTTGAAGAAACAGTTGACCACCCAACGTAATTAGTCATATAAGTAAGAGGAAGACCCAAATCCGCCAAATAAACATAAGAACAGTATAAAGTGATATCTTCACTGGAGATAAACTTACATTAATTTAAAAAGTTGAACAAAAAGTTAAAGAAACAGTTAACCACCCGACATAATTAGTCATATAAGTAAGAAGAAGACCCAAATCCGGAAAACAAACAAACAACAACAACAAAACAATATAAAGTAACATCTTCACTGGAAATAAACGTACATTAATTTAAAAAGTTGAACAAAAAGTTGAAGAAACAGTTGACCACCCGACGTAATTAGTCATATAAGTAAGAGGAAGACCTAAATCCGCCAAATAAATATAAGAACAGTATAAAGTGATATCTTCACTGGAGATAAACTTACATTAATTTATTACTGTGTTGTTTCCTTTCTCCGACTTTCCCAAGCAAGGGCGATAAATTTCGCGAGGGATTTTTGATAGTTTTCATCTTCAGTCATGAGTATTCTGGTAATGACCCTTTGACTCGAAATGTCCTCATCAAAGATTATGCATTTTTGTCGTATACTTTCATACGACTTGCAAACAAACAAAAAATGCATTTCATCTTCTGCCTCTACATTACACATGGGACAAATAGAGTGTGCCGATGAATTTGAGTAAAACCATCTTGTTGTTGCATTTAGCCCTAGGGCTCTTAGTCTAAAACGAGCAAGATTGCTTCTGTGCCATTTATTTGTTACGCCTTTATATATTTTTCGGTTTGAAATATACTTTTAAAGGAAAGGAACCAATCATATTTCTCAGATTCTTCCATTTGAGCGTGTCAGTTTGTTTGTACGAATCAGCTAGTCTATCCTTAAATTCTGAAATAATCCTTGTTCATAACCAACTCCCTGGCACATCCACACAATACCAAATCCATGTGTGGTTAACATTTTCTTAACGAAATATGCCCAGTTTTGTTTACCCGAATCTAATTGATTCAGTAACATCTCATATGCCTGCTTGCACAACAGAAGAGAGAGAGAGAGAGAGAGAGAGAGAGAAGAGAGAGAGAAGAAGAGAGAAACAGAGACAGACAGACAGGCAGGCAGGCAGGCAGGCAGGCAGGCAAAAACAGATAAACAAAGACAGACACAGAGAGACACACACAGACAGAGAAAGAGACAAAAACAAAGACGAGACGGAAAGACAGAAACAAAGAATGCCATCCAGGTAATATATTTATACACTACATTTCCGTTGGAATTAATATCCAATACAACAACAGAGCGGTAACGCGACACCACAAAGGACAGGAATTGTGTATCAGTACTATAAAACATAACTGTAAAAGATACACCCAAACTATCCAGATGTCTAGCTTGAGGAAAAACCTGCCTGAAACTGAGGCAGCCTCCTAGTTTGCTATCTATACGGCTCTGTGTCACTGTCAACAAACAGTACACAAAGAACTTTCCTCCATGCTTTATGAAGTCCTTAACTCTTTTAGCCAACAATGGGGCCTTTTACGTCTGCAACAACAAAACTAAACGTGACGGACATGCCACTATTTCTATCTCCCTTTCGATATAAAACTCAAAACATAGATCCAGAGTTTGCGCTTCTCGAAGTCAGTGTGACCTTAAAGAAGCATCAGGTGAAACAAAACTTGACGTGATGCGAGGACAATTGTAGACTGTCACAGCAACGGGGACGGAACGTAAATATCGTCAGAAATTTCTGAGAAAACGCTCTTCATACATCTTTCGAAAGTGCTCATTCAGGCACTTCTTTCGATTTATGTGACTTTGACCTTTGCACTATGACTTTCAAACTTAAGCGCTCGCGTCTTCTCAAAGTCTAGAGCTTTGGTAAAGATCCATGCAAAAAAGTTGAAAACCTCTTGCCCGGCACATTTCTGGCACATACACATACACACCTTCGGTTAAAGTACAGAAACAGGCATTTTCACCTTTTCCGTTTCGTCTGTCTTCTGACTGCGTGTTTTAGAATCGTATTTTGTGAGCATGCTCATTCACCCAACATAAGTCTCCTGCATCTACAACACCAGGACTAAAATAAGCCGTAACGGGCAAACATGCTTTTTTTAAAAAATATTTCGTGTGATGGTGTGTTTTCGTATTAAACGTTTTGTACGCGTTTTCACAAAGTCACGTCGACGTCATCCATCTTCTCCACCCTGATCCCTCGTCTATCGTCATCAACACCATACGATATCTTTTCCTCTAACATTCAAACCAAAACTTATAGAAGGACAGTACATCAGTATGTATGGCAATATCCACTTTATCGATTCGTTGCTGGCACTGGTTTCTGTAGAATGAGTTTTCTGTGGGTCCTACAATGTGCTTGAAACTATGTCAAAATTGCTTAACCTTTTGAATCCCGCAGTCTATCCACCAACTGCAAAAAAATTAACCCTTTGACTCCATTACCCTATCAACCAGCTTCTTGCAGGAAGCTGATGGATAGGTGTGATGGAGTCAAAGGATTTTGCTTTACTAGCATGGTTGACAATTCAGATTGCTGGTGGACAGGGTGCGGGAGTCAAAGGTTTAAAGACTTGTTTGGTGATAAGCCGTGTACGTTTTCAGTTACACAGTCTGCACTACCCTATAAGTTCGATGTACTGCTCGAGTCTGGAAAAAAATCAATCTTCCCCATGTTCGTTAAACAGTGTAAAAACACCTGTCAAGAACATGTTAGTATTTGTTACTGTAGCCTATTTCTTTCATTTTATGAGTACGTTTTAGACCCAATTTAAAGAAACCACTCGCTACAACCAATGAAACGTCATTTATTCCTGACAAACAAACAAACAACAAACAAACAAAAACAAAAAAAAACAACGTCATTTATCCTGACAAACAAACAAAAAAAACCAAACCGTCATTTATCCTGACAAACAAACAACAAACAAACAAAAAAAACAACCCTACTCATAACCAAACAACAGACCTTGACAAACACCTATAAATTTACAAAGATACAGCAGGCCAAACAGTGGCAGTCGCTCTGATGATTTGCCCTCATGCTCTCTCAAACCATGCTATGACACCTCGTCAGTGACACAAGAGGCGGAGTCTGGTGATCAGTATGCAAGGCATGGTCTCACTTTATCGATTAGTTTCCGACACGTTCCGGCCCAGCGAGAGAGCCTACTGCACAGTTACTGTGGATTGGACAGTGAACTGTGTCGAAGCGGTTGGAAAATGTATGCAGATCCGTTATTCTCTATTGTTTCGTCCTGTCTTCCTTTCTCTCTTTGATCCAAAAAAAAAAGTTTTGTTCTGCTGTGACAAAACATACCACGACTGAGTCGTTTTATACAGGCGCGAGCGTGCACACACACACACACAACACACAACACACACACACCTACACACACACACACACCACACACACAACACAGACAGACACACACAGTTCATACCATAAGGAAAAGCAGAAACGTTTAAAAGTTCGCGCACTTGTCCATAAACCCAGTGACCCATAGCATGCAGCAATAATTTGCCCCTCAAACTCAAATAACCAGTGGCAGCCAGATGACCACAAAACGGCACTTTGCAGTTTTGTGACAATGCTAAACCAACATAGTAAACGGACTTTATACTCATACACGCAGCATACACCACCTTGCACATAGGGACCTTGTCTGGACAAGTCTTCTCTCTCTCTCTCTCTCTCTCTCTCTCTCTCTTCCCTCCTCTCTCCCCCTC
Organism: Monoplex corrugatus; assembly: GCA_030674185.1. Classification (NCBI taxonomy): domain Eukaryota; kingdom Metazoa; phylum Mollusca; class Gastropoda; order Littorinimorpha; family Ranellidae; genus Monoplex; species Monoplex corrugatus. Next base: position 2,531,815 of record JAPXFY010000017.1, on the reverse strand, counting down.
TCTCCATCCTCTCTAGCCCACTCCAGTCATAGCTGAATCACTTTGGCGCCATGCCTGACAAAGCAAGTGCCATGGGTTCGACCCTTTGGCGGGACAACATTCTTTTCTGCAGACAAGATGGTTCATTGATAAGCGTGGAATCAACATCATTCTCGATTGATTCTACCTACAATACATACATACAACTACATACTACTACACATACGTATACACACACACACACAACACACACACAATATATATATATATATATATATGTGTGTGTGTGTGTGTGTGTGTGTGTGTGTGTGTGTGTGTGTGTGTGTGTGTGTGTGTGTGTTGCGTGTGTGTGTATGTGTATGTATGTATGTATGTAGGAGTATATATACTCGTCTGTTCGCTGCCCACCGTACTGTTCCAATAACTGAAGTGGTGTAAGCTTAGTCTTGCGTAGGTCCTGCCCCGTTCACCCCCCCCCCCCCATACCCCCCCACACACACACACACACAACACACTTCCTTTCCCTCTCGCTTTCACCGTAAGATTTTCAGCAGGCTGAAAGAGTCTGCCAGACAACTGCTGGCAGATCTGGGTGCCACGAATGCCTCCGGAACACACTTTATCTCCGATGGAAAATGAGGACAGTTTTTGACGGACGACCTGCATCTCTTTCTGACTGGCTTAATGAAGATTTGTTCCATCACCGAAACAAGACAAGCACACATTAATTTTCAGTTCAGTGATTTGGGTTAAGCTTAGTAGGAAGTTAAATCAACAAACCAATTGATTTCGGTCGCAAAGCAGCCAAATAAATCATGATCGAATATGAGGTCATGAGATTTTTACGTTTCTTATGATTTATTCATCTAATCAATAAATCAATATTAATATCTCCTTAGCTCCGCCTCTCAGCGGTACTTTCTGTTTATTACTTCTTTCAGAACTCATAAGCTGTAGCATTGACATCAAGAGGAAAGTTATTGCCCCAAACAGAAAAAGCTGACAACCGCAGTACACGCAGGGCACAATCACTTTGGAAGGGCGCCGACAGCAAAAGAGTGACCCAGTGAAGCAGAATCCATGGTAAGAGGACTTCTTCTTATGCAACGCCTGTGTCAGAACATACGCTTCCAGAATTGGTCTTGTATCTCGCATGAAGACCCGTGCTAGGCGTTAAAGGACCAGCATAGTCTACACCTCCATCAGATCAACGAAAGGGTCCATCAGTGTCCAGGTAATCCATTTAACGGGTCACGCTTACAATGTGAGAGAGCCTTGCTGTCAGTGTTTCACCGTTTTGTGTTGTTCCAAGAGGTACACAATGACTGAATACGATTTTAGTGTGCAAATATGTCCAATATCCTAGAATTTCCATTGGTGGTATTATTGTGCCATTTTATCTGACAAAATGGCTGTATTTCTAATTTACCTGTGCGTCTTTCAATTGTCCATCTTTAGGTCCCCATTCACGTTCGCCTCGTAATGACAGTGTTTCAAATCAGTACGCTATACTCCACGAATCATGTATGTGTTAGGCATTGTTTAAACATCCAAAGAACAGTTTGTTTAACGTCCATCGAGTCAGCATATGTGACATCGTGCATCGCAGGGATGACAACGTCGCTGTTCGTGTATCAAAGCGACAGGTTTACGGCATGTTGAAACACTCGCGAGCGACTCCTGTCCATGAACCCATCTCGTTTATCTCACAACGCAGTTTCTTGCTGGAGTAAAATCAGAATTGGATATCGCATGTCATTTAAGTGCACTCATCTTGGCGGCAGGAGAAAAACAGAAACAAATCCCGGTCATCACATCTATAGAAACACCCAACCATTCGCTGTCCTCAAACCCCTTGTGCTCTTTCGTCAGATCAAACCAACAACCCATCCAAACGCTTCTAGTCAAACATGATAAATGTGAATGCTAATCGTAATCTACACGACGATATTTTTAATGATGTGTTTTATTCAAAAGATAAAAATCGCGGAAACAAATAAATCCGACTGCTTCGTCAATACTATTGAGAATTTTTTTAGCACTTTTTTTTCTTCGGTTTCTCTCTGAGGCCAGAAAGCAATACATGGATGAGAAAATCACCTATCTCAGATTCTTCTAAGCACCTTTTCCAACTGAGTGGCCATATGATCCGTGTAATAACTAAAATTGTCGTTCCGAATAATATTCCATCCAAATAACCGCCCGACAAATTCGGCGACATCTTCAGTTTCGGTTTCAGTTTCTCAAGACAGCGTCTGAGCGCTTGGAATAAATTTGTTATGCACTGTCGCCATATATGCCATGTGATGGTTAAGATCCAAACTGATCATGCACAAGCCTGAAAGTGTGCACACGTATTGGGTGCTGGCAAGGTCTTGGGGTCCATTTAGCATATATTTCTTTGTCTTCGTATCAATGTCATTGAAACAATTTAGATTATACTGTAGTGAAATATAGATTATATTGTGGTAAGACGTGTTTCTTTCATCTGCTGTGTCCTCAAAAACAAACAAACAAAAAACCCCCAGTATAACCGCTCTGTACTAACGCCTTATAAATTAATGTCATATAAAGGTCATCTAGGGACCACCCACACACACAGCACCTTCTCGCTTTCTAACAAAATTAATCATCACCATCACATTAATTTTCCTAGCCCATCCTCTACCCTTGATCCACAGACATACACATGAAAAATAAAACCGCGGGCTCGCGCGCGCGCGCGCACACACACACACATAACACGCATACAAATACACACGCGCGCGCGCGCACACACACAACAACACACACACACAATACAAATACACACGCGCGCGCACACACACAAACACGCACACATACTCCCTTTCTCTTTTTTTTTCACTTATGCTGTGCCCACCACCTTTTTCTTCACTCCCTGTCCCATTTGTCTGTTTGATTTCTTTAAATATCTGTTTGCCTCTGAATCAGGGAAAGTCAAAAAATCCTTCTAATCCACATTCGAGGACTCTGCCCAACATTGTTTGAAACAGTGCGAGTGAATTGTCCGACTGATGATGGGTCTTGTCTTTCTTTATGAGATGGATTTTTGGCCACTTCTCCACACGATTCCTTTTTGAGTTAGATGGTCAGTAGTACTCTGACCAAAACTTTGTTTGCAAAAGTATAATCTTAGGTGCCTCGAGTCTTCACAGACGTAGATCGTTTATCGTATTGGTTTCACCTTTTAAGTTTTTCGGCACACACAACAGTGTTCAGGACAGTAAGTCGACGTGAACTTTTGTAGATTCATAGTGCTCACTGCTCCGTGCCAGTCCAAGGTTCTTATTTCTCTTTTCAGAATGAAACCTTGACAGTTTATCTATCTGGCAAGATTTATTATGGCTGCCTCAATTCCCATCGTCAGACCGAAAGTTGTGATATTACATGTAGATGAAGCATTTTCTTTATTTACGGTGTTTCCATTTGGCTTGGCAGTAAAGCCCAATTCAGATCTGATCTTGGCA
>JAPXFY010000017.1:2508348-2518348 GCA_030674185.1 Monoplex corrugatus | reverse complement strand
ATCAATGGTCGATCACGATTTCAAAGAAGAGTTGTATTAAAAAAGAAAATGGGAGACTGATAGGCAAACTTAATCAAATCCAGCGCAAGATAGTCATGCTATATTGATCACTTTTCTTTCCTGTAACATTGAATACGTGTTTCCAAACTGTGACACTGAAATTGTAGTCTTGTTCACAATTATGTAGCTGCGAATTAAGCAACAAGAACAACAGCAACAACAACGACGAAATTGCATCAGACTTTTACGTAAGTGACGGTCATCTACAAAAAAATACAGGTTGATCGGAAAGATTTTCATGTTCAAACTATATCATTTTACAAATCTTTGTCTTAGTTCTGACAGATTTGTCCGCTATCAATTGAAATGAATGTTCACTTTTGCGGGGGGTTTGTATTTAGACTATCGTGGCCTCGTGAGTAAGCTTTTCAACTCACTGGCAATCATAATTCTTTACAGAGTGGAATGCATATAGACGTCTATTGAACATGACGATAAACATTCTTAATGAGAAACCAATAGAAAAGAAACAAGCAAACAAATCCTTAATGACGTATGTTCACAGAGTGACTCTAGGTGATTTTACCTTTTTTTTTCATAAAAGTATGTGCTGGATTTCTTACTTAGGGGGCTTTTGAATAGCAACTGGAATATGTCTTCATGAACAGCCAGTCACATCACATCAATTTTATCCAAGTAACTAATACAGATACCACTGAAAGTAGGCTCTCTCTCTCTCTCTCTCTCTCTCTCTCTCTCTCTCTCCAACACACACACACACACACACACACACACACACACACACAACACATACACACACCCTATGGTCGACTAAAATCATGCTTCCCTCGATCATTTTCTCTTGTTAATTTAAAAAAGGAAAAAGAACGAAAACTAAACACCTCATTCTACAGCTCACTGCTGCTTTTATGCGCACTTAAGCGAAGAAATCCTGTTGGTAAAATGGGTAGGGAAGAAAAGACCCTGGACCCCAGGGGATCCCGAAACCACGACACTGACGGTCAAAGCCCCGGACTTCCCGGAGAGAAGGCTTATTGAGGGCAGGAAGGGGAGACGCGGCAAGACAGACACGAAGCCGACTTCAGATCGTCAGAACAGCGGGGCTTCAACAGGGACGTTTTCAGGGCAACTCTGCCTTCGTCCCATCAAGTGGGCTGACGTTTACGGCCGTCTCCGGGTGACGCCTGGCTGGCAAAACAAACTTTACACTTCAGCTGTGACTGTTAGTAGGGTAGGCCTCCCTGGCCGCCGCGGTAAAGACTGAAGCTAGCACATACGGCACGCAGCACTGTCAAAGCCAGACAGGTGTTCTTTCATAATCACACCGAAAACTGCAAATCGTGGAGTAAGGATTTAACTAAAACGAAGGACTAATGTTTCTTCCGATTTCATCTTCATCATAACACACATTTCACAGATGCCATCAACTACGGTGAGACGGCTTTTCAAATGATGCGTTATACAATACCACAGTTTCTGATAAAACCACGAAGCCCCGACAGACAAACTTTCCTATTTCAAGGATAAGACAGGATAGTTTTAAACAAAAATCTATTTTGAGTCTCATACTGTTTAAGTGAAGGGCGAAAATTGCCTACGAAGTATAGATCTACGATGTGCTGGAGCTTCTCACCAGTTTCGCTAACAGCTGAACAGATGCGCATGATATTTTTGGAGCAACTTGGTCACCTCACAGAAAAAGAAAACATGACTCCTGCTTCTTATTACCTCACGGGAAAAAAGTTGCTGCTTCTTTTGAATTTCTCCTAAGAAACCGCCAATGCGCGTTCAAAATCCAGTAACTTACACGCTAATTATATACGCCAAGAAATTTCCAGAAGGGAAAACGCGGCATAATCCCCTACACGATAGTTTCATGTGTGCATATATGAATGTGTTCGAGGCTGTGCATGTGTGATGTGAGGAATGGCCAGAGTTCCTGCCTGATCGCCACGTATAATTTATTACCACGGTGACCGGCTATTTTTTGTATTAAAGTTAACAAGTTAACAAGAAACACCAGAGTGTGGTGGATGGGACCCAGTGTACCAATGCCTCACCATTCTCTGAACGATCACCTCCCAAGCATCCGACGCCGCTCGATAGCCATTTCATCAAGCAAACGGGGGTGGGGGTGGGGGGCTGTCCGTGTGTTGCATGACCCATCCGGACCCAGTCATCAGTTACCTCATCTACAAACCGAATGGTAAAGTGGGGAGATGACAAACCCCGGGACATAGCCACACAACGTGCACCAGCCAGGTCAGCCCAGCCACCTGACCAAGAGAAAATGGACGAGCCCTCTCTTGCCTTACTCTGGGCCTTCATCTCTCTTTTGGGCAGCCCGCTCAGCTACCAGCCCCTCACTATAGGCTCCACAGACAGAAGTCGGAAACACCCAACGCTGGTTTACTACAACCACTGTAGGTGTTGGAACGACCGCGAAAGTGGCCAGGCATGATGCTCCAGACAGCCCATTTTGCTGTTTAGCTAGGTCTGACATGCCCCGAAAAGGATCCCAAGTTTGTCATCTTTCTGAGCCGCCAGCACGTCTTTCCCTCGGTCATCAGGTGTGAGGTGTGATTTCCTGAACCAGCGGCCAAGCCGCAAGTCAGAGTTGACAGGAAACATCCGAAGGTGCTGGATGGGATGCAGAACACCAATGCCTAACCACTCTCTGGAGAATCACCTCCCAAGCTCCCAACGCCACTCGATAGACATTTCATCAAGTAAAGGGGGGGGGGGGAGTTCCTTGGGGGATTATGTCTATGCGGTGCATGATTCATTCGGATCCAGTCTATTTTTTGTATTTAAATATATTGTAATCAAAACATAATGAATATAAAACCAACAGAACGCTTCCACCTGTTACCTCTCAAAACGTGCACGTATAAACTGGAAGTCAGTTACGTCAACAGTACATGGCGGGAGGAGTGTAACTAAACCATTCCACGGTGCTTCTTTTTCTGAAGATAAGGGCAGGATAATCCTTGGGTAGAAGAAACTGGAGGCTAGGTTAGATCGTTTGGGAAGACAGTTCATCATTATCCCGAAGTGCCTGCAAAGGTAGCTCGAATCAAGTCACACAGTATGTTTGGCATCAAACCTGCATCTCCTGGATGCTGACGACTCCGATTCAATACTGACACGGGTTATAACGCAGCGCCCTATTAGTCTGGATCAGTGACACGAATAGCAATCCAACTAGTTACAGATTTCAAGAAGATGTGATGGTAAACGTACATAACATTCACTCAGCTGGCACAAGTATACACCATAATGTGTTGAAAGAGCAGACTGCCATTTGTTAAGTATATTGTAACGTACGTGAAAGCAGACTGCAGCGTGCTGCCTTCATTTCCTTATGGTTTGACCACGCAGCCACACATGGGACCAGCTGACATCCGCGTATGCACACATCGTCAATCTTCTGAATGGTTGAGTGGCTCATGTGTTTCGGCATACAATTTATTACACAAAAATGCCGCCCATGTTCGCTAACAGTGATGAATTATGATCGCTAACATGGCTTGAAAATCATGTTCTCCTTGTCTTGTGTCTTCCACGTTCCCTTTTTGGAAAGAAAGTGACAGCACAATGAAACACCCAAAAATAACATTGAGAAAATCGGCTAAGAAACAAAGGAGGAAATAAACAAAGTAACAAAACAATTACAACACCATGACATAATAGAATGTTCAACAAACACATCAAAGCCACATATTTCAAAGATAAGTAGGAAGTCTGATATATCAAAACATATGGTATAGGATCCTTTTTAGTCTGTTCAAGGATTCATCACACTTGGACAACTCCATATGCGCCCCACCCAAATGTGCAGTAATTATCATAAGCCTATGCAAAACCCCATGTGATAGCAGGGTCTTGAAGTGGGGAGGGCAACTGCGGAGAACTGGATCTATGAGAAACACTGACACTACTAGAATAACTGGAACGTTCAGATGGACAGCAAACGGGAGACTTTTTGTGTTTCAGGCTGGAATTGATTCTGAGATATCAGATCTTGAGTCCAGAGTTATATCACTACAGACAGCCAACTAGCAATGAAGATGTGGACAACACGTTTTTATCGTTTAATAAGCTGACATGTAGGCCTAATGCCCAGCGGCGTGCCACAAATCATGAACATGGTCGAAAAAAACTACTGATCAATTAGCACACCACTTCAAAGACCAGTGATCGCGAATATACACAATTTGCATGCAGCTAGCTCAAAGTCTATTAACCATGTCATGATGTATGGGAACTGCATTTTGCAGACTGTTATTCTTTTGAGTTTAACGATGCAAGCGCATTTAAGTCCTCCTGACATCTGCATTCTGACATCGAATCAATCACTGTCACCTATCTTAACAGTAAAGCTGCCCACTTGTTTCGGCGCAGAATATGATTTAACAAAAAGTGCTTTTTTGTTTGTTTGTCTGTCTGTTTGTTTGTTTGTTTGTTTGTTTGTTTGTTCGTTTGTTTTTTGAGTGATCGATGGAATGGCTTGAAAATCATGTCTTTCATATCTTTTACACACACCCTCTTGACAAACGGAGAGGCATTCCATTAACAATATCCAAAACAAAAGGAATAAAATGTACAAGCAAACACAAAGCAAAACGTACAAACAAACACCAAGCAAACAAACAAATTAAGATGAACATAATTGTTAGATGAGCACAAAACAGAATTTTATTTCCAACAGCTATAAATAACATTGTCTGCAACTTGAACTTACCAAATGAAATATTCGTTTCAAACACAAGCATTTCGCATTTTGAATCTCTGTGCAAGTGATAAACCAAAACAGATCTAGAACTGCATGATTTTATGATTTTATTTTTCGTGGTTGTTAGACAAAGGCACAAAATAAAGCTTGGGGCTTGGGACAGCATTATATGTGTATCACTGTATGTATGTATATCTATCTATCTATCCATCTATCTACATGTATCTATATATATATGTATACACACACACACACATATATATATGTATATATATATATATATCTCTGTGTGTGTGCGTGCCTGCGCGCCCGCGAGCGTTTGTGTGTATGTGTGTGTCTGTGTTCGTGTGTCTGTATGTCTGTGTGTGTAATCCTACAATATTTTTATTGTTTTCTTTTACAGTTTAAAAGTAAAACTGAAGTATGTATTGCCTAAATCTATCTGTCGCAAGAGACAATCAAACAGCCTCAGTTTGTGGAAAAGAGATCATCTTCGTCTCAGCTGTGAAAACAAGAAGTACTACTGTCGCTTGAATGTAAAGATTACATGAAAATGTTGAGATCTTGTATCACGTCAAACAGTGCAGTGCAATGAATCCTCAAAGCAACATTAGTTTGTGATAAGTCGTCTTGCTTCGAAATGCTCACCCAAGTCAACCGCCATATTTTTATACACGTCATAACCAATATTTTACGTCACGTACGGCTGGGTTCCATCTCCGGAAATGGAGATCTGAAGCACTAACAATGAAGTGTGTGTGTGTGTGTGTGTGTGTGTGTGTTTTAGCATGGAATAAATTTATTACGAATTTGAAGAATTGCTTTTCGAAACGTATGTATGTAAGCACAAAAGTTGTTTAGGATTGTAATACTTAACTTTTCCTTCAAGAAGTACCCATCACAATGTTAACTAAATTTCATAAAGATATAGGTGGTCTAAAATGATCAGTTATAAGAGTCTTGAAAAAGCTTCATATGAAACAAAGCTTACGTGCATCGAGGTCAATGAAAGATTGTCATAACCGTGAAAACAAATTTGGTTTTTGTCACAAGTTCGTGAGAAAGTTGTTTTTTTTTTTTTTCCTGTCTTTTTTCCCGGGGGGGGGGGGGGGGAGGGTTGTTTGTTTGTGTTTGTTTGTTTGTTTTCTTGTCCGTGGGAACTTAATCTTGGGGCTTTATCATTCTATTTTACGATTTTCTGACGCCTCAATACTCCACAATTTTGACCAAAATCAAGCAGGCACGGTTTTTGGCTATGTGACCTTGACATTTGTGCTTTATTTTTCAACTTTCCCTTTCGCGACTTCTAAATAGTTCATACCTTTCCCCCAAATTTTGTTAAAAAAAAACAAAAAAAAAACGAACAAACAAGAAACCCCATATATATATAATATTCAAAAACACTAGCAAACTCGAGTTCACAACACACACACACACACACACACACACACACACACAGCTTACACACTCCTCTTGTCAATATGAAAAAAATCTCCCTTTGTTTATTGTTTGTTTGTTTGTGTTGTTGTTTTGTTGTTTGTTTGGTTTGTTGGTGTGTTTTGGGAATAGGGAAGTGAGGTTAAAAAAAGGAGGAAAAAACCAAAACGCACGCTTACCAAACAAGTATAAATAATAAAGAGACGACAACAACACAGACAATAGTACAGCCATTAATCTTCAACGCAAGTTACTTTATCTTGCCTCTGCGATATTTTCTGTCAGTAGACAGAATTTTCACTCTACAAACACCGTTTGGGGATGGTGACCCGACTTCAGATAAATAACCAGTACGCGAGTCACGAACTGAGCGCCACTCCAACCAGTGACAACCGTAATCTTGTTCCCCTGTGAAGACGATCCTACAGGTGTGAACCCTACGCTTGCTTTCTCGTCTTCACTTCAAATTAATCGCTGTGCTGCATAAAAGTTGTATCTGGTACTTGACGTTGACTTGGACTGTTTTAAGGAGGTACTTGGACTGTTGTTTAGAGAGAAAATACTGTTCTACTTTTCTAATATCATTTTGAAAACAGTCACATTGTCTTTTACAAAATCGAACAAACAAATATCAAATACTGCATTCTTGCGTGCCTGTAGATCTACAAGGTCAAGGTTATCCTTTTTAAGGTGTAGTACCTATATTTGAAAGTCGAAGACATTCACATCATAAACTAGGAAATTCCCAATCATAAAAACTTTCAGAGGTGGAGGAGGGATGGGGGCCTTGCAAGCAAATTGATAAGTTTTGTATCACACACACACACACACACACACACACACACTCTCTCTCTCTCTCTCTCTCTCTCTCTCACACACACACACACACACATACTCACTCACTCACATAAGCGCATACATATACAGGGTGGGGACTTACTTAGTCCATAAAGTAAAGCAAGACAGTTCATCAATAATATTAATAATAAATAACATGAAATAAGAAGCAAGGAATAGTATCACCAGTACAAAGAGTATAATTAGGAAGAGAAATATATACAATAACACAAATATACGGGGAAAAAAACAAACATTTCAACAGGTAAATGACATTGTGTGGGAAAATCATGGACACAGGCATAACTTTGACAAAATAAGGTTTGACTTGTTCAATACGAAGAGATAATACTGAAAGGTAATTTTGAACAAAAATGTTAAACATAAAATTCATGTTTCACTATCAGTCTTACCTTAGCTTCTGAAAATCGTACACTTGACTCTGGGTCATCAATAACTCGCCTTGCGCAAAATCCACTCTAAGATCTGACAACATTCATACACATGTAGTGATGATGTACTAACTCCCATAGGTCATCATCATCATCATTAGGTGCCCTGCCGCTTAGCGTTGGCGATCATGGACTTCCATCTGCCTCTATCTCTCGTTGCCCCTAGCATCTCCCCACCTTCCCCGACCCCAGCCATTCTGCAAGTCCGTCCAGCATTTTCTCCCTGGGTCTACCCGGTGCTCTCTTTCCCTCCAGCTTTCCCGCCATGACCAGGTGCTCCAAATCCCCCTTCCTCATAAAATAGCCTATAAATGTTGCCTGTCTTTTCCTAATCTTCTTTATGAGTGATCTACTTGTGTCTGCCTCCATCAAGACTGTCTCGTTTGTTTTCTTTGCTGTCCATGGAACCCTCAACAATCTTCTTAGAAACCACATCTCGGCTGCCTCAATCTTGTTCTGGCTTTGTTTGTTGACTGTCCACGCCTCGCATCCGTACAACAGTATTGGTTCTATATAACATTCAAGAACTCTCTTCCTGATGTTAATTGATAGGCATTTGTTGGTAAGAATGCTTGTCATCTTCTTGAATGCTGTTTTGGCTTGGCCGATTCTGCCGGCTATTTCTGATGTGCATCTGCAGTCTGATGAAATGATCCATAGGTAAAGGGGCAAATATACCAACTGTTCCGTCACATGAGTGAGTCGTTTTGGAGTCGCAAATGCGTAAGTTAGGAGGACAATGTGCCAAAGTCACAAAAGAAAAAAAATCGGCTTTTTTTTTTTAACGGAAGTTGTGTGAACAGCACTTTCTCAGGGACTTTGTTTTCACCGTTGTGACAATTTTCCAAAGTCCTTGATGCACCATAATTCTTTCATTTCATATGAAGTTTCTTCAATGTCACAGTGACACCGCGAAAGAACCAAATCAAGCTTTTCTGAGTAACATTTGTTTCTGCAGATAAAAAAGAAGGTTGTTAGAATAGCTTGAAGATCTTAGTTTTACTGGGTCTAGACCCAAATACACACTCACACACACATACACACACAAGCACGCACACACACACACAAACACGCACGCACCTCCTCCCCCTCCACACACACATTTGTGGGGTCTAAAATCACTTAAATATTAAATGAATTGACATAAAATGAATGACCATCCCTCTCCCTCCCTCCCTCCCTCACACACACAGCAAAAACATTAACACACACACAGTCCACACACACACACACACACACACACACACACACAACACACACACCACTTAATAATATCACCACAGGTATGTATGCGTTATGGCTCCGTACCAAACGATTCATCACTTCAAAAACAAAACATTCTCTAACCTTTTGGGCTGCGCTTATGATGATCATTAACTGGACTCAGGAAATTCTCATTCAGCACATGCAGTGGTCCCAACTGAAGAAGTTTCTGAAGCTGCCATACCCGTTCACTCAGTTTACCGTCTTTTCATAACCCTTCTCTCCACACAAAAGCCTCGTTTGCCAGCAGTAAAGAATATTTCATCACCAAAATCTGACATACGATCTAGATGTAGATACTTAGTACTTGTTTCCTCTTCTTTCCACTGATTACTCACTGTCCGGTTTACCAGTTTCGGTGTAAGCTTATCTAGTTTAATATTTCTTAATTAATGTTGTCTCTTGCCAGCCTTTGCACCTTTTCTTTATATATGTAGGCCTATGTAGTTTCTAACAGTAAATCTGTCTTATCTAATATTCTAAGTTTTGACACTGGCCTGCATAGGCCAATTGATCCACTGCGACTAATTCTGGATTATGATTATTAAATCACTTTTCGATCACCTAGAGTCTAAAATAGCCTAGATCAACCACAACCGGAGATGGTAACGGAAAAGTGCTTGTGATCAACTTGTTCACTAGATCTGATTACTGGCATTGGTGTCAGCAGTACTGATGCAGTTTATCGAAATCTTTCATGAAGCCTGTAGACTAGATTTAGATCTACTTTTAGATACCTGGAACGCTCGATTATCTCTGTTGACTGCGAGGTCGCTCATCCTGAAAATGTATTAATCTTGGTGTTATCTATTTTTATCAGTTGCACTGCAAACTGAATTTGATCTCGGCGCACATCATGGCTGACGTCTGCTTGAATTTCAAAAGTGTCAAAGTAGTCTCCCTTTAGCAAGGAAACCGTGCCCCATAGGCCTATGTGTCTTAGAAATGCTTTTAAGTTACTGGCCTTTCATAATTTGAAAAGTGTGCGTTCCAAAAAAATCATCATTTGTTTTCGATTTTGATTTCTGAGTTGTAGTTAGAAGTTGTAGTAGCAGAAGTAATATCACTAAAAGTAGTTCTAGTGGTGGAAGCAGAAAATCACTCAATCATATAGATGTAGGAATTTGAGAAAGCAAATAAAAAATATAGTACTCATGGAAAGTCGTCTGCTCCTTGTTTGTTAAATCAAATGACACAAAAACAACGTTTCTTCAACTCCTGTTGTTTTGTTTCTTTGTTGTGATTTCTTCTATCA
>JAPXFY010000017.1:2493348-2503348 GCA_030674185.1 Monoplex corrugatus | reverse complement strand
TTCCTATTGTCTTGTTTCCTTGTTCTGTTTTCCTATTGTTTGTTTCCTTGTTGCTGGTTTTCCTATTGTTTGTTTCCTTGTTGCTGGTTTTCCTATTGTTTGTTTCCTTGTTGCTGGTTTTCCTATTGTTTGTTTCCTTGTTGCTGGTTTTCCTATTGTTTGTTTCCTTGTTGCTGGTTTTCCTATTGTTTGTTTCCTTGTTGCTGGTTTTCCTATTGTTTGTTTCCTTGTTGCTGGTTTTCCTATTGTTTGTTTCCTTGTTGCTGGTTTTCCTATTGTTTGTTTCCTTGTTGCTGTTTTCTTTGTTTGTTTCTTGCTGTTTCCTATTGTTTGTTTCCTTGTTGCTGGTTTTCCTATTGTTTGTTTCCTTGTTGCTGGTTTTCCTATTGTTTGTTTCCTTGTTGCTGGTTTTCCTATTGTTTGTTTCCTTGTTGCTGGTTTTCCTATTGTTTGTTTCCTTGTTGCTGGTTTTCCTATTGTTTGTTTCCTTGTTGCTGTTTTCCTATTGTTTTTTCCTTGTTGCTGGTTTTCCTTTGGTTTGTTGTTCTTTTGCTGTTTTCCTATTGTTTGTTTCCTTGTTGCTGGTTTTCCTTATTGTTTGTTTCCTTGTTGCTGGTTTTCCTATTGTTTGTTTCCTTGTTGCTGGTTTTTCCTATTGTTTGTTTTCCTTGTTGCTGGTTTTCCTATTGTTTGTTTCCTTGTTGCTGGTTTTCCTATTTGTTTGTTTCCTTGTTGCTGGTTTTCCTATTGTTTGTTTCCTTGTTGCTGGTTTTCCTATTGTTTGTTTCCTTGTTGCTGGTTTTCCTATTGTTTGTTTCCTTGTTGCTGGTTTTCCTATTGTTTGTTTCCTTGTTGCTGGTTTTCCTGTTGTTTGTTTCCTTGTTGCTGGTTTTTCCTATTGTTTGTTTCTTGTTGCTGGTTTTCCTATTGTTTGTTTCCTTGTTGCTGTTTTCCTTTGTTTGTGTTCCTTGTTGCTGGTTTTCCTATTGTTTGTTTCCTTGTTGCTGGTTTTCCTATTGTTTGTGTTTCCTTGTTGCTGTGTTTTCCTGTTGTTTGTTTCCTTGTTGCTGGTTTCCTATTGTTTGTTTCCTTGTTGCTGGTTTTCCTTTGTTTGTTTCCTTGTTCTGGTTTTCCTATTGTTTGTTTCCTTGTTGCTGGTTTTCCTATTGTTTGTTTCCTTGTTGCTGGTTTTCCTATTGTTTGTTTCCTTGTTGCTGGTTTTCCTATTGTTTGTTTCCTTGTTGCTGGTTTTCCTATTGTTTGTTTCTTTGCTGTTTTCCTATTGTTTGTTTCCTTGTTGCTGGTTTTCCTATTGTTTGTTTCCTTGTTGCTGGTTTTCTATTGTTTGTTTCCTTGTTGCTGGTTTTCCTATTGTTTGTTTCCTTGTTGCTGGTTTTCCTATTGTTTGTTTCCTTGTTGCTGGTTTTCCTTTGTTTGTTTCTCTGTTGCTGTTTTCCTATTGTTTGTTTCCTTGTTGCTGGTTTTCCTATTGTTTGTTTCCTTGTTGCTGGTTTTCCTATTGTTTGTTTCCTTGTTGCTGGTTTTCCTATGTGTTGGGTTGTTTCCTTGTTGCTGGTTTTCCTATTGTTTGTTTCCTTGTTGCTGGTTTTCCTATTGTTTGTTTCCTTGTTGCTGGTTTTCCTATTGTTTGTTTCCTTGTTGCTGGTTTTCCTATTGTTTGTTTCCTTGTTGCTGGTTTTCCTATTGTTTGTTTGCCTTGTTGCTGGTTTTCCTATTGTTTGTTTCCTTGTTGCTGGTTTTCCTATTGTTTGTTTCCTTGTTGCTGGTTTTCCTATTGTTTGTTTCCTTGTTGCTGGTTTTCCTATTGTTTGTTTCCTTGTTGCTGGTTTTCCTATTGTTTGTTTCCTTGTTCTTGGTTTTCCTTTGTTTGTTTCCTTGTTGCTGGTTTTCCTATTGTTTGTTTCCTTGTTGCTGGTTTTCCTATTGTTTGTTTCTTGTTGCTGGTTTTCCTATTTGTTTGTTTCCTTGTTGCTGGTTTTCCTATTGTTTGTTTCCTTGTTGCTGGTTTTCCTATTGTTTGTTTCTTGTTGCTTTTCCTATTGTTTGTTTCCTTGTTGCTGGTTTTCCTATTGTTTGTTTCCTTGTTGCTGTTTTCCTATTGTTTGTTTCCTTGTTGCTGGTTTTCCTATTGTTTGTTTCCTTGTTGCTGGTTTTTCCTGTTGTTTTGTTTCCTTGTTGCTGGTTTTCCTTTGTTTGTTTCCTTGTTGCTGGTTTTCCTATTGTTTGTTTTCTTGTTGTTTTCCTATTGTTTGTTTCCTTGTTGCTGGTATTCCTATTGTTTGTTTCCTTGTTGCTGGTTTTCCTATTGTTTGTTTCCTTGTTGCTGGTTTTCCTATTGTTTGTTTCCTTGTTGCTGGTTTTCCTGTTATTTGTTTCCTTGTTGCTGGTTTTCCTGTTGTTTGTTTGCTTGTTGCTGGTTTTTCCTATTGTTTGTTTCCTTGTTGCTGGTTTTCCTGTTGTTTGTTTCCTTGTTGCTGGTTTTCCTATTGTTTGTTTCCTTGTTGCTGGTTTTCCTATTGTTTGTTTCCTTGTTGCTGGTTTTTCCTATTGTTTGTTTCCTTGTTGCTGGTTTTCCTATTGTTTGTTTCCTTGTTGCTGGTTTTTTCTGTTTTTGTTGCTGTTTTCCTATTGTTTGTTCCTTGTTGCTGGTTTTCCTATTGTTTGTTTCCTTGTTGCTGGTTTTCCTATTGTTTGTTTCCTTGCTGTTTCTTTTGGTTTCCTTTTGTTTTTTGTGTTTCCTTGTTGCTGGTTTTCCTATTGTTTGTTTCCTTTTGTGGTTTCCTATTGTTTGTTTCCTTGTTGCTGTTTTCTATTGTTTGTTTCCTTGTTGCTGTTTTCCTATTGTTTGTTTCCTTGTTGCTGGTTTTCCTATTGTTTGTTTCCTTGTTGCTGGTTTTCCTATTGTTTGTTTCCTTGTTGCTGGTTTTCCTATTGTTTGTTTCCTTGTTGCTGGTTTTCCTATTGTTTGTTTCCTTGTTGCTGGTTTTCC
This sequence comes from Monoplex corrugatus, assembly GCA_030674185.1. NCBI lineage: Eukaryota > Metazoa > Mollusca > Gastropoda > Littorinimorpha > Ranellidae > Monoplex > Monoplex corrugatus. The sequence goes on along the minus strand of JAPXFY010000017.1, from coordinate 2,500,338 downwards.
TATTGTTTGTTTCCTTGTTGCTGGTTTTCCTATTGTTTGTTTTGTTTCTTCTGTTGTCTGTTGTTTTCCTATTGTTTGTTTCCTTGTTGCTGGTTTTCCTATTGTTTGTTTCCTTGTTGCTGGTTTTCCTATTGTTTGTTTCCTTGTTGCTTGTTTTCCTATTGTTTGTTTCCTTGTTCTGGTTTTCCTATTGTTGTTTCCTTGTTGCTGGTTTTCCTATTGTTTGTTTCCTTGTTGCTGGTTTTCCTATTGTTTGTTTCCTTGTTGCTGGTTTTCCTATTGTTGTTTCCTGTTGCTGTTTCCTATTGTTGTTTCTTTGCTGGTTTTCCTATTGTTTGTTTCCTTTTGCTGGTTTTCCTATTGTTTGTTTCCTTTTGCTGGTTTTCCTATTGTTTGTTTCCTTGTTGCTGGTTTTCCTATTGTTTGTTTCCTTGTTGCTGGTTTTCCTATTTTTGTTTCCTTGTGCTGGTTTTCCTATTGTTTGTTTCCTTGTTGCTGGTTTTCCTATTGTTTGTTTCCTTGTTGCTGGTTTTCCTATTGTTTGTTTCCTTTTGCTGGTTTTCCTATTGTTTGTTCTGTCTTGGTTTTCCTTTTTGTTCTTGCTGGTTTTCCTATTGTTTGTTTCCTTGTTGCTGGTTTTCCTATTGTTTGTTTCCTTGTTGCTGGTTTTCCTATTGTTTGTTTCCTTGTTGCTGGTTTTCCTATTGTTTGTTTCCTTGTTGCTGGTTTTCCTATTGTTTGTTTCCTTGTTGCTGGTTTTCCTATTGTTTGTTTCCTTGTTGCTGGTTTTCCTATTGTTTGTTTCCTTGTTGCTGGTTTTCCTATTGTTTGTTTCCTTGTTGCTGGTTTTCCTATTGTTTGTTTCTTTTGCTGGTTTTCCTATTGTTGTTTCCTTTGCTGTTTTCTATTGTTTGTTTCCTTGTTGCTGGTTTTCCTATTGTTGTTTCCTTGTTGCTGGTTTTCCTATTGTTTGTTTCCTTGTTGCTGGTTTTCCTATTGTTTGTTTCCTTGTTGCTGGTTTTCCTATTGTTTGTTTCCTTTTGCTGGTTTTCCTATTGTTTGTTTCCTTGTTGCTGGTTTTCCTATTGTTTGTTTCCTTCTTGCTGGTTTTCCTATTGTTGTTTCCTTCTTGCTGTTTTCCTATTGTTTGTTTCCTTGTTGCTGGTTTTCCTATTGTTTGTTTCCTTGCTGTTTTCCTATTGTTTGTTTCCTTGTTGCTGGTTTTCCTATTGTTTGTTTCCTTGTTGCTGTTTTCCTATTTGTTTGTTTTCCTTGTTGCTGGTTTTCCTATTGTTTGTTTCCTTTTGCTGGTTTTCCTATTGTTTGTTTCCTTTTGCTGGTTTTCCTATTGTTTTCTTTGTTTCCTTGTTGCTGGTTTTCCTATTGTTTGTTCCTTGTTGCTTCTGTTTTTTCCTTTTGTTTTTTTTGTATCCTTGTTGCTTGTTTTCCTATTGTTTGTTTCCTTTTGCTGGTTTTCCATTGCTTTGTTTCCTTGTTGCTGGTTTTCCTATTGTTTGTTTCCTTGTTGCTGGTTTTCTTATTGTTTGTTTCCTTGTTGCTGGTTTTCCTATTGTTTGTTCCTTGTTGCTTGTTTTCCTATTGTTTGTTTCCTTGTTGCTGGTTTTCCAATTGCTTGTTTCCTTGTTGCTGGTTTTCCTATTGTTTGTTTCCTTGTTGCTGGTTTTCCTATTGTTTGTTTCCTTGTTGCTGGTTTTCCTATTGTTTGTTTTCATTCTTGCTGGTTTTCCTATTGTTTGTTTCCTTCTTGCTGGTTTTACTATTGTTTGTTTCCTTCTGTGCTGGTTTTACTATTGTTCGTTTCCTCCTTGCTGGTTTTCCAATTGTTTGTTTAATTGTTGCTGGTTTTCCTATTGTTTTTTCCTTCTTGCTGGTTTTCCTATTGTTTGTTTCCTCCTTGCTGGTTTTACTATTGTTTGTTTCCTTCTTGCTGGTTTTCCTATTGTTCGTTTCCTTCTTGCTGGTTTTCCAATTGTTTGTTTAATTGTTGCTGGTTTTCCTATTGTTTGTTTCCTTCTTGCTGGTTTTCCTATTGTTTGTTTCCTTTTTGCTGGTTTTCCTATTGTTTGTTTCCTTGTTGCTGGTTTTCCTATTGTTTGTTTCCTTCTTGCTGGTTTTCCTATTGTTTGTTTCCTTGTTGCTGGTTTTCCTATTGTTTGTTTCCTTGTTGCTGGTTTTCCTATTGTTTGTTTCCTTGTTGCTGGTTTTCCTATTGTTTGTTTCCTTCTTGCTGGTTTTCCTTTGTTTGTTTCCTTCTTGCTGGTTTTCCTATTGTTTGTTTCCTTGTTGCTGATTTTCCTATTGTTTGTTTCTTGCTATTTTCCTGTTGTTTGCTTCTTGCTGTTTTCCAATTGTTTGTTTCCTTGTTGCTGGTTTTCCTATTGTTTGTTTCCTTCTTGCTGTTTTCCTATTCTTTGTTTCCTTTTTGCTGTTTTCCTAGTGTTTGTTTCCTTCTTGCTGTTTTCCTATTGTTTGTTTCCTTCTTGCTGTTTTTCCTATTGTTTGTTTCCTTGTTGCTGGTTTTCCTATTGTTTGTTTCCTTCTTGCTGGTTTTCCTATTGTTTGTTTGTTGTTGCTGGTTTTCCTATTGTTTGTTTCTTGCTGTTTTCCTATTGTTTGTTTCCTTGTTGCTGGTTTTCCTATTGTTTGTTTCCTTCTTGCTGGTTTTCCTATTGTTTGTTTCCTTGTTGCTGGTTTTCCAATTGCTTGTTTCCTTGTTGCTGGTTTTCCTATTGTTTGTTTCCTTGTTGCTGGTTTTCCTATTGTTTGTTTCCTTCTTGCTGGTTTTCCTATTGTTTGTTTCCTTCTTGCTGGTTTTCCTGTTGTTTGTTTCCTTCTTGCTGGTTTTCCTATTGTTTGTTTCCTTCTTGCTGGTTTTCCTATTGTTTGTTTCCTTCTTGCTGGTTTTCCTATTGTTTGTTTCCTTCTTGCTGGTTTTCCTATTGTTTGTTTGTTGTTGCTGGTTTTCCAATTGTTTGTTTCTTGCTATTTTCCTGTTGTTTGCTTCTTGCTGTTTTCCTATTGTTTGTTTCCTTGTTGCTGGATTTCCTATTGTTTGTTTCTTGCTGTTTTCCTATTGTTTGTTTCCTTGTTGCTGGTTTTCCTATTGTTTGTTTCTTGTTGCTGGTTTTCCAATTGTTTGTTTCCTTCTTGCTGGTTTTCCTATTGTTTGTTTCTTGCTGTTTTCCAGTCGCTGGATTCTTGTTGCTGTTTTCTTGATATTGTTTTTATGCTTTTATTGTTATTGTTGTTATTGTTGTTGTTGCTGTTGTTGCTGCTGTTGGTGTTGGATTCTTGTTAAATACTCGTCGGTTTTTGTTGTGTTGTTTGTTTTGTTTCTTATTTTTGTTGTTGTCGTTGTTGCTGCTGCTGCTCGTTTCTTGTTCTTTTCTTGTTGCTGATTCATTGTTATTGTTGTTGTTTGTCGTCGTTTGTCGTTGAATGCACACCCAGCAAAGATGCAGACTGTGCAGTAATATATGTAATGTGGAGCTTGAGTTCTCCGTGCTCTACTAAAACATCTAATTACACACGATGCGCAGAGAGTCCAAATGAATGAGAGAATAGCGTTACACAAGTACAATTTACAATAAACACTGGCCTTAGCGCTTAGATTTGATTTTATCAAGATTTTGCGCTATATAAAATATTGTATATTATATTATATTATAACACAGAACTGTCCCACTGACTTTCAAGCCAAAACAGCTAGTGGCCAGACCAAACCAATGACCAGCGAGAAATGATATATGCCTCTATTGCATTTGACTTCAATACACTTCAATACACAGAAATGATCCAAGTTGCTTTTGTTGTTGTTGTTGTTGTCATTGTTGTTGTTTTTATGTTGTTGTTGCTGTTGTTATTGTTATTGTTGTTGTTATTGTTGTTGTTGTTTTATCTCGTTCCACCACGAATGTTACTATGATAGAAAAAAATATATCCTTTTAGCTCAGTTTACACTAACCGGCGTGCGCACCAGCACGCCACAACACAAGCGACGCACACACACACACAACACACAACACACAACAGACAACACACACACACACACACACACACACACACACACACACACACACACACACACACACACACACACACACACACACACACACACACACACCACACATACACACACCACACACACACACATTCATTACAACGCAACACCACCACCACACAACCACAACCACAAACCACAACCACAACAAACCAACAACACCACAAAAACAACGACCATCACAACGCCTCTACTACAAACCAACCATTCCGCCTCTATACGCACGCATCCAACTACTCACACATACCAAAACGAACAAAACAACAATAATTCATTTTAGCCAAGTTTCAGAGAGCACACCTGTGACGTCTTGCACCCTCCCTCCCCTTCTCCCACCCCAAAACATCGTGTTTATGAAAAAGAAAAAAAAATACAAAGATGATCAAGCCATTCTAACAAATTTCCATTTTTTGTACAAAAATTCTTATTAGAGAAAATCCAGGATCTTTACTTCTCCAGGTCTGTGTGACCTTGAAGAAGCTTCAGTTTGAATAGAATTTAACAGTGAAGAGAGGATAATGGGAGATTGACACTACAATGAAAACAAACAGATTTTAAATATATCATCAGAAGTGTATAATAATAATTTCACTGGTATACAGCGAAATGTCCATGTCAAAAGCATATACTTTACATAGTAATGTATTATCATTATTCAATATCACACTGTGATAACAGTAGGAAACGTACATACACACATTATTACAGCAATCGTTAACATTTTATCGTACATACACACATTATTACAACAATCGTACACATGTTATCGTACATACACACATTATTACAGCAATCGTAGACATTTTATCGTACATACACACATTATTATAGCAATTGTATACATTTTATCGTACATACACACATTATTACAACAATTGTAGACATTTTATCGTACATACACACATTATTACAACAATTGTAGACATTTTATCGTACATACATTATTACAACAATTGTAGACATGTTATCGTACATACACACATTATTACAGCAATCGTAGACATTTTATCGTACATACACACATTATTACAGCAATCGTAGACATTTTATCGTACATACACACATTATTACAGCAATTGTAGACATTTTATCGTACATACACACATTATTACAACAATCGTAGACATTTATATCGTAACATATACACATTTATTACAGGAATTGTAAGACATTTTATCGTACATATACACACATTATTACAAACAATTGTAGACAATTTTATCGTACATACACACATTATTACAACAATCGTAGACATTTTATCGTACATACACACATTATTACAACAATTGTAGACATTTTATCGTACATACATTATTACAACAATTGTAGACATGTTATCGTACATACACACATTATTACAGCAATCGTAGACATTTTATCGTACATACACACATTATTACACAATGGTAGACATTTTATCGTACATACACACATATTACAGCAATTGTAGACATTTTATCGTACATACACACATTATTACAGCAATTGTAGACATTTTATCGTACATACACACATTATTACAGCAATTGTAGACATTTTATCGTACATACACACATTATTACAGCAATCGTAGACATTTTATCGTACATACACACATATATTACAGCAATCGTAGACATTTTATCGTACATACACACATTATTACAGCAATTGTAGACATTTTATCGTACATACACACATTATACAGCAATTGTAACATTTTATCGTACATACACACATTATTACAACAATCGTAGACATTTTACTACATACACACTATTACAGCAATTGTAGACATTTTAAACGACAATACACATCATTACAACAATCTTAATTATCGTACATACACATGCTACAGCAATTGTAGACATTTTATCGTACATACACACATTATTACAACAATTGTAGACATTTTATCTTACATACACACATTATTACAAGCAATTGTAGACATTTTATCGTACATACACACATTATTACAAGCAATTGTAGACATTTTATCTTACATACACACATTATTACAGCAATTGTAGACATTTTATCGTACATACACACATTATTACAACAATTGTAGACATTTTATCGTACATACACACATTATTACACAATTGTAGACATTTTATCGTACATACACACATTATTACAACAATTGTAGACATTTTATCGTACATACACACATTATTACAGCAATTGTAGACATTTTATCGTACATACACACATTATTACAACAATTGTAGACATTTTATCGTACATACACACATATTACAGCAATTGTAGACATTTTATCGTACATACACACATTATTACAGCAATTGTAGACATTTTATCGTACATACACACATTATTACAACAATTGTAGACATTTTATCGTACATACACACATTATTACAACAATTGTAGACATTTTATCTTACATACACACATTATTACACAATTGTAGACATTTTATCGTACATACACACATTATTACAACAATTGTAGACATTTTATCGTACATACACACATTATTACAACAATTGTAGACATTTTATCGTACATACACACATTATTACAACAATTGTAGACATTTTATCGTACATACACACATTATTACAACAATGTAGACATTTTATCGTACATACACACATTATTACAAACAATTGTAGACATTTTATCGTACATACACACATTATTACAACAATTGTAGACATTTTATCGTACATACACACATTATTACAGCAATTGTAGACATTTTATCGTACATACACACATTATTACAACAATTGTAGACATTTTATCGTACATACAACCATTATTACAACAATTGTAGACATTTTATCTTACATACACACATTATTACAACAATTGTAGACATTTTATCGTACATACACACATTATTACAACAATTGTAGACATTTTATCGTACATACACACATTATTACAACAAT
>JAPXFY010000017.1:2485848-2488348 GCA_030674185.1 Monoplex corrugatus | reverse complement strand
TGTTTAGACTTGCACAATATACACCATTATTGAATGTTTAGACTTGCACAATATACACCTTATTGAATGTTTAGACTTGCACAATATACACCTTATTTGAATGTTTAGACTTGCACAATATACACCTTATTATTGAATGTTTAGACTTGCACAATATACACCTTATTGAATGTTTAGACTTGCACAATATACACCTTATTGAATGTTTAGACTTGCACAATATACACCTTATTGAATGTTTAGACTTGCACAATATACACCTTATTGAATGTTTAGACTTGCACAATAACACCTTATTGAATACTTAGCTTGCACAATATACACCTTATTGAATGTTTAGACTTGCACAATACACACCTTATTGAATACTTTAGACTTGCACAATACACACCTTATTGAATACTTAGGCTTGCACAATATACACCTTATTGAATGCTTAGACTTGCACAATAACACCTTATTGAATACTAAGACTTGCACATTATACACCTTATTGAATACTTAGACTTGCACAATATATACCTTATTGAATGCTTAGACTTGCACAATATACACCTTTTGTTGAATGCTTAGACTTGCACAATATACACCTTCATTGTTGAATACTTAGACTCGCACAATATACACCTTCTTGTTGAATGCTTAGACTTGCACAATATACACCTTCTTGTTGAATGCTTAGACTTGCACAATATACACCTTTTGTTGAATGCTTAGACTTGCACAATATACACCTTCTTGTTGAATGCTTAGACTTGCACAATATACACCTTCTTGTTGAATGTTAGACTTGCACAATATACACCTTTTGTTGAATGTTTAGACTTGCACAATATACACCTTCTTGTTGAATGCTTAGACTTGCACAATATACACCTTGTTATTGAATGCTTAGACTTGCACAATGTGAGACATCAGCACTATACGGCGGACTCCTTAAAGAACCTCTTCAGAGAGGTCCCCCTGGATGCAGATTTCAAGTGTTTACAGGAGGTGAGTAGATTTTGTTTGATAATGAATTTACGTATGAGAAATATTTTCAAAATGCATTTCATATTTGAAAAGGTGATGGTGAGCTTAGTTTTTAACTGTTATCTTTTTACTTAAACTTGGGTTTTGTTCTCAATGTGGTGTTAGCCCTTATATGGCTCTAGTAGTCGGCTGGGCTACAAGCAATACGAACCTGAACATGAATCCAGAAACAGTTGAGAAAATCTTGCTAAGACATTTTTGCCATGCTCACAAAGGAGCAGACAAATTTCTCTCCACTCGATATGAAACAATCTCTCTTTTCACGAAAAACAAAAAACAAAAACAAAACAAAACAAAACAAAAAAACAACAACAACAAAACACACACACCACACACACACACACACACACACACACACACACACACACACACACACACACACACACACACACACACACAACACACACACACAGAGGCAAGCCAAGTCTGTACCTGTATATAATAAAATCTCATGCTGGCGGCAGAGGTCATCTTTGTTGTGACGGGTCTGTCAGAGTTAAGGGTCTTGCTGGTAATGGATTGCAGGGGGCTAGGACTGCATGCCACTGTCACAAACTGCCTAAACCACCATCCTCATCCCCACCCCCACCCCACCCCTCCTACCTGACAGCTGGAGATAGATTCGTTGATTTTTTCTTCTTCTTCAAGCTTCTGCGCTTCCATGACTCTCGCTTTTCTTTCCCTTTTCTTCTTTCCATCTTCATGCGTAGTTGCAGGAGATATTCATTTTTTTGTTCTCCGATCTTCTGAGCCACTTGTGTGGCGTTGAATCCACGTGTGTTTACGCCCTGTTGGTATCCAAAACAAGTGTGACTGCCCGCATTCAAGCAAACAGGAACCAGAAAAACACGAAAATAAAAGCAGAACGCGTATTTAATATAAGCAGACAAGACAGTCGCAAATTTTCGGGCAACTGGCCTTTGTCAAGCGTACATGTAAAATCACAAACAAACAAACACCAAATACAACAATTAGGGGAAAAGACTGAAACTTCCCTGCTGGACGAAGCAGCAGGAAAGTTTCAGTCTTGACAAAGGCCAATTGGCCGAAAATTTGCACCTGTCTTGCCTGGTTATATTATATACGCGTTCTGGTTCTATTTTCGTGTTTTTCTGGGCCCTATTGGTATACTCAGCGCTATCAGCATGGAAACAGGTGTTTTCGAACCCACACATCTCGACTAACAACTCCCCCCCCCCCCCCTCCAAAAGGAGCACTTAGCTCAGCAGCCGAGCTCTGGCAACCGTGTCTGTTACATGTATCTCACCAATGGCACTGATGATCAGCCAGCGCGAATAGCCATGCAAAAGTTGATTATATTTACCTACAGTCCTTCCGTTTTAGAAACATCACAAACTTGTTCATATAGAATGAATTTGGAAAGATGTTTTCTTTAGTGCACATTCGATCGAAATAGGACTGTCTACCGAAATGATGCAATGGCTTTGAATAATTTGTTGGGGTGCAA